>OY282560.1:320686270-320812119 GCA_958295665.1 Tipula vernalis | reverse complement strand
GTTTGATAATTTGATAGTAAGCTTTCAATACTAAAAAAAATACTGTCGAAAGCTTCATGAGATTTTATAAATAACTAGTTAAAGTTTAATTTTTTCGACGGGTGAAATTATCAAGAATTTTGCATGTTCAGTTTCGATCTGAATGAGGATTACGAAATTTCCTATTTGATATTTAAGTATTGGTTTTTCTTACTACCTTCTAGTTTGCCCCACATATTAGTAGTAACCAAGGCTTATCAGACTACTCTCATGTCCACACTAATTTCTACACTGCATTTTATGGCGGGTGGTTTATTTTTCGTTTTCGTTGTGCCATAATCGATCGTCACATCCATAGGTATTCCTTTTACATCCAAGCGGCCTTGTAAATCGGTTGATTGTTACCTTGGTTTTATTGAGCAGAACCAATCAGGAATATTTTTAGCAGCGCTGCTAAGTGAAGTGCTTAACAATATAAGCAAATAGTTACATTACACTAAAGGAGACGCAAACCGTAAAATAATTGCCGTTTTCGACAATGGTCAAGCGCCTTTAAAATTCTGTCCATCTCTCTTTTCAACCAATTTAATATCTGCCTCACAATTTCCTACTATATGCAATGAGTGATTTTCGGTTTAGTTTATTTTGGGGCTTTTGGTACACCTTCCAACTCCTGCTCTTTGATTTCTTTGCAACGTTTCCAACAATTTCTTTCGGCTCTCTACTGCGCTATTTTTTATAATAATTGTTATTGCTGTAATAACAGCATTATTCATGATAATCTTGTAATATCATAAGGGGTTGGTGCATTTTATGTCGTCTTATTTTCCACACAGATATAGGCACAGGAATTTTGTAAATATTTGGAGCACACGATTTTTTCAACAACAAGAAAGTGTAGACAGATCTGACTATGCCATGGTATTGAGTAGGATTTCGCAAACATTGGCACAAAATAATTTTTTCGTGTTACCCTCACGTGCTGAGATTTGGATAAGTAGATAAGTATTCAATAGGATTTTGTCAATATTTGTGCCAAACGATATTTTTGTACGGCCCTCAGGGACTGAGATTCTTATTTGAACAAATTTTCCTACATCAAAAAAGTCCAGGTGGAGTTTGATGGCTATTGACAAGTCAGCGAAATTTGTTAAAATAGAAATCTCACCCTTGAGGGTCGCGCAAAAACATCGTTTGACACAAATATTTACGAAAACCCACGTTCAATGGTAATGTATTAGTGTATTCTGACCGAAGAAGAGAAAGAATACAAGTTACCACAATCGTTGATAATAAAACCAAAACCAGATTATAATTAAAAATTTATTCTTGATTTTTAACGAATGCTTTCCCATAGGATTTATTTATTTTTATGCCAAATGGGGACAATTACAACTTATGATGACTTATGATATGGCTGATGTGTGTCGTTGAAAAAATGGAAGTGTGGCCAACACACGACTTTCTTTTACGAACAGAGAATTTTGAGAAATTAAATTTTTTTTTTTTAAATTTTTAATTTTTTTTTTTAATTTTCAAATTTTTTAATTTTTTTTTTTCAATTTTTAATTTTTTATTTTTATTTGTTTTTAATTTTTGGAAACATTTTGTATTAAGAAGTTTTTTGTAAACCTTATACTTTTTAAGATATTAACAAAATAAATTTTCTGGACAAAAAGAGTGGCCACTTCCGGTTAGCCGATTTGGAGTAAACTTCACTGGGACCTCCCAATTTATCAATAAAGCTTAAATCTGAAATTTCAGTTCGATTGGTTAAACCATCTGGGCTGTAGAGAGGACACAGACAGACTGACAGACTGACAGACTGACAGACTGACAGACTGACAGACTGACAGACTGACAGACTGACAGACTGACAGACTGACAGACTGACAGACTGACAGACTGACAGACTGACAGACTGACAGACTGACAGACTGACAGACTGACAGACTGACAGACTGACAGACTGACAGACTGACAGACTGACAGACTGACAGACTGACAGACTGACAGACTGACAGACTGACAGACTGACAGACTGACAGACTGACAGACTGACAGACTGACAGACTGACAGACTGACAGACTGACAGACTGACAGACTGAAAGACTGACAGACTGACAGACTGACAGACTGACAGACTGACAGACTGACAGACTGACAGACTGACAGACTGACAGACTGACAGACTGACAGACTGACAGACTGACAGACTGACAGACTGACAGACTGACAGACTGACAGACTGACAGACTGACAGACTGATAGACTGACAGACTGACAGACTGACATACTGACAGACTGACAGACTGACAGACTGACAGACTGACAGACTGACAGACTGACAGACTGACAGACTGACAGACTGACAGACTGACAGACTGACAGACTGACAGATTGACAGACTGACAGACTGACAGACTGACAGACTGACAGACTGACAGACTAACAGACTGACAGACTGACAGACTGACAGACAGACAGACACCATTTCGAAACCCACTTTTTCGGACTCAGGGGACCTCAAAACAAATAAATCTCTAAAAATCTCAAGGTCCAAAATTTTCATGATTACTATACTTTATTTTACTAGAGCAAAAGAAAGTAAAAGTGGTTGTCGTTTAATTTTTATTTTCATTATATTTTCTTATAGTTTCGCGATTGTTTTCGTGATGACGAAAAAACCTACGTTCCTAAAATTCACCAAACTACCTAAGGTTCGTGCTTGTCGCCGTACAGATAGAGACACACTGTTGGTAATACATGCGTATACTCGCTCCTCCCATAGCAAATTATTGCTGACTTTAACGTCCTATGACACCTTTCTACAAATTCATTACACTTCGGATTATATAGTATGCTGTAGTCCTCTTATGTTCGAAACCGAGCAATTTAGCGAATCCCGCAAACAGCTCTGATTCAAACTGAGCTCCCTGGTCTATCATTGTTGCGGACGGCACTCCGAAACGTGTGATCCAATTGCTGAACACTGATACGGCGACGGTCTCCGTTCTGATATTTGGGACTGGGACTGCTTCATTCCATCTGGTGAATCGGTCGATCAACGTGACACAATACCTTTGTTCTTCGGAGACTGGCAGTGGACCAATGATGTCCAAATTGACCTCTGCAAATCGTTGAGATACCGGATTGTAGCTTCCCAACGGGCTTTTCGTTTATTTTGCCACTTTTGAATGCTGGCAAGCTAGACACTGATTTCTTTGTATGTCCTTTGCGCGTCGGCTATTGCGCAGTAGTCAATGGACTCGGGCATGCTGATGCTATCCAACCGTGAAAGTGCATCCGTCACAACGTTTGAGCATCCCGAAACGTGTTGGATATCAGTCGTGAACTGACCAATGAAATCCAAATGACGGAACCCCTCTTGGGAATGCTTTAGCTAGATTCTGGTTAAAAGCATATATTAGGGGTTTATGGTCGGTATACAATGTAAATAACCGTCCTTCCAGCATATGCCGGAAACCCTTAACCGCTAAATAGGCAGCCAATAGCTAACTGTTGTGTGCTGGTTAATTTTGCTAAGTAAAATTGCAATGGTTGCCACCCGCTAGCGTTACCCTTGTCGACTTTTGGGTCTACCATCAGTGCCAATTTAGGTGATTACGAAGGATTAACCAACAGCGTGGCTTCGCCTGGTTACTGCTTTTCCTGCTTCCGTTTAGGTAATCGTTTAATATTGCCTGGCTCCTGCTGGCGTTGGAAGTGCTAACTGTTTAAGGTGTTGTCATTTTTAAAATATCAGCGACGCGCTCAGGAAGCGGTTTGATTCCCTCTGAAGTAACCTTGTGCCCCAAAAAATTTAGTCGATCCTTTAGAAAATGGCAGTTTTCGGTGTTGACCATTAATCCTGTTGTTCAATTTTTTTAAAATAAACTCAATCGTCCAAATCCACCGTCTTCGCGATGTCGGACTCTTCAATTAGTATCTGGTGATAAGCATGAACCTAATCCATGGTAGAGAAGACCGTGACCCTTCTAACTGGTGCGTGAAATCTTGCAAGAAGGGAATTGGGTAACGGTCTGGCACTGTAACCTTGTTAAGCGTTCGATAGTCTCCGCACAGTCGCCAGCTACCGTTTTTTTTTTGGCACGAGGTACAGTGGACTGGCCCACGGCCTATCAGAGCGCCTGCATATGCCTTGTTGGACCATATACTCAAATTCCCTATTCGCTATCGCCAGTTTCTCTGTGCTCAGACGTCTTGGTTTTGCGAATACAGACGGGCCATTCGTTAGAATATGGTGCGTAATTTGGTGTTGGACTGGCCTAAATTCTCCGCCTAGTAGGTGCCTCTTCGTGAGTTTTAGGCGCTAGAGAGAATAACGATGTTAACGGATCTAACAATCGACTGTGTTGCATATCGACCAGCAAAGCCGATTGGTTTAGAAAGTCAGCCCCAATTATTGGCATCGTTACTTCCGCGATGACGAACGTCTTGAGCTGTGTACCATTGGCCGCATATAGGTAAAAATTCAGATCGTGTATCCGCCGGTCTCCGTTGGTACTGGAACAATTGATATGTCGGCGCCTGTGTACATTAGGTACGTACAATTAGATCTTTTATCGTAAATTTTAAGGCGACAGTTATTAGTGTTACCGTTGCAAGTCGCCGTTTGCACCGGTGAATTTAGTTTTTTTCCTTGAAGATTGTCCAGTTAGGGCAATTCGGCCTGCAATTGCGGACGTCATCCCCAAACCTATAATGAAAAAAAGACACAAACGTGGCCTGCTATCGCTTGATTATGTTGCTTCTCGATTGCTTGAGACGTCTTTCCTAGGAGACTGACTCCTCGTCCTGCTATTGCTCTGAGATTGGTTTCGGTTGAATTTTCGATCCATGCCAGACTTCTTTCTGAATTCTACGCTCTAGCTTAAGTTCCGTCGTTGCCCGAGAGCTTCCTTCCTCTCCAACACCTGATGTCACTGGATGGTTTTCGTTTAGAGTGCTCAATGTATTGTTTGCCTTATTGATTGGCGATTTCCCTTCAATCGGTGACTCACTGTATCCCTAAACGTTTCACTACACTTGTTGCACAACAAAACAAAATACATACAAATATCTATGCCGCAAAAATAACAATAGTGATAATGGTGTACCTAACGAAAATAAAAAAAACAATAAATCGACATGCTGCCGATAACTCACGAATGAAACAAATATGCAATGAAATTACGAACGTAATACTATATACATGAACAGCGAAATGAAATACAAATAAAGTTTGCCCACACAACTCCGGTCAATGACAAACGCTGAATTTTTCTGTAGTTTGGTGATTTTATTGTATTGTTCTTAAAACGGTGTTTTGGCAAAAGCCCGATAAGAAAATGCATAAGGAATATTTACAATACTAATTAACCGCTTACCCGTATTACGCTTGAATCGAGATCATTGTGATGTGGCGCTTGGCGTAGTGATGCTCACGTGTTGCTAGTTGGATGTTGAATTGCCGTCCGGATCGGTATTCCACGGTTGACGACCTTGGTTGAACAGTTTGTCTTATTGCGGCAGTCAAAACTTGAACCGTTTACACTTTAACTGACCAACTATGATGCTCCAATGCCGTGTGGATGTATCGACTAGGACTGGATACTCTGGGAAACTGACCCAACTTTAACTGCTCGACTTGATGCTCCCCTGCCATGTGGATTTATCGGCTAGGACTGGATAAATTTCGTACCCGGGTTCTTCTTTGCAGTGCAAATAAGTAAGTCTAAATAACGCCACACAATGACCTCCCCGGATCCATAAACCCACCCCATTTTCTCTACACTCACATAACACCATTCATTCTATCGGTTTCTTCCCCCACCAAATGCTTTCAGGATCCAACAGTAACAGCATAAATAACGCAATAATATCATAGTAAACAGGATGAACGTAGCACCCCATGTCTCTGAAAATCCAATGTTAATTATGATATGCCCAAAGTTACAGCTTTATGCCTCTAAAGGCCGATACACATTGAGAACGAGTAACGTGAACGATATTCCTCTTTTTACCAAATTATGTAAGAAAATTATTAAAATAATGAAAACCGTACAATTCGAATGAACGATAGTTAAAATATCGTGGATTTGCTAAAGATTTAATTTAAAATTTTAAGAGTTTTAATACAAAATTTCAACTTATCGTTGTAATATGAACAAAATGTTAGTTTTGGTTTTACGTAAATTTAATCGATTGGCCCGCAGCCTAAATGTATGCATTATTTATTAAGCTGCCCATTATGGAAATGGATTTGATTTAATTTCATTATAATCATTCAATTAATTAAAATTGGACAATGTCAAATTAATAACCCGATAAATATGATTAACAAAAAACTTAATTCATATCAAGCAAGATTGCATTAAATTAAAACACATAAAACCACATAAAAACTCTAAAACATGTATGGATGTATGTACATAGTAAATTTTTAAAATGTGTCTTCGCTAAATACGGGTAAAGACTGATTTACATTCAAAGATTTTCTCACAAGCAGATGTCAAATCAAAAATTCCTTTTCTTTATACACATAAAAAATTAATTTAACCAAAAAATGTCTTAAACCAATACAAATGATTGGTTTTCTTGTTTATGTAACCTTATTATAGTTATTTATTCACGCATCGACGATTTTACAGAAAAAAGATGAAGTTCAACATCTGCAAAAAAAAAAGTTGAGGACGATTTTTGGGTTTATTTCTCGGGTTTCAATTGACTTTTTTTAAGCAGATGATTACTTTTTCTCTTTTTGTCTTTGTACTTTTTCCTATGTTGTGTTTCAATTTGTTTGCGGACGTCGAATGTCGTTGAATGTAAATCAGCTATAAAAATATACAAAATTAATTTTTTCTTGTACACAGCGCTTTATGCGTATAACAGCAAAATCTTAAAAAAAAAAAAAAAATGTTAAAATGACATTTTCGATTATTTTCGATTCGTTTGTTTCAGTTTTGATTTTGATCTTGTTGCATCGTGTCGTGATTATGTTAAAAAAATGGATGCTATTTTGATTTTATTTTATTAATTGTAATGTAATGGATAAAGTGTAAATAAGTATGTAAATGTTTAGTGAAATTAAGCAAATATGTGCATAAATGAAAATTAGCGTATGTACTCTAAATTAGATAGTATACCGGTAAGTACTAGAGGAAGGATACAAGCTTAAAATTTCGAACAGAAACAAACAAGAATTATAAACTTCAAGAATTTTTCTTGAAATTTCGAAATTGTTCGGAAGTTGTTTCGTTTTAAATTTTTGCTTTTATCATATATTTCATTATATTTTCTTTGATTTTATCAAGCGTGATAAATGCGTACGTGAAATATGTCCTAAGTATGTCCTACTCCTAAGTTTTGTTTTAAATGTGTTGGTGTAAAAGTTTCGTTATTACGAATTTATTTATTTTAATCATATTGAAATAATAAAAATTATGCTTAAGATTATTTACTCTTACAAAACAAATTTAGATTTATTCTATGGCGCGATATATTCTGACGGTGTTTAATCGTGTTTATTTGCGAATTTTCTTGTGAAAATCCTAGGAAGCGGCCAACAAAATGTGCACAATTCTAAGCCGTAATAAGGTCCTATCTATTCGAAAAATACTTCACTTTTAAAAAAAGGAAGGGATTAGGGTATTTAGGACAACCATGTTTGACATAATCTCATATGATACATCGAATATATGTATGTATAAATGATTTTCCGAATTTTCTTCAGAAAATCCTTGAAAGTGGCCACCAAAAAGAACTTTATTCTAAGTTGTCATAGTATGGCCTGTGGCCACAACCAATAACTGCTTAAGTCGAGTTTATTTTCCAAAATAGTTTTGTCAATAAAGAGCCGTCAAACAATAAATTAATGTACAGAAAATGTTTGAAGCCCAAATAAAGTCGCGTTTTTGGACAATATAAAATTTGTTATACAGAATTCAAGCAAATATCTAAAATCTTTCAAAAATTTCATTAGATCTAAATTTTATGTGATTTTGTTAGATAGGCAGTTCTTGCAAAATAGAGACCACTCAAACGGGAAGCTAAAATAACTTTAGCAGTTTTTCCCTATTTTATAAATTAAAATCCATACAATAAACAAAACATAAGTAGTTTTTCTACTTAAATTTATTACTTATTTCATAACTTAAGCTAAAACATAGGCACTCTTATTTTCAATTTTATGAGTTAAAGAAAAATAAAATTAAAAAAATATGAACTAAGATGAAGTAGCAATGCTTACTGGTCTTCGATGTCATCTTTTTCTGTCAAATCTGGATGAGTATCTGGCATATCTTCAGTTTGCAGGGCCTAATAAAAGGGATGAACTCGTCTGTCTATTAAAGGAAGTAAATCCATTAGATCCCTCTTTTTGGCAGAATTTATTTTTAGTGGGGCTGAATAACATTTTTGAAGCTCTGAAGACGGCATATTATTGAAACCCCTACGTCGTATATTCAAAATCCGAAATGGTTCATTATCGCTTAATGTAGTCTTGAATTGATTACTTCCGGAATCCTTAGTAAATCTAAGCCATTTTACCTCGTTCCACAGAAACTTTTGTCCATTTTCATCTACTTTGCGCCACATTAGTTTCGTTTTTGCAATAAGGGAGAAGTTCAGAATATCATCTTGGTTCATTTTGTGGACAAGAAATCTGTTTCCAGTACCAACGGATCTTATAAATTGATACCCTAGGCTCGTGTATTTTGATAGTGGTTTTTTTCTTTTTTCGCTCGATAACTGAATGATCCGAATCGCACTCCATATGACTATGCCCAGAAACCATAAATTTATGGTCAATTAGCTCCAAGGAACTTTCGTTTATGTTCTGCATGAATAAATATTACATTGTTGCAACGAACGAATTTTTGTTTTGACCGCTACAGTTATCGCTGTAAAATACTATGAATTTGTTTGTAAGCGAGACGCTTTCCAAATGCCGGTAAATGCAAGATGCGATTTCATTGCATCCTCTTTGTGCAATAGCCTCATGCCACATATAGCAGTGTGCTTCATTGGTACTACAGTCATGCACCGTTAAATTGAACGTCCATAATTGACGTTTATAAAAAGATAATGATGTTCTTAAGTATGGCGTTGGCAAGCATTGTTGCAAATCAAAAGTGAAAACCTTACCTTCGGGACAAGTTGTGGCTAAAATTTTGTCATTTTCCTTTGTTTTGAACGCAATTTCTGCATCTTGGTGATGCTCAGTTTGTTCCATTAGTAATTTACGTTTCTCTTCTTGATCAGCAACATTAATTTTCACGCCTAGGATTTCACACTTATTGCAAGTGTCAGTTTTTGGAGATTTAAATTTTTATTTCATTGTTTTAAATATCTCCGAATATTTTGAGATTGAAACCGGTTTTTCCCTATTCGAACAGTACAGCTCGTACATTTTCGAAATAGTTAGATCGCTTTGTAGGTATTTTTTTGCCGTATCACGTCTGGTATAATGACTCTCGTACGCTGGGAAACTGTTGATGTGGTCATGTATATCCCGTATTTTCTCATCGGTTATTTTATTTATCGCCGCTCCTTTTCCACGTTTATCTGGAGTAATTGATGAAACTGATGAATTCAGCTTTTTGGCTATAGAAGTTTTGAGAAAGCCGTCTGTTTCACTAAGAGTAAGTTTAAAACATTTTTGGCACACGTTCATCCTCTTTGTCTCTATCTCAAAGAAATAATACGTAGTATGATCTCGTCTTCGTGGTGCTACCGCATTTTTTTGAAGAGTTTGAGTTTTTTCTCACGGATTTCTATCAAACCTGTAAATAATTTAGAATATTGTAGTTGTTATAGAAACCTAAAGAAATTTTCCTCACCTGATACAAAAGCAAGCCTAAGATTATAGCTGCCTAGCTCCCAATACGTATTAAAAATAATACATTGCTGTTCATACGATATGTTGAGACAACATTTTTTTCGACACATCGAAAGCGCTATACACACTCGAGCGTTGACTTTTTTACCTTTCGTATTCAAATATGATTGACCTTTATTACGTGCGGCTTGTATTTTCTTCAATTGCTTATTTGCGGTCATTTTCCTCCCCACAGAGTTTATCACAGAGGCGGAAGATTCTGCATTATTCGCAACATTAGTTAAATTGTCATGTTGATAATTGTGTGATTCCGAATCGCTTGCCAAATTGCTTTCCAGTTCTTTACCCATCATTTCAATGTCGCTATCAGTGTCATAGTTGCTTGATATCAAGGCATTATAATTAGGATCTTCTATGCTATCGTCACAATCTTCGTCAAATTCACCTTCATTTTGTTCTGGATAATTAACAATAGGGAAGTTTGTTCCATCATTTTCTTGAAATGTTTTGTATAACATATTTTAATAATATTAAAAAACAAAAAAATTACACAAAAGATATTAAATTTGATTACCTGAGCCTGGAAATTCATCTACTTGCTGTCGCTGACAGTTTTGTTGAACCACAATATTTTGAGTTGTTGCTCCATCTGCCAAATTATCTAAAAAAAAATTAAACAGTTAATTAAAAAGGCGATAACTTTAATCGTCCAACTTACCGTTAGTTGCTTTGTTTAATCTATCCTCAACTTCATTATTGTGTGGAGTTGGAGGTCTCAATTTAGCTTGAGCTAACGAAACCATCATAAGTGAACGTTTCATTTTTGTAAATTTTAAAACACTAACGTAAATCACGAGCCACCTTATAAATTTTTTAAATATAGTATAAAAATAATATTTATTCACTCTTGATAATTACTGCTTTAGTACGTTTTACATATCAAATAAAATTTATAATAACTTCTAAACTCGAGTTTAATTTTGAATATTTTCCAAACCTGCAATGTGTTCGACATAAGAAAACAACTTAACTAGAAATAAATCGAAAATAATTTATTATTACTTATTCAAGTTAAATTAAAAATGACTTTAGCAGTTCTTTTAAAATCATTTATGAACTGTAAAGACTTTAGCTGTTTCAACTATTTTGAATTCTTTTAGTTCTAAATAAGCTACAAATTTCTCGATTAGGTTGAAATATGGTTTAAAAATAGAGAACTAATAATTTAATTAAAACCAAAAAATCGAGTAAAGTCGACTTTAGCGGTTATTGGTTGTGACCACAGTACGTTCCTGTCATCGGTGTTGTTGTTTGTTCCGCGTTATGTGGAATAAATGCTACTTTCAAACGATCAACCGAAATTTTTTGTGTTGAATTGCAATTTTTAATCTCAAAATACAGGGTGGCTGAGACCAAGTGTTACCAAATGAAAACGCTGTAATTTTTTTAATTTTGATTATTTTTTATTGAAATTTCGTGGAATATGTTGAAAACATATTACATTTCATGAAAAACATGTTACTGCTCGATATGACCTCCTTTGGCTTTGATTATTTGATTCAGTCTTCCATAGAAAGCATTGCATGCTGACCGAACGTGGGCTTGCGGAATTTTATTCCATTCTCGAACAAGAGCTGAATTCAATGCATCAACACTTTCGTATTTTTTAGTGGACACCTTACTCTCCAAAATGGACCATATGGAGAAATCCATGGGATTCAAGTCTGGTGAATATGGTGGCCATTCTTTCGACGAAATCAGCCGCGGAACGCAATTTTGTAAAAATTGCTGTGTCGCTCGAGCTTTGTGTGACGGTGCCGAGTCCTGTTGGAATGTCCAACGGTTCGTACCAAAGTGTTTACGTGCCCAAGGTAGCAAAGCATCGTTTATGATCTTTTGGCGGTACATCTCTTGGTTTACCTTGACTCCATGTTCGATGAAAACCAGAAGAGTGCGTCCATCTGCAGTAACTGCAGCCCAAACCATAACATAAGCTGGTGATTGCTTGCGCATGGCAACTCTTGTGTCCAAATTATCGTTGGACTTGTCCTCTAACCAAACACGATCATTTTGTTTATTCACATGCTGTTGAATGGTGAAAATTTTCTCATCAGAAAAGACAATTTTTGGAATCTCATCACGTTCGGCCAAGGCCTTCAATGCTCGTGTTCTTTCAAGCCTAACTTTTTTTTGTGCCTCCGTAAGATCTTGAACTTTTTGTATCTTGTAGGGCTTCAAGTGTAGTTCATTTTTCAATATGGTTTGAATGCTGTATCGTGAAACATGTAGACGTGCGGCTAATTGATTGGCACTTTGACGAGGATTTCGTTGGATTCGTTTCTTCACCTTTCGTATCATTTCTTTTGATGTTGCTGTCTTTTTAGGACCGCCTCTGTTGCGTTTAGCGATGCTACCAGTTTCGTTGTATCGAGTTATGGTTCGATACACAAACATTTTATTCACATTCAAATGCTGGAGCTGACGAACTATTGCTGTTTGTGAATTTCCACCCAAATACAGTGCAATTACACTATTACGTTTGAATTCCATTACGATTTTTTTATTAAGATATTAATTTAGAACAATTATTTATTGACCACATATAAACAACTAACCAAACTTCAATCTGTCAAAAAATTAATGCGCGAAAATGACAACTACACAAATGACAGCAGAGTGAAGTTAGTAACATTTGGTCTCAGCCACCCTGTACTTGTCAAATCGTTTGATTATTTCATATGGTCCTATATATGGGCATTGTAATGGTGGACGTACGCTATCATTCCTCACAAATACGTGTGTGCAACTTTTTAAATCTTTTTGCATCAAAAAATTTTGTGTTATCGTGATGAGCGGTTGTCGTAGATCGCATAGTGGAAATAAGTCTTCGAAACGTTTTTACGAATTCAGATTCACTTTGCTTGTCCTTGGTTGAGTTAAAGTATTCTCTAGGTATGCGAAGCATTTGCCCAAAAACAAGTTCTGCCGGTGATGCTTTGATATCGTCTTTGTACACAACTCGTAATCCTAATAGAATCAGTGGCATTAGATTGGTCCAATTATTGTTTTGATGACACTTGATTGAAGTTTTTAACGTTCTGTGCCACCGTTCGACAATTCCGTTCGCTTGAGGATGATATGGCATAGTTTTCAAATGTTTAACGCCCAGCGTTTGATTAATTTCTCTGAATATTTGTGACTCAAATTGACGTCCCAAATCGGATGAAATCTTAATGGGAACCCCAAAATACTGTATCCAGCCCGAGATAAGGTGTCTTGCAACTGTTTCGGCTGTGATATCCTCCATAGGAATTGCGATAGGACATCTACTAAATCGATCAACGATGGTCAAACAATACCTGTTCCCAGCTGAAGGTGGCATGGGTCCTATTATGTCGATGTTAATATGCTCAAATCTGGAATTTGGCTGTACGTAGTTCGATATCGCTGATTTGTTGTGGCGAGTAGTTTTCGAAAGTTGACACTGAATGCATGTCCTCACGTATATCTGGCAATCCTTATTTATCACCGGCCAAACGAATCGATCACAAATCAATTTTTGGGTACCACGAACCCCTGGGTGGGTTAATCTGTGTAATTTCTTGATGATTTGTTGGCGATATTCCATCGGGACGAATGGGCGAATACGATTTTGTGAAGAATCACAATAAATTTGTATATTTGTATCCGGCATGGTGAAGCGGCTCATTTGCAAGGATATCTTCTTTGAATTCCCGTCCAGTATTGATTTTAATTCTGGATCATGGTGTTGCGCTGCTGCCAATTTCTCGAAATTTACTTCGCCCGTTAAATTTATCACGGTAATTCTTGACAGTACATCAGCCACATTGTTATCCGAACCGATAATATGACGAATGTCAGTCGAAAATTGACTGATGTAGTCGAGTTGCCTAATTTGCCTCGGCGTTAGTGGTTCTTTCTTTTGTCGGAATGCGAATGTAAGCGGTTTGTGATTAGTAAAGATACAAAATTTTCTTCCTTCCAACATGTGACGGATATATTTCACAGCCTGATAAATGGCAGTCAACTCTCTATCGTAGGTGTGTCGCATTTGTTTGGTTTCGGATAATTTTTTTGAATATAAACCCAAAGGCTGGAGCTCACTTCCGTTTACAGATTGGTTTAAACATGCGCCAACGGCATATGGTTTGACGCATTCGTAAATAAAATTAGGTCTGCGTTGGTTACCGGGTGCGCCAATAAGGTTGAATTAATTAGGTCATTTTTACATAGTTGAAAAGCTGTAACTGCCTCTTCCGACCACTCAATTTAACTTTTGAAGCGTTGATTGATTTTTTACTGCATTTCTTATAAACCTTCGGTAAAAATTTACCATGGCCAGAAAACGTTTTAACCCAGCCGCGGTTGTTGGGCGTTCGAATTTTTTTATTGCTTCAATCTTTTCTGGTAGGGGTTTTAAACCATTTGCTGTGATTAAGTGCCCGAGGAATTTAACTTCGGCTCTTCCAAATAGACATTTTGAAACGTTGATGCTTAACCCGTATTGTCGCAATCGTTCAAATACGATGGAGAAGTGTTTGCGATGTTCCTTTGTGTTTTCAGATGCGACAGCTATGTCACCGATATACGGGAACACGAACGGTAAATCCTTTAACACCTCATGCATTAGTCGTTGCTGGGTCTGTGCGGCGTTGCAGAGTCCGAACGGTGTATATAGAAATTCAAATAAACCGAACGGTGTTGTTATCGCAGTTTTTGGTATATCCGCAGGTTCTACTGGGATTTGATAATATGCTTGTTGAAGGTCAATTGTGGAAAACATTCTACAACCATTTAGAATGTTTCCGAAATCTTGTATAAATGGTATAGGGTAACGATCCGGTACCGTAATTGAATTCAAACGGCGGTAATCGCCACATGGACGCCACTCTCCATTTTGTTTTTTTACCATGTGCAATGGGGAAGCCCAATTGCTTTTAGACGGTTGGCAGATCCCTCTCCGTACTAGGTCTTCGAATTCGTTGCGAGCCACTTGGTATTTGTCTGGCACGAGTCGACGAGGGCGTACAAAAACTGGATGGCCTGTTGTAATTATTTGATGCGTGATATTAATTTTTGACGGAGCCATGTGGTCGTGCTGTACTGTGATGTCCTTATATTCCCGTAAAATATCCGAGAATGGATCTGTTGACATCGAAGGTTGTAATCCCTAACGTTGATTCTGTCGTTGGTCTACCTTTTGTTGACAACCTGGTTGCGCCGTCTATCAAACGTAATGTTTGATAAAATCCGCCCCGATGATCGGTTGTTTTACGTCGGCCACGATAAAGTTCCAGATAAAATTTCGCCGAAGTTCAAAATTTAAAGATAATCTCCTTTCGCCGTATGTGTGAATTTGTGTCCCATTTGCTGCAAAAAGTTTCGATCGATTTAATATTTTACGATTATTTCCACTGTTCGGGGGTAAAACAGAGATGTCCGCGCCGGTATCAATTAAAAATTTTTACTTGCATTTAAGATCCGAAATGTATAAACGATTTATATAAGCATCCGAATTTTTGTGTTCGATCGAATTTTTCCCCTCATTCCACCGAATATTTAGTTTTTTGTGGCAAAATTACACGGCTGTTTGCATTTCCGCACTTTTTCACCAAACTTATAATGCCACCACCACTGTTCGAAGTTTTGCTTCTTATTTGAAGTATGAGAAGATGATCCTCGTGATCTCGATCGTTGTCGTGATTGATAATTGTCAGCATGTTGTAATTTATCAAATCGTTTCACTAATTCGTTTATTTTCGTCTCTAATGACGATATTGCTGATGTGGATGTGGATTCAATAGTATTGGATACTGCGTTGACTTGATTAAAATCGCCCAATTCCATCAGTTTGTCGGCCATTTTTGCTAATTTTTGAATATCGTCGTCGCTGGTTGAAATTATCATGCGAATTTGGTTAGGTAAACGTTGCATCCAGATTTGCTTCAACATTTCGTCCCCTACTTTTGATCCTCTTAAAGTGCGCATTTCATTTAGGAGCCCGGACGGTTTTTTATCGCCTAACTGCACATCTTTCAACAATGTTTTAATTTTTCTTTGATCCGACACGGCAAACTGTTCCAACAAAGTTTTTTTTAATGAATCATATTTCTCATCAGCAGGTGGGTGCACGACTGCGTCCGTTACCAGGGATAATATTTTTGTATCCACTGTCGTTAATAACGTATAAAATTTTGTTGCGTCAGTAGATATTCCGCCCAATGCGAATTGTACCTCCACTTGTTGGAACCAAATTTCGGCGTTCACTGACCAGAATGGTGGTAGCCTAACTATTACTTTGTTTACGACGATTTCATTTTCCACTATTTTTCGTATATTTATAGCTGTGCACTATTTGTTAAATTATTTTAATATTTACGACAGTAATTTTTATATTTATTTATTGTTAATGCGTGCTTTTTATCACGTCGGGTTGGTCACCAAATTATGGGAATATTATGGGTCGTTATATTATTTACGAATGAAGGAATGCTTTTTCTATTTTAAAATACGTTTATTCTTTTTTGCTTTATACACGAGACTCCTTTTTCTTTTTTGTACAGTTGATTAACAAAGTAAAAAAACCTTTTGGAAAAAGTATTTCCCGATAAACCAAATTGAAGTTGAATATATCGACGTCTTCGGTTTGCAGGATAACCCCACAAGACCTTATGACAACTTAGAATACCATATAAGGCATTTTGGTGGCCGCTTCTTAGGATTTTCTCAAGAAAATTCGGAAAATGATTTATACATTCGACTGTAATTCAATCAAAGGGCCCAAGCGACAAAACGTAAATTGTGTAGCAGAGGCGAAAGACTGTATATAACAAATTTATCTGTAAACTGGAGCAGAAAATATGTTTTATCTTATCTTAAATCCAATACAAGCCATTGTGGGAACCTCTCTTCACCTAACTTTATCTCATTTACAAATTATAAAGAAAATAAATATTTACACAAAAGTGTCTAACAAAGTTTATATTTTCGCGCCAAAATTCGAAAATTGGAACAAAAAAACGGTTTTCTGGTCTGAAAAAGTGAAATATCTTATTTTGTATGCCCTTCCGGAGCATTCCAGAATACAAAGATCGAAAGAGGAAATTCTCAGGAAGAGAATGCAGAAAAGTACAGGTCAAAAGGTTGCTGATTTGCGAATTATTTCTCTCTTTGCCGACAGATGTCTTCTAAACACATACGTGGGGATATAATGAATTATTTCAAACAAATCAAAACTCATGAAAGTCGAGAAGAACAAAAACCTTTATTTCAGTAACATTAACTCAAGTGTGATTCAATTAATTATGTAGTAACTATTATATTCAATTTCAGCTCTCATTAATTTGTCATTATAATCTGGGTGATTTTCAGAAACTTGATATTTGTTCCACATTGTCTTGAAATCAGAATGCACTGTCTCCATGGCCTATTCACTGTAAAACCCCAACCCTCTTCTATGGCCTTCACAAAAATCTTCTATATGATAAAATACTGCATGTACTTTTGGTGTGACTGATAGCCTTAGGGCCAAATAGCTAGTCTTGAATTGAGCGATAAATTCTTTGTAACAATCATTTAATTCGATTCCAAAACAATTGTGAACTACACGATCAAAATCCTTCAGTGTTTCCACATATTTCAAACAACCAATGGAGCAAAACGATCGGAGACTATATTCACTTTTTTTAATAATATTCTACATGAATTGCCATTGAATTTGGTACCTCCTTGAGTAAATTATCGTTGAACATTGCATAGGTTGATCCATTCTGTTGTTTCAGTAACAAACTCATCTTGCATATGGCTGACTATTTTATTAACCACACCAAGCATTAGATGTAGTTCTGGAGGAGGAATAATGTCAATAATCTTTTTATCGTCATCAGCAGAAAAAACTGGAGGATTGATACAGCTTTTGAAATTTTTCGCATTTTTCATTGTCGATACGCCAGCGTTTCTCCAAGCTTCAAAATATGAGGTTGAGTTTCCCACAGTTCGCTGGGGTCCGACGTGCTCCAAATTTGTGCTTTCACAAAGGCACCAAGTACAAGAGTACGTCGATGAATGAGACATAATCCCTGTCAGAATATTGGCTAATTTCAGATCAGTCGCTATCGTACCAGAAAAATCCTCAATTTTCAATATTTTCCATATTGCTGACACGTTTTCATAATTCTCTTGAGCCGATTTCACAATAGCAAGAATAAAGATTTTCTTAACGCCTGAGTCAGCAAAAGCCTTAGCAAACACGCCATCATCATACTTTTGACGTTTTTTCTCCTGTTGACAAATTTCAGTTGAATCATCTTGAACAGACAGGCACACCTTTAAAAAACCACCGCCACCGTCAATTCCAAATTTTAAGTGCTATTTGTAATATCCCGCTGTTTTTCGATATGAGAAACGTATGGCAGTAAACTATGGGACATTGGATTGGTGTGCTCATTCGAGCTTTGATGGTTACAAAATCTATTGTCTTAGCATAAAAGAAACTTTTTACCTCGCCATTTTTCTGTTCCAGGCTTTTTTTCAATCCTGGCTCAATTATCGCCCGCTTTTTGGTAGTAACTCTCAAAGCGGTCGCTATATCAAGAGTAGTCTTTGTACTAAGATTAAATTTTGTTTTGATTTTCAAGAAATCGGCTGTCGATATATTCGAAGCTGGTTCCTCTTCATTTTTCTCGTGGGGATTTATGAATAATTTCATGGAGTTTACTCCACGTTGACGCCACTTGTTCCATTACTTTCTCCCCCATTGTATTTATATAATTGCATACATTATCAACTTGGGCAGGCAGTTTTGGTGCATTTATGAGGTGTTTCTCGTTTGAGATCGATAAAACATTTGGAACAAATTTGGACTTTAATTAAAGATTCTGACGGATTACTTTAAATGCACTGTTTTAATTAAATAATATGTGACCACTACTGACCTCCAATTAGTATGAAATTTTATGCGTTGTGCCGGTCGCACAGATGAAAATTGACGAAAGAGCAAACTTGTGCCATTTATCGTACAGAAAAACGGAAAAAAACGACGATTTTTATGTTTATATTTTTATTTTGACTACAGCTATCGGTAGGAGAGAGAAAGGGGAACAATTAACAAACAAAATCCGGATTTTGAAATTTTGTCGCTTGTGCCATTTCATTGAATTAGGGTCGATATGAGATTATGTCAAATACGGTTGTCCTAAATACCCTAATCTCCTACTTTTTTCAAAAGAGAAATATTTTTCGAATAGATAAGACCTGATCACAACTTAGAATATAGGGCATTTTGGTGGCCGCTTCCTAGGATTTTCTCAAGAAAATTCGGAAAATTATTTATACATATATTCGATCAAACATGGTTGTCCTTAATCTCCTGGGGATTAGGAAAGTGAAGTATTTTTCGAATAGATAAAACCTTATGACAACTTAGATTATAGGGCATTTTGGTGGCCGCCTCCTAGGATTTTCTCTCTCTTCTAAACGTAATTTTTTCAAGGACAAGTTAGACTCCTCTCTTCTTCCCAAGGTTTTCTGGCGTAATGTTCGTAATTTTTTGCTCTAGTCTGAACTCGGGCAGTAGTACCGTCGATTTGTTTTCTAACGCGTCCTCTGATTCGTTTTCGTTTTCAAATATTGTTACGTTTTTGCCTTGTCAATCAAGATTCGCATCACTGGATTGTGAATAAAACAAAACACTTAAGTTTAATATTAAACATTTTTTAAAAAAAAAAAAAAAATTTTTTTTGAAGCGAAGTGACGTAAGTGATCTTTTTATAATTAATATTATTTTGTACAATCACAAAACACCAACAGTTTTCACTTACTTAAAAATAAAAAAACCAAACTTTTTATTTTTGAATTTATTTACTTTTATTTATTTAAAATTACAACTAGTTTCGATCTTGTAAAGATCGCAATTGCAAAAAATTACCTGTAGATGATCTTTACAAGATCGAAACTAGTTGTAATTTTAAATAAATAAAAGTAAATAAATTCAAAAATAAAAAGTTAGGTTTTTTTATTTTTAAGTAAGTGAAAACTGTTGGTGTTTTGTGATTGTACAAAATAATATTAATTACTTAAGTTTAACACAACGAATTTATTTATTTAACACCAAAAATCAAAATAACACAATTTAGTAACAATAATTCCAAAATCACTTTTTATAATAATTGGACAAATTTTACTGATCACTCGTAACTTTTATTTCGCACAAAAACCCTTTTTGAAGCACTTTCCAATTCACTTTTTAATCCTTATACTTTCGCTTACAAAAAACTAATGAAACCAATTCGACTTCGTTCGCTTTTTTATATACACAAATAAACTTCTAGAAATTCCCTGACATTTCCGGTAAGAGTAGCCTGGAAACATTTAGAACAGTTTTATCATGCAAAATTCTATTTTAGTACAGTAAAACATTGAGCTATTAATATAACTTATTCTATTACACCCTAGGTGTCACCATAATACTACCCTCTCCTAAGCCTTTTCATCCCGAACAGGACCCCAATCACCTCCTCTGTAGAGGGCCAGCCTCTCCAAATGCACCACCTTCGATTTACCATCGATGTTCTTTCCTAGTCCTGTATGGTGCCGTCCATAGAGGCTGCAGTGGCGACTCGGTGTTATCGCTACTCAATATTCCTCGTCAAAAATCCAACACGAAGCCTTTCACCCTCACAAAGACCGTTCCCAAAATGACCTCGTCCACAATATCTGCGACCAGAATTTCGTGTGGGAAAAGAGTTTTACCGATCCTTATGTTCACAATCTTTTTACCTTTTATCACTGCACTCCAATCTCCATTTGCCAATCTTAATTTCAACCAATCAACCAGCTACACAGCTCCTCTGATCAAGCCATCTCGGACAATTCTGTGAGTTGTTCCCATATCCATCGTAATGACATATTTTCTCCCATCAACACTGCCCTTGATTGTTACGCTGCTACCACCTCGTTCTATACTCATAACAGGGATGTTAATATGGGGCAATCAGATGGCAAAGCCCCTTCGCCCAAACTGACTTGTAATCTTCCCACTTTTCCGACTGTTGCCATTCGTTCATCCGATTTTTGCTTTACGCTGGGTGCTCTTTACACAGAAGTTGTTGATCCGTGCTGTTTTGATGCATTAGTCGTTCGATTGCTGATGAAAATTCCTGTAGCGATTCTTCTCCTTTTTCGTAGCGGCTTTTCAATTCCATGCGATAGATTTCACGCTTGTGGTCACTGTCGTACTTCCGATCTAGCGCCTTCGTCACTTCAAGATACCGGTTATCGTCTTTTTCCGGAATAGTTTGTAAAGCTTCCGCTGCTTCACCTTTAAGGAACACTATAGGAGCTGCACACTATAAGATGTTCATCATTCCAACGGTTTTGATTGGCTGCCGTTTCAAATTGAAATTTGAAAATGTCGAAAGATGATGTTCCGTCGAATGTTGATGGCTTTAACTTAATCGAGTGAACGGTCTGAATCACTTGGATCGTTGTTCCACTTGTTTTAACATCAGTTAATTCTTTCTCGAGACGTTGAAATTTCTCTTCAACCTGTTGAACTATCGTTTCTAATTATTGTTCAACCTGTTGAATCTCCGTCTTAAATTCCATTTGCAGTTTCTCTATTTCGCCTTGTACATTTGTAGCCAATCCTAGAATTTTCTTTTAACCTTCGGCAATTTCCCCCATCTGACGACGCTCTAAAAGTTGGTTTGACTGCCTAATTTCGCCCAACTGTTGTTTCATTTCATGTTTAATTTATTGGTTAGACTAATTTTGTTGTTCCATCTGTCTCTCATTTTGTTGTGCCATCTGGTGTTTCATTACACCCATTTGTCCCATCATTTGGTTTGACATCTGCTTCATGGCAGCCATTAACTGCGACAAATCGAAACTTCCAGAAGTTTCTTGTGTTCTTTCAACCAACGGTTGTTTATCCTCTGCTTTCTGCTCTACGCTTTCTACGTTATTTCCTTTTCAAACTCGCTGCTTTACTACCTTAGGAATTTTGTCTTTTAAATTAGTGAATAAAACCATGTCCAAACTTTGAAGTACCTCTACCAACACGTTGTATATTATAATTTTGTAAAAGAATTTTAATTGTTTCGAACAAAATTTTAACATACGGGACCGAAATGAAAAGTTTGCGATTATTTTCAACGATTAAATTTGGATTTTCGCGCGTATTTTTCACAATATTTTCCGAATTGCTATATTAGTCGCTAGCTTTTCTAATACGTCTAGTAACTACACTTCTCGGATAACCATTTTGTATTAGAACATCCCTTAATATTTTAAAATTGTCGGCATAAAACCTCATCCGATAATCTCAAAATTTTTTCAGCTAACAAGAGAACTGTGTTATTTTTGTAAAGATGATGGAAGCCAAGAGTTATAATTTAGATACCAACCCGACCAGGTTTTTTTATTTTAAACTTCCATCCTCATTACGTATTATACCATCGTATATAGAAAGGCTAAACGACCTTGATTTACAATTTCACCGCCGCAATGAAAATGACCACTCCATTAAAATGGCCGCAATAATATCATCAACATACCACCAAGATGGTTTTAATACTTCGGTTTCAACGTGTTCCATTACTAACTTTGCCACTGTTGGACTAACTGGCGAACCCATCGGTGAACCAAACACATGTCTAAAACATCTTTCCCCGAAACTAAATTCAGTATGATCTAACACAAATTTCAACGCTTCTACAAAATTGTTTGACTCCAGATTTGTATTACTACTTCCACAATTTTTTAACCAAAATTATTACCAAAGATGAGTCAACGGTTTAAAATTGTCTTCGTTTTTTACAGCCGAAAAGTTATTTTCCACGTAATGATTTAAAATGTTAGATAAAAATTTGGATAAATTGTATGTGAACCTAAATAGCTTACAATTGGTCTCAAGGGAATACCAATTTTGTGCACTTTTAGTAGACCATACATTCGTGGCGTCATACCATGGTAATTTTTAAGAAATTTTGCCAAATTATTCTCGATTTTTCCTAAACGTTCCCAAGAGCCAATGATTATATTTAATTTAGATTGCATTGAAGAAATACCAACTTTCCGAATTTCTATATAAGTGTTGTTGTCTGACAGGAGTAGCTCCATTTTGTATACATATTCAATTTTTGCCATAAGTACCGTTATGTTACCCTTGTCAGCTTTCAACATTGCATTTTGGATTTCTTCCGCTATAATTTTGTGATAAGGAACAAATTATTTTTTAAAAGGTAAACAAAACTTATTATCTAACTTTAAAATTTTTATGATGTCCACAGGAATTTCTAAATTTGTCAAATTTATGACCCACTTTTCCTCGTCAATATCCCTTCCTTCAATTTGCCCTTGAGTTGGCTGCATCTGTGAATTGGGTTGCTGTATTGGTGCCGACACAACTTGTGTTTCACAAACCTCTGAGCACAACATATTCAAAAAAATTTTAATATGTCGTTTTTTAACTTCTTTGCTAGCCTTAGGAGCTTCAGTGTTCAACTCGAAATTGATCTGGAGCTACTACTGTAATTTATTAGAACTGGGTAAAGCAAAGTAAGTCACCCTATTGTGGTCTCCTAGCCACTCCACCATTAAAGGAAATGAAGCAGCAGACCGATGTGCAAAAATGGGAGCAAGCAAAAATTTCCTGGGCCCCACTCCTAGTATTGTTTTTTCCAAAATCCACTTGGCAGATGGTATAAGGGACTGGGAGCAGAACTACAGGAAATTACTCTGGGAGTCCTCCATTGGGATGAGACAGGTCAAGAAATTATTTAGTTATAATATTATACGTCTGGGAGAGGCATCGAGCGTGAACGGCCAATCCCTAAGAACCCTTACCTGGTTTTTAACAGGGCATGGCCCTTTTAACGGCCTAAATCTACATAAAATGGGAATGTCCCTTACGAACCAGTGCAGTCGCGGCGCTCTGGGCTACAAACACCCACCCTTTTGGGGATTTTAATTTTGGCTACTGGCAACACTAGTTTTAATTAATAATTCATTTATAATAATCATTTGAGGTTAATTCTGGTTGTAAGTTTCAACAGTGATCAGTATGGTGTAAATAGCTGGTAATAATCAGAAGTACCCAGAAATGTGATTCAGTACACTAATAAATGTTATAATCATAAAACTAGGTTATAAATGTATTGTTATTGTTTTACTAACTATTGGGTATGCTTCGGTGTCTGTCAATTTATACATTAGTAACTAAACCTCTCCAAATCCTCTTTATATAACCGTAATAGGGTGTTCGGTGAGGCCCTCCTTTATTATAAAATAATATTCTGTTGGCTGAAATATTTTTACCTATACTCCTTTGGAGTAACGGAATCTGCCTAGAAATTTCAAGTAAACAATTAGTCAGTATGGAAATACCCCGATGTAAAACAATTGTAACTTGATAATTTTTTATGACTTTCAAATAGTAAATACTTTGGAAAATCAGCAAATACATTTTAATTGCAGTGAATCACTTATCTGACTATAACCCTTATCGATATGGGAAATAATTTATAGTGTATTTATGCAATGATAAGAACCGTGTCTATAATCATATTAATAGTGTTTATAATTAAATCGATAACACGTCAAACCATGTAAAATAATTCCATTTGAAATTGGCACTTAAATAAAAATTACGATTCGTTAAATTATTTAAATAAGATCTGATAGTTGTTTTATTTGTATATGGTTTCACAGGCATACATAATTACCAACCTCCGTACGCTTCAATATATATCCGCCATTGTGACAAAGCAACTAACACCGTACTAAAAACCATTTTCAAACTTAAATATTTCGATACAGCACTATTTTTTAAAATCCATTCCCGATAGTAATAGACATCGGTATATATTCCGGGATAATTTGGAAGCGCACAACCAACTCCATTAGACGTTATACCGTACAGCGTATTATCACAATTGAGGGGACCACCCGAATCTCCTTGGCAAGCATCAATACCGCCTTCAAATGAACCAGCACAGAACATACCATTTTTCAACGATCCATTTAAGTATTGTGGCAGATTACATTCGGATGCATTGTTGATGGGAATGAGTGCGCCACGAAGTTGTTGAGCGACAGAACCTCCCTTAATCATCATTAATTTATTAATAACATATTTTAATAATTATGGCGAACAAAATACTTCTCTTACCGATGTTGTTGTTCCCCATCCCGAAATCAAACATGATGCACCAACTGGATATGTTTCTGTTGGCAGGCTAATTACCTTTGTCGAGCTATTCTCTGTTTGATTGATGTCAGACTGTAGTTTGAGTACAGCAATATCGTAATCAAAACCTTGACCATTTTTATACGATTCGTGTACTTTAAGCGATGACACAGTCGATACAAATGTATTTGCATCTCTTCCGGCTAAATCTGCATTACCTCCAACAACTTGTATTTGGCTTGCGGTTAGCATTTTACCACTGAAAAAGTTATACTTTTATATATTACAGAGTACCGCCATATTTATTTATTAAGCACATTTACAATTTTTAAATATTTGCTATAATTATTATAAATAAATATTTGAACGACGCATAGACCAATTTTGTGTACATCAAGCAAATATACCTATGTTTATCGCATATGAGTCAACAATTAAAGTGTAAGAAAAGTTACATGGGAATTTTTATATACGAGTACTAAAACTATTCATTAAAAACACTTATTTAAAAAGATAAAAATTTAATTCTTACGTCTCATCATACAAACAATGCGCTGCAGTCAGTACCACGGCCTTGCTAATAAGGGAGCCGCCACAAAAAAATCCGGCACCAAATAGAATATTATCTTTGGTGATAGAACGCAACGTTACTTGATAAGGTGCCAACGATATTGGTATAGTGTAACCACCAACAATTCTTGGATCAGCCTCATTTGTCAGTTTGGCTGCGTATTTTGTAAACAAAAATGATAAAATAAATTGGTTAGCATTTAAATAAGTTCGCTTGACACGTAAAATATTTTAATTAAATAAAAAAATTCACCAAAACTAAATATGCACACCACTAATAGAAAAAGCATAGTTTATTTTAAATAATACTATAATTAATAAATAATATATTATGAGAGCTACACTAATATAATTTATGTACTAAACTATTGTAAATTTCGAAATGGAATAAACAAAAATTGTCAAGATTTTATGAATGAGTTATCGTGTTATCACAACGGTTTATTTTTTTTGTTATTTTTTTTTTTTTGCGTATAGATTAGATTAGAACAATATTTTTTATATTGTAATATTGTATAATTTGTATAAACATATAGTTCAGTTGAGGTTTGATTATATACGAAAAAAGACTCGCATCGTTTTATTAAAAATATTAAAATGCTTTGTTGCTCTGAAGCTTCAAAAATATTTTTTTTTCCAATTTATAAACTCACAAATGTACAATAAATTGTATAAAACATGGGATTACGAGTACGGGTCAACGTATACTGGTTTACGAAGAATATGTAAAAATCAATTCTTTGGGTCCGGTCAACTGAACAAGAATATCTGTAATAAGAAGAAAAGTATGTTTGTAGGTTCCACAAAAGCTCTTCATCCATTCGAGCGATTGCTTCCTTTCCTTTTTAGCAGTCGAGAAGAAACATAGGGGAGTTAGTGGTAAAAAAATGCTACCCCTTCCTCATGCTCCCCTGTGAAGAGGCATTTACAAGTGGTATCCACTGATTTTGAGCTGATTTTGGATATTAAGTGCAAAATCAAAAATAAATCGACACGTGTATCATTATTTTTTTAACAGTGACGGTGATGGTGATGTTGATGGTAATGGTGATGATGGTGATGATGATAGTGATTGTGATTGTGATTCTGATTGTGATTGCTATGGTGATGGTGATGGTAATGGTGATGGTATAATGGTATGATGATATAAAGATATGATAGTCAGATGGTTGGATGGTATGATGGTTTAATCATACCATCAAACCATCTGACTATCATACGATGGTATGATGGTTTCATGTTTTTATGGTTTTATGAATATTTTTTAACAGTCTAAAAGAAACTTTGTGTTGTTAGTGATCAAAAAATGTTACCCCTTCCTCAAACCATGGTTGTATGATGGTATGATAGTATGATGGTGTTGCGGTATAATGGTATGTTGTTATTATGGTATGGTTGCTTGATAGTACGGTATCATTCGTAAAATCCGCCTTTGGAGGCGTGTCAAACAAGTTTCAATAACAAAACGCGAGTTCATCTGTAAATCTACGTCTCATCTAGAGAGTTTTACAGGTAAAAAGTAAACACAATTACTTGCCTGAAACATTTTTATAAACATAAAACTCAATTACCTGAATCATGAGGGTCGTATGGTATGGAAGTTCTGTATTACATGCACACACTCAATATTTACTTCCCTGGGACGTATCTTTCTACAAATCAATTAGCAATTAACACACATCTACTCATTCCTTCTCATTGGGTCTTCTACGTGCCCCGGGAGCAAAACATATGTAGCATTACTTATATGAAAAAGTTCTTCTATCAAATCGGTACCGAATGTCAATGCAGGATGAGTTGTGACTTTAAAATCACCACAAATTTAAAGCGCTCAATTTTGCTTCGTCGCTATTATAATTGGTGAAAAATTAATGGTTCGAGACCTAAAATATTTTGTTTGGACTTTTGTTCTTAAATCGAAATATATCAAATATAAGCATATGACAATTCCGAAAATTTATCGAAATTCAAATTTTTAACTGTTAATTAGAAACTTTGAATTTTTTTCATTTTTAAAGTTTACACCAATGTAATTTATAGAATTAAGTTTTTAACCGCGTTATACTAGTTGCAATAGGGGAGGCATATACAAATTATTTGTCTATCATGAACAATTTCATCTTATCACCGGCTAAGTTTCTTCAATCCATCCAATAATTCATCTGGATGGTGAAACGTTGTTGTCTCGAATTAAAACCAATTGTCCAATTTTCCAATCTAGTGTCTTCATGGTCCATTTTGCTCGTTGTTGTAGTTGATGAATATATTCTTGCAAATATTTCTTCCAAAAGTCTTCTTTCATTTTGTCGTCTGAAACTCTGATTTCATTATGGGTTATGATATCATCTCCAATTAAAAAGTGGCCTGGAGTTAAAACGGTCAGATCACATGGATCATTGGTCGTTGGTGAAATTGGTCTTGAATTGAAGAAAGCCTCTATTTAAAAGCAAGTTAATGTTAAGGTTGCCTCTCCTACCACTCTTTTTAAAAGATATTTTACTGAATTTAATGCGGCCTTTCACAATCTCCCAAAATGCGGTACTCCTGGTGGAATAAAATGCCATTTAGTACCATGTTCTGCAACGTATGAGAAGTTAGCACGAAATTTTCATTCCGAAAAGGCTTTTTTCAAATTATCTGTCTTGGGCACAATTTAAGGAAATTTTCATTCCATCCAGAAAAAAATATTCAAAACTCTTAACGAAACGAATAATTGATGTTGCTCTAGATGTCCATCCACTCCAGATAGTTCGCGTGTGCGGACCCTTCCCTAAACTAACCATAGAAGGAAAGAGTGAAAGAGTGGTATTTTCTCACAAAAAAAAGGTCGTTGTACCTCTAATTTTCATAAAATAATCGAATATCCAAAAATTTATCAAAAGCAATTTCATCTTTAATAAAACTTGTACATTAAAAATTATTCCCTAACTATTCATTCAGTAGCGAATAAAACAGAATAAAAATATACTACAACTCTATTCAATAGATCGATTCTTTTTTTTTTTTTTTTTGTTCGCTCACCATTCGTTTGTTGGTTGAATATTTCTTCTTTGATGGAAAGAGATGGGAATTGAGTGGTGTTTTACAGTAATTCTGGTCAAAAACATGAATAAATAAATAGATTATTTTTTGGGAGAGACATAAGACTCTAACCATATCATCATTGATGCGCTTTTTTTTGCACATTTGGATAATTTACTCTTCAGAATACACTGGAAACCAAAAGTAATGTTCTTTTCTTATGTAATTTGACGCTAAAAAATTAATTTAAGTACAATATTTTTGAATCATTTTCTAGTATAGAGAAAATTAAATCAGAAGAGGAAATAAAGCATAGGAATTAGGAAAAGGTCGTTTAATCTCCATCGCAGTTAGATAATCTTATAAATCTGATGTATTTGGTTGAGAGAGTTTTTATTTGATACTTTGTGTATCAATATAAATTGATAATTTTGAGTTAAGAACTTCATACTTTGAACCTAATATTTCAACCTAATAAAGACTGTTATACCATTAGCTGTTATAGTCTGGTGAATTTTTCGGGTTTGATTACATTGTGTCAACCGCAATTTTTGCGGATCACGTTTTGCTTTCTAGATTACCTGATCGGGCTTATATAGAGCGGATTTACTAAACCGCGGTTTAGCTAGGGTGTAGTTGAGTTCGTTAGATTATAGTGATCGGTGCGTGAAGTAAATCAAGATAGTGAGTGGAAGTCCGGGGGGAGGAATGTTGTTGTTGAGAAGCGAATGTGGGATTGGATGGTTGTCTATGTAATTTTGGAGGTAGGATGGCGTTGTGTTGGGTATTGCGGGCAGTACGGGTGGGGAGATTGGTTGGGTTGGTTTTGTTGGAAAGGGGAGTGGTTTCGCTGAATTAGCCGGTTCTTAAGGGTGGCCACAGGTTTAGGTAATGAAGTGATTTCACAAAGTGAGGTTTGACATTTGTGGAGGGGTGGGGTGAAATGGGTATTGTAGAGATTAATGGGTTGGGGCTTCAATAGAAATTCGTTGTTGGGAAGAGGGTTTTGATTCGAGTACGGGAGGT
Source organism: Tipula vernalis (assembly GCA_958295665.1). Classification (NCBI taxonomy): domain Eukaryota; kingdom Metazoa; phylum Arthropoda; class Insecta; order Diptera; family Tipulidae; genus Tipula; species Tipula vernalis. The sequence goes on along the minus strand of OY282560.1, from coordinate 320,782,473 downwards.
ATGTGGTAGTTTGTATGAGGTCTTCTTTGCCATTATTATTATTATTGGAGGGCCATGCAGGCGAACAGCTACCTCCACTGCGACTTAAAAGTTCTATTGTGCTGGACCCTGCTTAATTATCCGTCCAATCAATATTCAGGTTCTTAATGAACCTGACAATACTGCCTCCCGGTACGTAATACATACTATCTGGGCTTATTGCTCTCCCTGCTAGATGTTTACTATAGCATGTAGTTTCGCTAGAAAGACGGTAGCATTGGTGCCCAAGGACTTCTAGAGGGCTGTCCCACTGCCGTATATTCCTACTCCTGCTCCGTCTTCTCTTTGATTTTACTCTTTCAAGTTGCTGGAAATTGCAAATCGCCTGTAGGTCACCCAGCTTTACTACAGGAAGGCTAAATAAAACTGAAGGGTGCCTGGTATCCAGAGTCCGCATATTTTGGACTGATTAACCTATCAGCCATTCATCCATCGGCATATGCTGTTCCACCTTAGATTAGGTTTTTTTTTGTCAAGGGTTTCTCCTTTATCGCCGTACTTTAGCCTGTTCCAAATGGCCTTAGTTACCAGTGGTTGCCACGAGGGGGCAGCACGTACACTTGCGAATTGTGAACAGGTTACTCCTTACACAATTGTACCCATCACGCAGCTGCCTAATACATGACCAGAACAGCTCACGTGATGCGCACCCTACTGGAAGGTTACGGAGCTGGTAGATTAATCTACTCAACTTTGGCCCCCCCCCCCCCCCCCGCCTCCAAAAGATGCCAAACCACCCTTCTTTGCCATAAAAACGAATAAAGCAACGTAAGCTTTTGCAACTGAACGATTCGTTTGATTGGTATGCGACTATTCAGTTTCGTCAGCTATCGTGATCTGATTTAAAAGATTCTTGACCACTCCACCAAATGTTGATATGTTGATATTGAAAATTTCCCATTTTCGTTGTGGACTCTCTATCGTTCTAATTCAGCAGTTGAATCAGTTCATGCGAATATTTCAACTTCCGGTATGTCCGTCTATGTAAAAATAGCTTTAATGTGTTTGGTCAATAGGAACGCTCCACAGTGTTCTTAACGCGATATGGAAATTTGTTTTATGAGAACAACTTTGGTTTTAACAGTAACCACACCTGGTACAATTACCCATTTCATTTTTCGACCTGGCATAGACTGCGCCAGCACGAATCTGAATTCTCTATTGTAGACGTTAATAGTAGTAAAATGACTGGATGGGTTTTTGATGTTTTTAATATGAGCTTTATGGTTATAATGGAAGGCGCCAACAGTTGTTTCTGACAATAGATTTTGCTTCATTGGTGTGAAGGTTTCTGGTAAATCGACACTAAAAAAGAAGCAGGCTAATTTCTTGATATTCCGGTTTCGACATTCAACTGCAGCTAGAGGCTATTCATTATGATAATCAAAGGCTACAGGTTTCAGAGGTCAGATTGTTTGGTAAGAATGACGCCAATCCAAAAGTTACGGTTTGTATTCGATAGTGCGTAACAGCAATTTGCCAATACATCGTCTGGTTGTCTGAAGCAAATGACATCTTATATGGTTGTGTTTGGCATAGTCGACCCTACCAATAATTTTCTATTTGTCGAATAGGTTTCTCAATTTGGTTTCCCCGTGTGACTCCTTCACTTGTGGCTTTATGTGGGTAAGATGCTTCATGTGCACCATAGGATTATTTTCGAACTTCTATTCCATTGCCTTAAATCGCAAAGTTGTAACTTGTAGTGAATTGCCGAGGCCAGGCGAATTTGACTTAAATGGCAAATTTACTACATACCGTTCCTCATCAGTTTGAGAGGATGCCTTTAAATTGACTTTCCATTATCCAATTATTCTACTTCCTAAAATTGCCGTAGTAAAGTATCAATAACATTAGTTGTTGGTTAATTTGATATAGATGCATGGTTGTTTATAGGTTTTGCTTTCAGCTTTCCTTGTTTTTTGGGCGACCACCTTGTCATCTCGCTTATTGGTTTCCGGATAAAGTATTTCAAAATAAACCTCAGTTAAAAGGATGATATGAAAGTGAAGGCTGGGTGAAATCAGAATCACCCAACGGCAGGTGCTTGATTTGCTCATAATCCTTTTCATTGGATGTGTTTTCTGTTGTGTAATTAAATCTAGATTTAATGTGTAACTCTCTGCGCTGCCTTGCATGGTTCCGTGGTATTTCTGTGCTAAACTTTCATTTATTAGAGTAACTTGCGAGCTTGCTCTTCACTAAAACTGTTGCTGTTGGTAATAATGATGTTTGATTGTTCACTAAGTTTCTTAGTGAATTGGTTGACTGAATGACGAGGAAACTTAATGTTGTTGTCTGTACGAGAATGTGCTATCTGTATACTAAAAATGTCAGGAAATCATGTTCGGCCATCATCATCTTGATTTGCAAAGCGATCAACAATCAAAATTAATGAAACAAAATTTTGCGATAACTGGTACTGAATTAAGAGTTAAGTTTAATTCATTGCTCATAATGAATTTCCATTTCTCAATCTAAACTTAGTTCAACATAAAGGGGTTTATTACATTATTAATATATTATAGCAGTTTAACATAACTTAGTATGGCTGTACCATCTTATTTCCCAGCATTTGTGTTCAGCTTTAGTTCAATACATGTCACCGTGGTAAATTATTGCCTGAGGGGAAAAATTAATAAAGATAAGAACTATATCTCTAATTTATAAAATTATTATTTAATTTACATAATTAAGATCTCAAGATTTTTTTATTAGTATTATTACGCAGACACAAATTATGACCAGCGCAAGACTAATTAATACAACACTTAAACCGATTATAAAATTAAAATAATTTGGTACAGCACTATTTTTCAAAATCCATTCCCGATAGTAATAGACATCGGTATAAACTCCGGGATAATCTGAAAGCCCGCATTCTACTCCATGCGACGTTATACCATACAGAATATTGCGACAACTGAGCGGACCACCCGAATCACCTTGGCACGTATCAATACCGCCTTCAAATGGTCCGGCACAAAACATCCCATTTTGCACCGACTCATTTAAGTATTGTGGCAAATTACATTCGGCCACACTGTTCACTATAACTCGAGCGCCACGAAGATGTAGAACCGTTATATTTCCCTTAAATCATTGATACATTGATATTAACAAATTTTTTATCAAAACATTTTTTTTTTTATTTACATATGATGTTGTTCCCCATCCCGAAATCAAACACGATGCACCAACTGGATATGTTTGGGTTGGCAGGCTAATCACCTTCGTTCTGCTATTTTCTGTTTGGCTAATTTTTAATGTTAATTTGAGTACAGCAATGTCGTGTTCATAACTTTCAGTATGATTATATAATTCGTGTACCTTGAGCGATGCAACAGTCGATATGAAAGTATTTACATCTCCGCCGGCTAAATTTGCATTCCCTCCAACAACCTGTATTTCGCTTGCGGTTAGCATATTGCCACTAGAAAGATTTGTAAATATATTTATAAAGAGTAACGCCATATTTATTCAATAAATACACATTTACAATTTTCAAACATTTGCTTTAATTTGTAAATAAATATTTGAACGACGCACAGACTAACATTAAGCAAATAAATGTTTTTAACTTTACACTAAACCTAGTAATTGATTAGCATAAATATTTAAAAAAAAAAAAACAAAAAAAAATCTTAGTCTTACTCCTCATCATATAAGCAATGCGCTGCAGTTAATACCATGGTCGTACTAATTAGTGAGCCGCCACAAAAAAATCCGGAACCAAATAAAATCGTGTCGTCAGCGATCCACCGCAATGACACTTGATACGGTGCCAACGATATTGGTATAGCGTTACCACCAACAATTCTTTGATCGGCCTCGTTGGTCAGTTCAGCACCTCCTTTATAGAAGAAAAAAAACCGATAAAAGATACATACTAGTTATAAGACACCTCACACTTAAAATATTTTAATTAAATAAAAAATTCACCAAAACTTAAAATGCTCAGCACTAGTAATAAAATCATAATTTATTTTAAATAATATTTAATAATTAATCAAATTATGTATAAGAGCTGTGCTACTAAATTATTAACCAATCTGAATTACGAAATGGAATAAATAAAAATTTGTTAAGATTTTATGAATTAGTTTGCATTTTCTTGCCTTGAGATACAAATCTAATCGTTAAATAAATAATATTTTAATAATTTATAGTTTACACAAACATAGCACAGTTGAGTTTTTATAAAATAAAACGCGCGTCGTTCTCCTGGCGACTAAATTAAAAATTTAATTTTGCTTTGTTACTGTTTGAACAGTGCGTCAATTTTTTAATGATCTATTTTTGTATCAAACTCTCTTCACAAATAATATTATCAATTTATCCGGGCAATAGGTCTTAAGGAACTTCGACCCATATTTCTAAAGGTGATTCCGCCTTTAGAAATAACACAATAAATGAGAAAATTCTTCAGTTTCGGAAACTGAACAGCGGAACTGAACGGAACAGCGACAAAAATTCAAACACATCTATTTCACGGTTCACAGCACACTTACTTCTTACTATTCAAATGTTACTATAACTTTAAAGATTCTGACTTACCCGCAGAATTCAAACCCAGGTAGTTCTACGGTACTTCACTGTTTTTAACATAATTTATGTTTTCTTTCTGAATAACTGCGTCACTGATATTTTAAAATTTGATGTAAACAGGTTTGACGTCAGCGCTCCATAAAACTATATTTGGAGATAAGGAATTTTGAATGTATACCGTTATACATCTCAGCGATAAAATTTAGTCTGATAACAAAAGAAGTGTTTGACTGGGAACAATAAGAAAGCATGACGACTTGTAATAACTTATCGCATTTGCAAATCAAGCACGAGTAAACTAATGATGTGTTCCTTTTTTCTAACGTCCACGTACTTTTCGCCATGTAGTACGCGCAAAATATTAATCAAATTTTCCTATCTAATGTTAATCTTGTATTATAAACAAAATAGACGTGTTATTGTTTGCTTTTGACCATGTTTAATCAACTGTGACCACCATAAAAAACACGTAAACAGTACAAATTTTGTTTATATGTGTAAAACATCCGTAGGTGTGCAATGGACAAAATAACTAAAAACTGGAAGAAGGAAGACAACTTTCTTTAGCATCTCTCTCTCTCTCTGGCTTTCACATACCATGGAGGGATTTTGCCGCCCGCACCAAGGTCCTCCATCCGTCTCGATCCATCGCTCTCGTCCGCCAGTTTCGACATCCTAATACATGTAGATCTTGTTCGATGTCGTCACGCCAGCGCAGTCGGGGTATTCCTCTACGACGAACACCGGCTGGTTGTTGATGGAACAATTTATTGGTCATTCGTTGTTGTGGAGACCGTGTAACGTGACCGAGCCATCTAACTCGATTGGATTTGATGAATCCGATAATATCGCAGCTTCCAAGAAGTTGCCTTATTTCGTGGTTCATACGAATCCGATATTCGTTGTCCGCGACTTTAATTGGACCAAAGATTGAGAGAATGACCTTCCTTTCGAAGGTAGATAACAATCTACAATCGTTAGAAGTCATGGTCCAGCCCTCGCTTGGGCGATTTCGATTGGGCGTAGAAAACTCGTTGTCCGGCAGCGCCTGCATATCATTCGACGATGTTATAACTGATCCGAGGTATTTGAAGTTTTCGACACTATCAAAGTTATGGTCGCCAATTCCGAGATTTACCATGGAGATGTTCCTGGGTGTTGATAACAATTTTGTTTTGCTGCTGTTCACCTTCAAACCAAGTCTTCTTGCGCAGCGATCGAGCTGTATGAAACTGTCCTTGATATCGCTAGGTCTTCGACCAAGAAGCACGATATCATCTGCATATCCAAGAATTTGACCTGATTTATTAAATATACAGCGCAAAGTTTCAATGTTGCTTTTTCTCACTACGTATTCAAGTGCCAAATTGAACAGCACAGGCGCGAGTGCATCTCCCTGTCGAATACCAGATGTTATTTCAAAAGAGTCTGACACAGCTCCGCCTGTCTGAAGTCTATATACAGTTGATGTATGGTTATGTTGTACTCCCAACATTTTTCCAAGATCATCCTCATGGTAAAACATTGGTCAGTGGTCGATCGGTTGGGACGAAAACCACATTGATAGTCGCCAATGATGTTTTCGGCAAAAGGGATGAGTCTGGCAAGTTCAACGTTAGCCAACACTTTGTAAGCAGTGCTCAATAGGGCGATACCACGATAGTTTCCACATTTAAGACGGTCTCCTTTTTTGTGCAGCAGACATATGAGTGCGGTCTTCCAATTCTCCGACAGCTCTTCTTGGTCCCAAATAGAGACGATGAGATCGTACAGATTTGTTGCAATAGTAGTGCCCTCGAGCTTAATAAATTCTGCGGAGATTCCGTCGAGACCGGGTGCCTTTCCATTTTTTAATCTACTAATAGCTGCATCTACTTCCTCTGTTGTGGGCTATTCGACAAAGACCTCTTCACCTGAATGAGCTATTGCTCTAATGGGGGTCATTTCGTCATTCCGATTTAGCAGATTTTGAAAGTAGGTTTACCATACAGAGAGAACATCAGCCACGTTTGTTCTCAGCTCTCCATTTCCGTATTTGATGGTTGTACTTCTGGGGTGGAAGTCTTTAATTAGATTTCTGGCGTTAGCAAAACAGTCCCTTGAGTTTCCTATTTCCGCTTGGAAGCTGATGTTTTCCTCGTTGCTATTGGACCGGTCGCTCCGGTCAAGCTTCTTCGTTGTTATTGGGCCGGTCTAAATATTTAGTGACAGCTGATTGGTAACTCTGCAGTGACGTTTGGTCTTTTAAGCATCAATATTCCACCGAACGGTCTTTTGTGCTTGTCTGTTGAACGTAGATGATAGTTTGCACTTATACTTAAATATAACAAGCACATGATCGCTGTCCATGTCTGCACCTCTGTAAGATCTGACGTCGGATATGCTGGTGGAGTGTCTCTTAGACACCATGACGTGATCGATTTGGTTTTCCGTTCTTCCATCATTCGATCTCCACGTTACTTTGTGGATTCTCTTGTGTGGGAAAAACGTACTTGATACAACTAAGTTGTACGTTATTGCCAGGTCGGTGACGCGTTGGCCGTTGTTGTTACTAGTTAGATGCAGGCTGTTAGGACCGATGTACGATGTATTTTCTGCACTCCTACCGATTTTTGCGGTAAAGTCGCCCACGATGATTTTAATGTCGTGGTGCGGTATGTTATTGATGACTTCCTCCAGCTCGACAAAGAAGAGATCTTTGATGTCATCAGATTTATCTTCGGTGGGTGCATGTACATTAACGATCGTGATGTTAAATTTCTTGGTGCGGAGCCTGACCGTGCATATCCGCATGTTGATAGGGCGGAAGTCGATGATATGATGCTTCGCGCGCTGATGGATAAGGAAGCCAACTCCAAATTCTCCTCCATTCTGATGGCCGATCTGGAGATCTCCGGGTCTTAAGAGGCTAAGCACGTTCCATGTTCCCATTTTTAAAGCGTTGTCCGTGTACAATTTCCGAGGTCGATTTTGTGATGAATCCGATATGGTAATCCGAGGCCTTTGATTAGGGTTCATAACTTTAATTGTTTTTATGAGAAAGTCGTTGGCCTGCTGCTCAACCAGCTTGTTACGTGTGTGGGCCACGTACTGGTGAGAATCTTAAGGCATCCAGTCCTACCTTGAACAAATTTATATAGCGAGCCGCTTGATACAAGACAGACGCCCGCTTCAGCCGCACCTAACCTGGAGAACAGACGCTGATTTGATATTGGTTTTGAGGCGCCAATGACTCGCCCTGACATGTAGTGTCCATGACTATAAACAGGATTTCCCCTGCTCGTCTCCACTACACCGCCTGATTCATTTAGCGTGACCCATGGAGCACCGCACGCAGGTATGAATCTAGAAATTCGCCCCCCCCCCTCCCTTTCTTTAGCCACCTCTTTTTATTTTCCTGCTTATACGGCACATCAAGTTCATTACTTCAAATTATTCAAAATACACACAAATCCGAATTTATTGATACATTTTTAATGCAAAGAATTTGTCTATCCATACGAGTCAACGCTGCAATAAATCAATTCCTCGTTGTTTAGCTCTTTGCCTATAAATTAATGTCGGAGGCCGAAATCTTTCGAACAAATTGTTACACACCAATACATACAATCAACCAAACAAAATATTTAAAATCTTGTTAAAACGATACTTATACATTATTATTATTATTATTGAAGGGCCATGTGGGCGATAAGCCACCTCGCACTGCGACCTAAAAGATCTATTGTGAGAGAAGAGAATTCAATCCAGTTTCGAACTGATGAGCTTATGATTATGAAAAAATCAATCTTCTCATCAGGCCGCGGCGACTGGACTGATTATACCACAATTTACATTCTATATATACAGAATGTACTGTGCGTTATGTACTAGCGAATCATACTAATATAGATAAATTCTCTTATAATTTGTTGCCGATGATAAAATTTGTACCTATAGGGTGGGCCATCTAACTTTTATTTTTTTGAACTAGCGGTTATTTTGAGTATGGTAAGGGTTATGTCACTTTTGATTTGACAGAAAGTTAGTTTTATCCTTCCGCTGAACGAAAATGGTTGTGTATTCGCTTGAACAACGCTGGGAAATATTGAAACATTACTTCGAAAATCTTGGAAAAAAAAACATTTTTTCGGATGAGGCGCATTTCCATCTTAGCGGCTATGTAAACAAGCAGAATTGTCGCATTTGGGGCACGGAGAACCCGCACGTGATCGTAGAGAAGCCGATGCATCCTCAACGAGTGACTGGTGCGGATTTTGGTCCGGTGGCATCATTGGGCCATTTTTCTTTGAAAATGAGCAAAGAGCCGCCGTTACTGTCAATGGTGAGCGCTACCGCGCCATGATAAACGATTTTTTGTTCCCGGCACTAGAAGAGGAGGACATAGCAACATTTGGTTTCAACAAGACGGCGCTCCGTGCCACACAGCACACATTTCAATTGATCTTTTGCGCACTGTCTTCGAAGATCGAATTATCAGCCGAAATGCTAATGGGATTTGGCCGCCTCGGAGCTGTGATTTGACGCCGTTGGACTATTATCTTTGGGGTGCCATCAAAGATAAGTGTTACGCCGATAAACCAGCAATGATTGACGCTCTCAAAAACAATATTCGCATTGCCATTGAAGACATAATGCCGCATACCATCGAAAATGTGCTCAAAAATTGGACCGACCGTATGGGGTACGTCAAGGCCAGCCGAGGCAGTCATATGAATGAAATAGTATTCCATAATTAATCGGAAGGATTGTTCTTTACAATGAAAAAATACATTTGAAAAAATATTGAGAACTTTTTGTTTTATTGCATTTTGAAAAAAAAAAAAAAATTATTTGGCCCACCCTGTATACAATAATGATTACAGAAATCTGTAGTATAATTAGATTTACAAATAAATTAGTTCTTAAGATAGGTGATGTACCAAATATGTGTGTCCACTTGGATATAAACGGATAGTCTTATGATTTTAAATTTTTATCCGTTTGATTCGATGAATTTTGAGCAACTGCAAATTCAAAATCAACAGAAAATCTACTCTAGAAAATTTAAAATGTCTTAAAATATTCTAATTATTGCAAATAAATAAGTGAAAAGTGACTGAAGAAAGATCTTGCAAAGCGTTGCTTGCTTTTTATAAAGTCTTCAGGATAATTAAAGTCAGGTTTATTGGCCTTAGTTCACAATGTTGTTTTTGTCACGTCGGGTTGGCGAAGGTAAGATTCGTCAGTCAATGTTAAATTGTCGTTATGTTGACGCAAATTCCAAAAATAATTCTCGTTCGACACGTAAACTACTGAAAGGTTAGGGTAAAAATGTTTTGGCCGGCGCAATGTCTGTTATATGATTAATTGTGTATGTGCTATATTCTGTGGTATTCTGAAATACTTTCTGAAAAATTTAAAGAATATTGGGATTTTTTAACAACCCGATCCGTTGAATATACTCAGATAACGACGTTAAATATCATTTAAAAAACATTCCAAATCCTTTTTTCGGAGTTTGCCAATTTTTACTATTACCATAGGTTTTTTTTTTTTTTTTTTTTTTTTTTTTTTTTTTAGAGGAGGTGAAACTTTTTATAAGCTGAGTGTGGGATTCTTCACGAATGACATACCCACCAAAACACCTCCCCTCCCTCTCTCGGAGCTAGCCCGGTACTGTTTTCCACATTTCTTCAGTGCTAGTCCGTTCCTTCTAATCAATCTCAAGCGCTGCTGTCCAGTTCTCTCTTTTTCCGCTTCAACACGTTTTCTACATATCGGGCCACTATACTCCAATTCTCCGCACTGTGTAGCATGATCCTCACAGCAGTCTCCGGTGACCATAGGCCAAGTTCCACTTCTAGACGGTTTCTCTCCTCTTCGAATACCGTACATGCAAAAAATGTATGCTCCGCATCATCCGTGTCCTGGCAGTGCGGACAGTCCGGTTCCGTTACAACCTTCACCTTATGTAGGTACGATCGGAAGTACCCGTGCCCGCTTAGGAATTGCGTTACATAATACCCGACCTCGCCATGTCCTCTTTCAACCCAAGGCTCCACTTCCGGGATTAGCTTCGCGGTCCATCTACCGCTGGTCTCCCGCTCCCATGACTCCTGCCAGTGGTTCATCGTGCGGGCTCTTTCAGATTTTCCAGCCGCCTCTTTGCTTATTTCCTGCGGCCTTTCATAGATGGCCTTCCTCTCCTTGGCCAGACGCTTAATTGGGAAGATTCCCGCTATGACCAGTACGGCCGCCTCCGATACAGTACGGTAAGCTGAAGCCACCCGTAGCGCACCACGCCTCTGTACCTGTGCCAATCTCTTTCGGTAAACTTCCTTGTCCAGAGCATCTGCCCATATTTCGGCCCCGTAAAGCAATACGGCCTGGGTTGCGGACATCATTAATTTTCGCCTGCTGTCCTTTGGCCCACCAACATTCGCCATCAGCCGCCCAAGTGCCATCACTCCTTTTGCCGCTTTGTCTGCCGCCCTTCGGATTTGTGCGAAGAAACTTAACTTTGAATCGATCGTCACCCCCAGATACTTTGTAGATGGTCTTGTCTCCACTACCTCACTGCCGATGAACATTGGGAGTTCCGCTTGTATCCTCTTTTTGGTGAGCATTACAATCTCTGTCTTCTGTAGAGCAAGTGTCAGCCCGTGTGATGCCATCCATGTGTTTACTGACCTCATCACCTGGTTCAGTTTAAGCTGAGCGAGCTTTGTGTCACGGGCAGCAATCAGCACCGCAACATCATCAGCATACCCCACCAGCTGAGTCTCATCTGGCATCTCCGCTCGCAGCGGGTCGTCATAAAACGCGTTCCAGAGATCGGGTCCTAAGACTGATCCCTGAGCCGCACCCGCAGTGATCTCCGTGGTCCGCTCTCCCTCTTCTGTTTCGTACACCAGTGATCGATCATGCAGATAATCCCCTAGTATCCTTAACAAATAACTCGGTGCGTGGAACGAGTTCTCCAGTGCGTCCAGTATGTCCACCCAGCTCACAGAGTTAAATGCATTCCGGACATCAAGCGTCACCAGGAAGACAATCCGTCTGGAGTAGTGGTTGCGGCCTTCAGCTATCCTTACCGCCTCGATCACCTTTCGTATTGCATCCGTTGTAGACCTGCCAAGCCTAAAACCAAACTGATTCGGCGAGAGGTCACCTGCAGCCTGGAGCGCAGCTGCTAGTCTCGGCTTGAGCAATCTTTCGAGCAGCTTGCCAGCTGTGTCTAACATACACAGTGGTCGATGGGATGTTGGATCGCGTGGGTCACCCTTTCCCTTCGGAATTAACACTAGTCTGGCTCTTTTCCAACGCGTGCTGAAAACACCTGACAGCAGGCATGAGTTATACATGCTTAACAGCATATGCGGCTCATGGCAAAACACCATCCTAAGGATTTCACTAGGAATTCCGTCTAAGCCAGGGGCCTTTCCACTCTTGGCCGATAATACGGCTCTCTCCAGCTCATCCAATGTGAAACTAGGGACCTCCTCGATATGTTCGTAGTTATCCCTCGCTCTGGTGGGGTGACTTGGAAAAAGCGTTCTAACAATTATTTCCATGGAGGAGCTATCCATGATACCTAGCAGATTTTTGGGCTCCCAACTTTTTCATCACCAGCTTATAGCCTAGCCCCCACGGATCGCGGTTTAAATCGTCTCTTAGTTCTTTCCAGCAGCGAGCCTTACTGCTGTTAATCTCCCGTCTAAGCTGTTGTCGAGCCACCTTGTATTCGGATGATCTAAGGTTTGCTTCATTCCGCCTTCTTGTCCGCTGTGCCTTTCGCCTAAGCATCAGACATTTTCTCCGCAGGTCTGCGATGTCCACAGTCCACCAATATACAGGTGGTCTGCCGTTACGTGCGTGTCTTTTAGGTATAGAGGCCTCACAGGCTGCTGTAATGCACGCCATAGTTTCATCTACCTTTGCCTCAGTAGCAGACCTTCCACTCACACCTAGGGGGTTCAGTCCTTGCGCGCCTCTGGATATTTCTTCCTTAAACCGGTCCACATTCCATCGCTGAAGGTTCCACTTTGGTACTCTGTTTCGCAGTGCGCGTCGAAGTCTTCTGCCTACATCGTACTGTATATACTGGTGGTCACTGGCAGTGTAATCCTCCATAACATGCCATCTCTGAACAAAAGGCACCAGTCCCTCGGATGCTAAGGTAATATCCGGTATCGACTCGGAGTAGCCTGGTCGGCGGAACGTGGTGGTTGCACCAATATTTAGGACAAGGAGCCCGGTCCTGGCGGCCATCTCCAAAATTAATCTGCCCCTTGTGTCCTGGTACGGCATCCCCCATTCAAGAGCCCTAGCATTGAAGTCTCCACCGATGAGGAGTTTTCCGCCCACATTCATTATTTCGTCTTCCAACCCCTCGAGCTTTCTCTGAAAGACGCCGATAGCCTCGTTCGGGGTGAAGTAGCAGCTGAAGTAGTTCACACCGGCATTCCTTATCCAAACAAATCCCTCCCCAGCTCCGTGGCTCTCAATGTGTTGCGGGACCAGATAGCGGCGGTACACAGTAAGTCCGAGTATCAGGTGGACGTCTCCCTATTTTTATATTGCTCGCTGATCAGAGCAATATCCGCGTCTGCCTCAGTCATAAGCTGCTCCAAGAGTTGGTCGGCTAGCCTGCTGCGATGTAAATTTCCCTGAAGGACGCGGGTCATAGCCGCCTTTTTGCAGCCTGAAGTGCCTGACGGTACACTTTACAGCTGCCCGAGCCTGACGTATGAGAAACGTCAGTAATTCCCTGCTCCATGCACAGAGCGCAACAGCCCTGTGCAGTACACTGCTTCCTTTTATGTCCCGGGCCCATGCACTTGTAGCACAGGTTCGCTCTATCCGGTCCCTGACAGTCCCTAGCTTGGTGTCCGAAATTATGGCATTTGTAGCAGCGTGTAGTCACTACTCTTTGCCGGACTCTGCAGTTTACCCATCCAATTTTTATTTTGCCCATCTCTAGCAACCTCGCTGCCCACCTGCCCTCCATCTCAACAATGGCCACCTTTTGCCCTCGCGCGACTGGAAAGAGGGTGGTATTCACCGTACCCACTTTCGGAAAAGTCTGCTTCAACGCCTCTACAACCTCGGTTTTTTCCGTGCAGCTATCTATATCCCGAATCTCTAAGGAGACCGTATTACTGAGGTTTACCACGTTACCTCCATCTCCCAAAGCTTCTCTCAGTATTCCACAAAAACCACTTTTATCCTTAGTGCTCGGGCCTAACTCCAGTAGTAAGTCACCGGATTTTGTTTGGCGGATTCCCCTAATTTCCGTCTCAGACTCGTCTGGTTTCACCTTACTTCGGATGTCCCTTAGCACGTCCGCGTAAGTTTTTCCATCCACCGGCTTAATAAGCAGCGCCTCCGGGCGGAACTTCAGTGGCCGATTCTTCCTTGCCCTCTCCCCCTCGTTAGCAGGGTGATTGAATATGGGCGGTCTCTGCGCTAAATCACGGCTTTGCAGCCTGTTTTCTTTTACCTCACGATTCTGTGCCGCCTTTGCCCTTTTGGACTTTTGCACCTGCCATTGTCCCGAGGCAGTACCACTTCGGGTCCTCTTGTCCTGCCCCTCGTTTAAATCGGCCGGACTTGAGGCGGGTCGCTTTTTTTTTGCGTATTAGGGGTCCCGCGTAGATTGTCTTCTTGTGGTTTGTATATTTCCGGTTGAGACGGGCCTGGCCTTGGGGCCGATGCTTGGCCTTGTTCGCTCATCCCATACGAGATGGCGTCGATCGCTTCCTCCAGGATGTCCAGGCCGCGCTTGACATCCATGGAAATATTTTTCTGCTTCCCAGTTGCTAATTTCATCATTTTTAGCGTGTCTCTGCATTTACGCAACAATTCTCTTATTGGATGTTCCACAATGGCAGCTCCTGCCGGGACTATTGGGGTTTGTTTTGCCGACTCGAGTGACCCAGTCGCTTGTTCGGTATTATCTCCAGTGCCAGCAGTATTGCTGATAGCCCCTCCTTTTTCCGCCTCAATAGCGTTCCCCTTAGCCCGTGGTGTTTCCGCTGTATCATTCTTGTTTGATATCTGCAGCCTTGGTGTTACGGTCCTCACTGTCTGGATATCCATCGTTGACTGCGGTGGTGGAGTCCTCTGCAGGACGGCACTTCTCGCAAAAGTGATTTCCTTCTCCTTATCTGTAGCTCCGTTTGTTTGTTGTTGTTGTAGTTTGTTGTTTTGTTCGATCTTATCCATTTTGATTCCCACGAGTAGCACGAGAAAAAACGGTCACCTATGACAGAGCTCTGCGTTATCATAGGAAGGCTATGGGTTGAAACCGAATGTCGCCAAATTCGGAGTTCACATACTCGAGACTAAGCATCCCCTTAGCCATGCAGCCCTCGGCGTATGTCGTACCACCTTGACTTGGGTTGTGCTAGTTTTTGGTCCGCCCCGAGTATTTGATTTCCCCGGTACCTGCCATATCTGGCGGGCTTTCCCCTATCCGCCACCTGGGGAGGCGCCCGATGGAGGAACTAGCAAACCCCACACGGGACTATTACCATAGGTACCATAAGCTCATTTCGTCATATTAAAATCACAAAAACTACTCAGTTTTTATAACATTAAGACATTGAATTCAAAGGTTCGTCACTTCCATAATTGGTTCTATGAGAATCTATTTTCAAGGGTGTGCGAGCTCGAAGATTTCTACATTGCATAAATCTCTATACTTGAAAAATGTGCCCATTAGGTTAATTGGAAATATAGCTCCAGCGTACTGACGACGAATTTCAAGAAGCAAAATTTTCAAGGACTTACATCTTTCAACATATGGAGGTAGATTTCTAATATTTTCTTACCACGGTAATCGGTTGTCAAACCCACCTGTTTTCCATGCATAAAAAATGAGAAAAAATTGTTTGTACTGACTCAATTCTAATTTAGTGATCCCTGTAACGGGAGGACCATACTCATGATGCATATTCGAGCTGTGAGAGAAAAATATTGATTCAGGCAAACAAAAACTCTAGGATCATTAAACCCCTTCATGGTACGTTTTAGGAATTCTAACATAGATTTGGCCATTGAACACAGATCCAGTCGAAATGACGATTAAATGACAAGGTACAAATGTAACTCCAAGATCCTTTATTTCATTTACTCGTGCCAAATTATTATTCGCTATATTGTAATCATATGTAAATAAGATGCGATGTTGAACGTGTACAAGTCATCATTTTGGACTTTGTTACATTTAGGACGTGTCCGATTTGTGTGCGAAATAATTTTTTTGTGATAAATTAATGTTAAACTGTACGCAGCCAAATTATCACAACACCGGTGTGTTATAATTTTGACATGTCCGTCTAGTGTATAGCATTTTGTGAACAATATCACAAACTGTGGATGTTGACATGTTCATTCTTGCACCTACAATTCTATAAATAGTCCCACTTGCCAGCCACAGCAAAAATATCATTAGTCGCATTTCCGGTCCCCAACCATGGATTTTATTGGGCAAGAATTCGCTAATAGCGATGAAAGTGTTAGACGATATCCTTAAATGTATTCTCGCCACAGGATCACTATAACTAAGTACTGAATTAACAATACTGTTTGTTGAGGGAATTGTGTACATTATCGGTCGCTGCAAAAAATGCACAATACCTAACTTACATACTTGTAAGTTTAAATGTATCATACCTGGGAGTTTAAGAGATCCATTATTAAAGGTCGCGCAAACTTCCGTGTTCTTCTCATTAAACACATGTAACCCGAAATTAATAGAAATAATACCATATTCTTATTTTAAGTAACTCTCTACGTACAATTTGTCGTTTGTTGTATTTCCAAATGTCAATTTTATTATGTCAAAATTATTTTAGTATTCGGACAGCAAATGAACTTATTTCAAATATGGAAGAGAAAATTATTTCACTAATGTCAAATTTATCACACAAAATTATTTCGCACAGAAATCGGACACGTCCTTAAATATAACAGATTATACCAAACATTAACCGCATCTATATCCTTTTGTAATTCCTCTGCATCAGTTAGATTTCGCTTAGAATTTGTCACTTTTCGTGGATTAGTTCCTGTATATTACGTGACATTAACTTTTTCAGAACTGCTTATGCCGGGTGTAGCCCTTTCAGCGGATAATGTCATGACATATTTTAGATTTTCTGCGGAAGCATCAATATCAGCTGGTGTGATCGGAGGATTATTAAGTAGACAATTTTGTTCGACTAGCCTCCTATATTAATCCCAATTAGTTTGCTTGTTTGTAAGAAGGTTCGGCATTTCGTTCCTTAAGACATCGGTACTCACTGTTATTATTACTGGCGAGTGATCAGAAGACAGATCATAGCAATCGATGGCCTTAGCATATGTACGTGGAATGCCCTTAGTTTCACAAAAGTCAATTAAATCAGAATTTTTTTTTCTATCCGTGGGTCAGTAAGTTGGGTTACCGGCAGATAAATAAGCCAGGGACTGTTCCTCTATAGCATCATAAAGTTGTTTACTCCAAATGTTTTGGAGGACAGTACACTGCCGATATGACACAGTTTCCAGACCACTCCTGCAGACAGATGCTCGTTGATTGTATATGATCTTTCTCATACCTCGTAAGTTCGTAGTGTTTTAATCTTCGCTTAATCAATACAGCAGGGCCTCCATGTGCTTTACCATCTGGGTGCTTGGTGTCATAAATAGGGTACCCATTAATTTTGAAATAGCTATTTTTCGTGAAGCGTGTTTCTGATATTAACATTATGTCAATATTGTGCTCAGTGAGGAATGCATGTACATCCGCTTTATGTTGTGCTAGGCCTTTTGCATTCCATATGGCTATTTTGATGATGGTCATTTTTGGCCTTTTACGACTATCTGCATCAGCGCGAATTATTTTTTTGCATTTTAACTTTTATTAATTTTATTACATTTATTCATTATTATTATTTTTTATAATTTTATTCAGTAAATCTTTATTAGTTTAATTTATAATTTTATTGTTTCTTAATCTACTTAAATTTACTTAATACCGATGTACTATTATTTTTGTCGATATGCCCTCGACAAAATGCAAATACAATCTGAATCTAATGTGGAAATTATTATCTATAAAAAATACGGTTTTGTCTATGTTAACACAATTTATTGTGTGAAAATATAATTTGAAATATGATTAGATTCTTAATAAAAACATTTATACGATTTTATGAAATATGATTTTATATAAACTATTTAGAATTTCCATGTATAATGGAAATGTGATTTTAAAATAAAAAAATTTAAAATATTTGGAATTTATGAAATATGATTTTAAAATAAATGTTGCTTGGGTTGTTGTTGTTGGACATCCGGGATGTCGTAACTCCTCCCCCCTAAGAATGAAGCGAAGGCCAAGTGAGCTGAATTGGCTGTGGTAAGTTGGCTGGAGGATCTGGACCTGGTTCCATTATTGCTGTCTTTTGCATCAGTCGTATCATGATGATGATTCCTACTACAATTGAGATTGTAACGCATAATGCTCCTATAATGGAAATATGGTTATTATTATTTCTTAAATTTATTATGTTAATGGCTTCTGTGTTTTTTGTTGTCCATAAATTTAACTTTTCCAATGTTAAATTTTTCATTATTATCGATGTATTAATTTCGCTGTATAATGTTGAGATTATTTGTACAGAATCCCAGAATGTTGCATATTTACTGGAATATTGAATGTTGTTTATCTTTATTGTACAGTTTTCGAAGTATATTAACGCCATTCCCTTCAGTATTTTATTTTGTGCGTCCTTGTTACATGTGGTTTCCATCATGATTTCTGTGTGAGTAAGTACGAACAAATAGTTTTGTTCGATTGGTTCAACGGTATCTTCAATTGTCTCCTCAATCATACTGCAATGTGCTGGTTTATTGTTGATCAAGTTTGCTATACATCCCTCTGGTGTGTTTTTCACTAACTTTGTTTTGAAGCAATATCTTGTTTGCTCAATTTTCATGCATGGTTTGTCGACATATTGATACAAATATTTATTGAGTAAAAGGAATTGGGATTTCAATTCTAGGGTGTAAGTATTATTGATAGGTAATTGTTTCAATCTATAGAATTCGAATGATTCGGGATAAAAGGTAGGTATTTGGACAATGAAGATTATATTAGATTGGTTAAAATATGCGCTTAATTCTAAAAAATCGTATACATTCTCGTCGACTTTAACATTAATGTTTTGTTGTTTGAGCTTTTCATGGATATATTCTATTTCTTGTGGGTGTAGGATGTGTTTTGAAATTATTTTTAATTTGGCTAAAGTTACGGATTCTAGAATGTCTTCCAAATGATTATTCAACATTTGAATGTCAAAGAATAATAGATCAAAGTATTGATTGACTTTTAACATATGTTCTACGTGGTTTAGTTTATCCACTATTTCGTTTTGAAATCTATTTATATGGTCTTCTAAAGTATTTTGTCGGTTGTTAATATGTTCAGTTCGTAGTCAGTTATATTTATTATATGTACCAATTTTGAATAAGTTTCGATGACTCTGGCATCGCCTAATTTTAGTGGTAACAGTCCTCTGTTATTTGTTAAGTCATGTATCTCTATTTTCTGTCCTTGCTTTATTTTGAAGAGGATGAACCTGAAATTACGTTTATGTATTATTATTGAGGCTGAAAATACGACTTATCACACTTCCTCAATATTAATATTGGGAAAATTTTCACCTACTCACTGGAGTTAGGCTCGTTTGAGTTGTTGTTATTACTTGATAAATTGTTTTGGAATTTTCTCCTTCCCTTAATTTTTTGTTTGTGAACCTTACGTCTATTTGTAATTAATGTAATTTTGTTATTCTTTACTACCTTATGTGTCATGAATCTAGGGGCTAACTTATTTCTTCTATTTTCTAATTCGTAAATCTGTTCGTCGGGTTTAAAGTCTGGGGGATCTACACGGTTTTTATTTAATTTGTTTATTATTTTCTGTTTCGTTTCCAAATTCCTATCATGAACAAGTTTGGTTAGGTTTTCGTAATTTTTAATGTGATTTTGAAGATAATCTTGTCCACTTAATACATTGGTTGGTGTAGTTATTGGATTAAGTTCGTTAATATGACCTGATATTAGTTCAAAGGGAGTCAACTTAGTCGTAGAGTGTATGGAATTATTATATGTTATGATGGCTTCATTCATTATTTCTCCTATCGATTTAGTTTTATTTTGGTTATAGATTATTCTAATGATTTCAGTTATTGTAGAGTGAAATCTCTCTACGGGAGAATTTCCGGTTGAATTCTTGGCTGAGGTGCAATGTAATTGTATGTTATATAATTTAACGAAATCTTGGAAAATTACTGAAACGAATTCGGCCCCATTGTCTACAATTATTTTTTTGGGGATTCCATGGTGTGAAAAGAAATGTTTTAGTGATTTTATAATATTTATACTATTTCTACCGTTTAGTAAATAAGCACTGAAAAATTTACTAAATTTATCAATTATGGTTAGGAAGGTTTCGTTATGTACCGAGTAAATATCTATGTGTAAAATTTCCAGAGGTTTAGCTGGAGTTTCTGTTAGTTCGAATTTTAAAGGTTTTGTGTTCCTTTCATATTTAAATCTAGCACAAATATCGCAATTATTAATGATCTTTGTTATCAGAGTTTTCATTTTGGGAAAATAATATTGTCGTTTCAAATGTAACCATGTTTCGTTTATTCCTCGATGATTTGATCTATTATGGTAATCTCGAATAATGGTTTCTTGTTTTTCTCTATTGCTTTCATCTTCTAATAATATCTTACATCTAACTAATTTAAAAATATCGTTATTAAAAAATTTATTATATACTAATTCAACTACCTTAAATGTTTCATCATCAGTAAATATACCTGTTACTTTTTTTGGTAAGGTATAATTTTTTATAATATTCGTTATAACGCCCTCGTTATCTAGATTATTCTGTTTTATTGTGTATCTTCTTTTATTTGTAAATAATATTTTTAATTTTATATCTGAGTTTAAATTATCATTTCTTTCTAAAACTAGTTGGTGTGTAAATTCATTTAGAGGTCTACTTGATATCGGAAGTCCTTTTGTTGAATTTTCTTCGGTTGAACTCATTGATGATATTGTTTCATCGTTACTGTTCTCTTGCGTGGAATTATCGGTTTCATTTAAATGTATTTCTATTCGTGACAATGCATCTGCATTTGTATTTTGAACACCTTTTTTATAGACAATTTCGTAATCGAATTCTTCGAGTTTTAATCTCCAACGGATTAGCTTCGAATTTGGTTATTTTAGTGACATTAACCATGTCAATGGTTTATGATCCGTTATGATTTTGAATTTCCTTCCATATAAATACGGTCGGAAGTATTTAGTAGCCCATACAATGGCTAGAAGTTCCTTTTCTATGGTGCTGTAGTTTGTTTCTGTTTGAGTTAGGGTTCTACTCTAATTGGTTTATCGGATCCTATTGGTCCTTGAGATAATACGGCTCCTAGAGCAAAGTTACTAGCGTCTGTTGTCAAATTAAAAGGTTTAGAAAAGTCCGGATATTGTAGTATGGGATCGTTGCACAATAAATTCTTACATGTTTCAAAACATTCGATGTATTTAGAATCTAAAGTTATTTTGTTTGTTTTTCTCAAACATTCAGTCAGCGGTTTTGTAATTTTGGTGAAATCCTTAATAAATTTCCTGTAGTAACCCAACAACCCTAAAAAGGATTTAATTTGTTTTTCTGTACGGGGTAAAGGGAAATTTTTTACTGCTCTTATTTTATCTAGGTTAGGTTTAACTCCTTCACTTGTTACTAAATGTCCTAAAAATGAGATCTCCTTATGGAGGAATTCGGATTTATCAATTTGGATTTTAAGATTAGCTTCTCTGAGCTTTGTAAATACTTTTACAAGACTTTCTCGATGTTCTTGGAGTGATGTTGAAAAGATGATTATATCATCCATATAACACAGGCAAATTTTGCCTTGTAGGTCTTGCAAAACATTGTCCATGACCCGTTGAAAGGTCGACGGGGCATTCTTTAGACCAAACGGCATTCGAACAAATTCATAATGACCGTTTTCTACATTGAATGCTGTTTTTGGTATATCCTCGGATTTGATTTCAATTTGATGAAATCCCGATGCCAAATCTAATGTAGTAAAATACATGCACTTTCCTAGTTTATCGAGGATTTCGTTTATATTTGGAAGAGGATATCGGTCGTCTACTGTTTTCTCATTAAGCTTCCTATAGTCTATTACGAGTCTCCATTTTTGTTTTCCACTAGCGTCTGATTTTTTGGGAACAATCCAAATCGGTGATGACCATGGCGAGAAACTTGGCCTTATAACGCCTTGTTCTAGCATCTTCGAAATTTGTTTTTGAACTTCCTCTTTATGTACGTAAGGGTATCTGTACGATTTACTATAGATAGGAATATTATCGATTGTCTGAATGGAGTGTTTAATTTGATTGGTAAAAGATAAATTTTGTCCATCTTTATAGAATATATCTTCGAAATCTTTACATAATTTGGCTATTGTCGTTTTTTCTTCGTTATTTAAATGATTTATTCGAATTAAGTCTAAAATATCTTTATCTGGTGTTTCAATGTTATTGTCATTATTGAAATTATTTACTGTGAAATTATGAATTTCAGCTCGACTATTATTTTTAAGAGATTCGACTTTTATGGGTTGGTCAATAATGAAAGTTTGTGGAACGTTGGAAAAATTGATTACTTCAACTTATGCATACCAATTCTTACACTGGTATATACCTTCGGGGATTATTAACTGATCTTTAATTTTCACTGGTTTGATGTAAATGTCGCCACTCTGTACATCGACAGGTAAGTGTGCGATTAATTTGCTTTCAGATTCTATTTTATATGGTTTTGACATAAAATTTGGCTTAAAAATTAATGGAATTCTTATCCCATCTTTGGTTTCTAAAGTTGAATTTTGAAAATCAAGTTTTATTTGTAATTGTTGCATGAGCTCTAAACCGATTAGCCCATCGAAGTAATTATGAAAACTGAATAATAGGAATTGAAGTTTTTCTTTTGTTCTAAATTCATCTAGACCTTCTACAATTATCTGCTTATTTAAGGAATGAGTATTAAATACAGTTTTAATTTTGACGGGATCGATAGTTTTAATAAGTTCCGGATTTACAAGGTTAGGTCTAATGAAAGATTTATTACTTCCTGTATCTATTAAAAATTTAAAAAGTTGATTATTTGGCCCTTTTATATGTATGTACGGTAGAAGAGATGATTGATGTTTGTTAATGTCTAAATATCCGAGTTGTGTTCCAAGGCAGGTAAAGGAAAATCCTGATCGTCAATTTCGTTTTCTACTGGGCAATATTGTTCACTCTGCAAATCGATTTGTGGGTTGTTTTCAACTGGATAGTTAATATAATATGAATTTTCAGAGTTATGTTCATTAAGATGATTACCATCATCTAGTGAATTATTTGGAGAATTATTTTCTAACGTAAATAATTCTTCTACGTGAAATCTTGGTTGACCCGTTGGTCGAAGGAAATTATTATTATTACTATAATTATTATTATTATTTCTAATTGGGTTTTTAAATTTAGAATGACCACTCGATGTGTCCATAGGCTGGGGATAGTTATTTGGTGCTGGTTTTTGCACATATGGTCTTAATTGATTGAAATTGGGTCTAAAGGTATTAAAGTTCGGTTGAAAATTAGGTCTTTGAGGAGTAAATTGATTGTATTGATTGTGATTAAATCTAGGTTGAAAAGAACTGGGTAAGTTTATGGGTGCATTAGATCTATAATATGTGTTATTAGGTTGTGATATAATTAGGGGTTTAATATGTAATGGTTTCCTTATTGGGGAGTTAATTTTACTATAATTTGGGGTTTTCAGATAGCTAATGTTCTGTTCCTTTAAACAGAATGAAAAAGCTTCACTCAGTGATGTGGGTCGCATTGCTCTTACTGTAGACCCTAAAGGTTCTCTAATGCCAGAAACGAATATATTCCTGCACATCTCTTCATATAAAGTTTGTTTAGATCTTAATACATTCTGATCTCTTTCGTTTACTTTAATGTTATTCATTATTGTTGAATAAATATCGATAATTTTTGAATAATAAAATTCAATTGATTCTACTCCTTGGCTAAGTCTATGGAGATCTTTCACTAAACTAGTCTCGTTCCTTTTATCACTATAATGATTCACAAGATTAGTTTTTATATTTTCCCATTGCAATGGAGTGCCATACATATTTAGCACTTCATTGGCCTCTCCTATTACTTTATTCCTAACCGCCCTAAGAATAATCTTCCCATTTGGCGTACCATCTAAATTTTTCACTAATGCTAAAATTTCTTCGACATTTTCTATAAAGTCGAATAATGTTCGACTATTACCGTCGAAATGCGGTAAGTCTTTGATGGCATCTGGTATCCTAAGCTGATCTAGTTGTTCTTTAACATTCATTTTTGTACAATTACTTGGGTAGTTTAACTTAATATCTACTAAATCTCTAAAACTATATGCTTCTGTCGAATGAGAATTATTGCACTTATTTAAAATTCTAAATTTAAAGGACATGAACAGGGATGAATATACTCAATAAATATAATTTGTAAAAATATTGTCGCTTACCAGAACAAGTACAGCTGCATGATCCTTGGCTTATCTGTCCGATATTCTCTCGGATGTCTTCACCACTTTGATGTCGATGCACAATGATACAATGCACAATATTTAGCACTTTTTATATTTATTAATGAGTTCAATGTTTTTCATTCGACTGTTCGTTGTATTTTATTCACTCACAATTGCTTTATAAATTTCGCATTTATTTTCTTATTAATCACTTAATTTTTTTTCTTAATATTCTTAATCACTTAATTTGATAAAAAAAATTGACTGAGAGAACTTATTACTATTAACACAAAAAAAATTTTATTAAAAATTTTTTTTTATTATTTTTTCTTGATTTGACTTTTTACTTTTTATTTATTAAATTTTACTTTTAGAGATCCTATTGAAATAGGAAATCCTATCAACTGCGCCAATTATATTTTTGCACTTTAACTTTTATTAATTTTATTACATTTATTCATTATTATTATTTTTTATAATTTTATTCAGTAAATCTTTATTAGTTTAATTTATAATTTTATTGTTTCTTAATCTACTTAAATTTACTTAATACCGATGTACTATTATTTTTGTCGATATGCCCTCGACAAAATGCAAATACAATCTGAATCTAATGTGGAAATTATTATCTATAAAAAATACGGTTTTGTCTA
Source organism: Tipula vernalis (assembly GCA_958295665.1). Lineage (NCBI taxonomy): Eukaryota > Metazoa > Arthropoda > Insecta > Diptera > Tipulidae > Tipula > Tipula vernalis. The sequence continues at coordinate 320,757,600 of OY282560.1, read as the reverse complement.
TGTTAACACAATTTATTGTGTGAAAATATAATTTGAAATATGATTAGATTCTTAATAAAAACATTTATACGATTTTATGAAATATGATTTTATATAAACTATTTAGAATTTCCATGTATAATGGAAATGTGATTTTAAAATAAAAAAATTTAAAATATTTGGAATTTATGAAATATGATTTTAAAATAAATGTTGCTTGGGTTGTTGTTGTTGGACATCCGGGATGTCGTAACTCGCGCTCATATTCTGCATCATTAGATCCATGGTTCTCTCCATCATCGCCATGAAGTTTTGCATCATATTAGTCAATTTGTTTAAAGCTGTTGTGTTGTTTTCCTCTTCACTTGCTTGCACTTTAGGAGCGATACCTTTAAGAACACTTGCGTATGAAACCCCTTGGTGCACGCACAATGGCTGAGGAACTTTCTCCCGATTAAAAATATTGGTAGTAGTTTTGCACTGGAAACGTTTTTCAGCGAGAGCATTGCATCCACGTAACTCTCTATTCCTTTTTAACACAACAACCAATTCTTTTTGGCTCTTTAGTTGATACGTGTAGTAATCTTTACCAAATTGGTCAAAATGTTTAATTAACGCTCCGTAAGCATCATTATTGAGCGGTTAAATTTTTGTTTCTTTTATATCTCCTCTTTTGATCGCGGAAATATAAAATGCACCTTCAGTAATAAACTCGATCGTTTTAGCAAGTTGGATTGGTGGCGGCTTAGCAGCTTTTGAAGTTTTTTCGGGCGGCGGCTCGTCAACAACCAATTACGTTAATTCAACGCTAGCTAGCTTAGTGAATTTATTCGCGCTTGCACTGGCCTCTGATCTAGGGCTTCTTCTTCGTTTTGATCGGACAGTAATATACCGGTCTATTCGCGTTTGCACTAAACACTGACCTACATCACTGTTTATTTTATTGTCATCTGATGTCGATGCATTGTCATTGTTTGTTTTATCGTCAATATTTGGCGGCGATGCACTTTTAGTTTCGTTATGGTTCAACACACCAATGTTTAATAATTTCACTTTGATTTAAATTGCCTGGTAAGGTAATTTTTTGAATATTTAAAATTGGTTGTCGCTTTGGACTATGCTGCACTTTTGTGTTTTTATTAAAAATATCTGAGGTCGTGACGTTCGGTGGCAAATCGCTTGTGGACATCGCTGTCTGCTGATTCGGCCCAGCTTTCTTTTTACTTGAGGTGAAGGTGAGAACATCACGATTTCACTTATTTTTCACATCACACTATTTTTTTAAAAAAATTAAAAATAAAAATTTTAACTGCTGATTCAACTTTTCACACAAGTAATAAGTAAATTATTTAAATGTTTACTCGATGGTAGCAAAATTGCAACTGCATTTCGTGATATCATTTAAAAACAATACATATAAAAATAAGCGGATATAAATTGTATCAGATAAACTATTGTTAATTTTTAAACGCTGCACTCGCCCAGTAAGATATGATTAAAGCCATTTAATCAAATTATTATTAACACCAAGTAATTTTAATTTTTGCAGAAGTCAAACGGCTTACCGAAGTCTGTATATAAATAACATCAAGTTGAGCATTGCCCTCAATCACCTCTGTTGCACGTTTAATAAATTCTACTAAGTTTGATACAAAAGAACCCCCTTGGAAAAAAACATGTTGCTCATCTACTATAAGCAATTTTTAGGCATTGCCAGCAATCATGAAATATGTACATCTGTAGTTAGATACTTCACTTCTATTTCCTGATTTAAATAACGGTACAATATGAGACGATTTCCAGACAACTTAACTATTAAATTAAATTGCCAAACCATATGGGCATATTGACCATCTGGGCCACATCCATCCTTAAAATAATCTGGAGATATGTGATGGGTATACTGTACAGATCCGTATGTCTCCGTTGCGTTTTGGTACGTTTACAGTTGGTGTAGCCCATTCTACCGGTGTTTCATTTGGATCGAATGGTGTCAAAACGCCTTCGCTGACTAATCTGTTGATTTCCTTTTCGACATTGTTCTATATCCCGAATTTGAAATATCGGGGGTCGAAACGTTTCGGTTTTGCATTATGTTTCAAGTGTATTTTGACTTTGAAGTCTTTGATGCGCCCCATTGTATCACTGAATAATTCGTCGTAATTTACAAACATATTTGCTAACCCTGTGTGTGTTTGGGGTGCCTGTTTCATTGTATGTGATTCAGCGTTTGTAATCGAATAAACGTGTGCGGGAAAAGGCATGTTGAAAGCTTCGCACCATGGTAAACCAAACAAAAACGGTTTTGCCTGTTTCATGACAATTACTGGTAATTTGAGTGTTTCATTGTTGTAGGTTACATGTATATCTGCCTGACCCAGAGTTTGTAATTGATGACTGCCGTAAGCCATCAGCTTAGGTGCCTGTATTAGCGGTGGTTGACCTATTTGTTTCCAGAGATGTTCATCGATGATGGAACGTGATGCACCAGAATCGTAATCAAATGTAGCTTTGATTCCATTGACGTCAATGTCAATGCGCTTACTTGTTTTAGTAACATGATTTATAGTGTAAATGAAAACACTGCCATCATCACTGTTATTGCTGTTACTGTCAGCTGTGGACATTGTCGCCATTTTGTGAATGCTTCCCGACTTACGTGGATCACCTTTGGTGGGTGTTGCAGTTGTGGTATATCCACTGTTTTTATGTTGTTGATAAATTTGTGCTCTGCCCGTTTTAATGCAACATGACGCATAGTGACCACTTCGCCTGCACGAATGGCATATCACATTTGTTGCTGGACACGTACTGTCGTTTGTGTGTCTCTCTTTACCGCAACGTTTGCTATGATTTGCGTATAACTTTTGTGGAAGTTGTGTAGTGTTTGTGTTTCCATCTTTCGATGTTTTTTTTCCGTGTATTTTATTAACACTTTCTTGATTTCCGTTTGTTGCATTGGGTTTTAATACATCGTTATTTGCTCGTTCTCGTGGCTGCACCACTTCGGAAACTTCTTTAAATGTCACATCGCCCATCGTCTCCATTTCTTCATTTGCAGTGTTTCTGACTATACGTGTTGTTTTCAGATCCGGCCATCTCTGTCGAAGTTCGATTTCGGCATGTTGATGACGAATGCCAGTTGCGAAACGATCGCGTAATTGACGATCGAGATTCTCAAAATCACAGTCACGGCTAATTGCACGAAATTCGTTTGCATATTGTTCGAAGGATTGTGTTTCTTTGCGCGTACAATTCCAAAACTGTGAGAATGCCTTAAATCGAGTCGTTTTGTGTGTATACAAATTAATGAAACGATCGATTATTGTTTTGTATGTATTTTGTTCGAACGGTGTGGTGGCATCCGTAAAAGATACTTTAAGTTCGTGATGAGTGTCCGGTGACAATGAACACAGGAATAAATCGCGTTTTGCGTTCATGTATAGTTCTGTGTTGGAACTATTAAGTCCTCTCATGCGACATTGCGCCTCAAAGGCATCCACAAAATTTTCTGCCGATGATGTTGAAGATGCGACATATCGCTTAAAATCACATTTTTACTATCACATTTTTGGCACCATCCTATCAGCCTTCCCAGTAGAATCGTTGACATACCTTTGCTTGTATTTTATTAATTCCTATGTGGCCTTCACTTGCTTTTCCGTGATAATCCTTCAGAATTTCCACAATGTCTCTTTGGTAGCACCAGCAACAATTGCTTTACTTTGCCATCAGTGCAACACATTCGTTCTAGCACCCATTCTCTACTTAGAATAGGCTATACCATTGAACCCTTTAAGCCTTGACAATGGGATTTTTGTCTGTGATCTCACTCGAAGCGGACCGATGTTCCCTTTTCTTAATTTATATAAACATAAATTCCCTTTTCCTGAATTGCCCTTTTCTGACCATTTCGTCAGGCCACTCCTCCTTTTAATTGCAACAGCCACCGACACGTCCATAAATGAAATTTTTGGCCAAAATGGTTATGCTTAACGCATTCCACAATAGCCAACAATTCCTTTCGTGTGACGCAATAATTACGCTCCGATTTTAATAATGTTTTAAAGTGTTAACCCGCCTCCTACACGATCATTACTTGCATCGTTATCCAAACTAAAATGCACATTGGGTATAGCAATATTCTCGCATATTCTTCTCCTTAGTTCCAAGAATGCTTCTTCCTGGTCATCTTTCCATTTGAATGCCTTGTTCTTCCTGGTGAACCCGTCTAAACCGTTTGCGACATTGATAAATCCTGGCACGAATTCATGCTAATTTTTACGTATTGGTCAAACCTTTACCGCTACCATCTTTTCTTCATCGGTGTGAATTCCATTGGTCATTACTAAACAAGGTTTTCTCGCGATCCTTCTACTTCCACCTGAAAATAGCAGCTGTGTAGATCTAACGTCGAAAATATTCAAGCACTCAATAACGTGTCTAACGGATCGTCGATCCTTGGCAGTGGGTAGCTATATCTTTTTTAGTCACAGATTCTCATGCTACTGCAACACTACTGGTGAGCTCCATGGACTGTTATATGATGCAATTACACCTCCCGCCTTCATAACAGTTACCATTGTGGATCTTAAATTATTGGCCGATGTACTACAGAATATGAACATGTGCCGTTTGAGCAGTTGATGTGCAGATCACATTTCGCCACATTTGCCAATGACTGTTCTTTCTTAATGGTTTTCATCTTATCCGAGAAATTTAGAGTCCTGATTGATACTCTGTAGTCGTTGTCTGGTTTAACTATTCCGATCATAATTTCTTTATCCCCGCTGTTCTCTTCTTTGGCATTCACAACACACACACAATCGACATTTGGGCCTCTTGTTTGGCAACTGTTTGCTCTCCGCTTGGCCGTTGCTGCGTAGGAGATGGTGGGATGGGATCTTCTTCGTTCCTTTCTAATTTACCCGATTTTGCTGCTTCCTGATGATGGTTTCCCGCTTGTGGTTACTGCCATACTTCCGATCCAGCTCTTCATAATTTCGGCATTGCTATTGCGTTCTTTTTCAGGAATGGTTTGTTTGTTGGAATACACGAGTCCTTATGTGCATCCACTTAGCCAAACATAGTACTTAATGCTGAACAAAGCAAACCACAGTAATCAGAAATAAAATGAAAGAAACTTTTGTCTTGCGAGAGACCATTTATGTACTTTAATGTTCGCAAAAAGACTAAACTCTAATACATAAAAACACCTCAATCAATTCTGGACTGTCAACAAATAATTCAAAATGTCCATATAACTTATTTCAACACTCCTCCTCAATTTAATTATTTGTATAATTTAATTTAATCCGCATCGCTCGCGTAGCATGATATGCCACTTTGCCGGCAATGGTTTTGTTAGTAAATCAGCCAACATATCTACTGAACGGCAATATACGCATGATACGAGTCTTCGTTGCACGTAATCTTTAACAAAATGATATTGCGTATCCACATGTTTTGTTCGATTTGACAATCTTTCCTCTTCTATTAGCTTCAAACAGCTTTGGTTGTCTTCGTAGATTGTTGTCGCTGTTCGAACCGGCTGTTGTAAATCGTTCAACAACCGCCGCAACCAAAATGCCTCTTGACACGCTTCGGACAATGCGATGAACTCTGCTTCTGTAGATGACAATGCGACGCAATTCTGCTTTTGCCATGCCCAACTTACGATGCCACCATTAACAAAAAAAAAATTGAGGTGTGGCCAACACACGACTTTCTTTTACGAACAGAGAATTTTGAGAAATTTTATTTTTTTCTTAATTTTTTTTTTTAATTTGTAAATTATTAAATTTTTTTTTTAATTTTTAATTTTTTATTTTTATTTGTTTTTAATTTTTGGAAACATTTTGAATTAAATAGTTTTTTGTAAATCTTATATTTATTAAGATATTTGCAAAATAAATTTTCTGGACCAAGGGAGTGGCCACTTGCGGCTAGCCGATTTGGGGTAAAATTCACTGGGACCTCCCAATTTATCAAAAAAGCTTAAATCTGAAGTTTCAGTTCGATTGGTTAAACCATCTGGGCTGTAGAGAGGACACAGACAGACTGACAGACTGACAGACTGACAGACTGACAGACTGACAGACTGACAGACTGACAGACTGACAGACTGACAGACTGAAAGACTGACAGACTGAAAGACTGACAGACTGACAGACTGACAGACTGACAGACTGACAAACTGACAGACTGACAGACAGACACCATTTCGAAACCAACTTTTTCGGACTCATGGGACCTCAAAACAAATAAATCTCTAAAAATCTCAAGCTCCAAAATTTTCATGATTACTATACTTTATTTTACTAGAGTAAAAGAAAATAAAAAACTCTAATCCATACGAATCGTTCGTTTAGTAAAAGGTCTGCAAAATTATTTTTTGGAAATCGCACTAAACTCCCAAGAGCCAATATCGGCCATTGCCAACAATGATGACAAAGGTTTCGCTAGCTCATAGAATAGGTCACTCAAATACCTAGTTAAAAAACCCTAATCCTTACGAATCGTTCGTTTAATAAAAGTTCTACGAAATTATATTTTGGAATTCGCACTCAACACCCAAGGGCCAATATCGGCCATTGCCAACAATGATGACAAAGGTTTCGCTAGCACATAGAATAGGTCTCTTAATTACCTAGTTAGAAAACCCTAATCCATACGAATCGTTCGTTTAGTAAGAGTTCTGCAAAATTATATTTTGGAAATCGCACTCAACCCCAAGGGCCAATATCGGCCATTGCCAACATTGATGACAAAGGTTTGTCTAGCACATAGAATAGATCCCTCAAATACCTAGTTAGAAAATTCTAATTCATACGAATCGTTCAGTTAGTAAAAGTTCTGCAAATTTTTTTTTTTTGGAAATCGCACTCAGCTCCGAAGGGCCAATATCGGCCATTGCTAACAATGATAACATAGGTTTGGCTAGCACATAGAATAGGTCCCTTACTTACCTAGTTAGAAAACACTTATCCATAAGGATCATTTGTTTAGTAAAAGTTCTACGAAATTATTTTTTGGAAATCGCACTCAACAATGATGACAAAGGTTTCCCTAGCACATGGAATATGTCCCTTAATTACCTAGTTAGAAAACCCTAATCCATACGAATCGTTTGTTTAGTAAAAGTTCTGCAAAATTATTTTTTGGAAATCGCACTAAACTCCCAAGGGCTAATATCGGCCATTGCCAACAATGATGACAAAGGTTTCGCTAGCACATAGAATAGGTCCCTCCAATACCTAGTTAAATAACCCTAATCCATACGAATCGTTCGTTTAATAAAAGTTCTACGAAATTATTTTTTGGAAATCGCACTCAACAATGATGACAAAGGTTTCGCTAGCACATAGAATAGGTCCCTTAATTATCTAGTTAGAAAACACTAATCCATACGGAACGTTCGTTTAGTAAAATTTCTGCAAAATTATTTTTTGGAAATCGCACTCAACTCTGAAGGGCCAACATCGGCCATTGCCAACAATGATGACAAAGGGCCGCTAGCACATGGAATAGGCCCCTTAATGACCTAGTTAGAAAACCCTAATCCATACGAATCGTTCGTTTAGTAAAAGTTCTGCAAAATTATTTTTTGGAATTCGCACTCAACTCACAAGGGCCAATATCGGCCATTGCCAACAATGATGACAAAGGTTACGCTAGCACATGAAATAGGTCCCTTAATTACCTAGTTAGAAAACCCTAATCCATACGGAACGTTCGTTTAGTAAAAGTTCTGCAAAATTATTTTGTGGAAATCGCACTCAAACCCTTAGGGCCAATATCGGCCATTGCCAACAATGATGACAAAGGTTACGCTAGCACATGAAATAGGTCTCTTAATTACCTAGTTAGAAAACCCTAATCCATACGAATCGCTTGTTTAGTAAAAGTTCTGCAAAATTATTTTTTGGAAATCGCACTAAACTCCCAAGGGCCAATATCGGCCATTGCCAACAATGATGACAAAGGTTTCGCTAGCACATAGAATAGGTCGCTCCAATTCCTAGTTAGAAAACCCTAATACATACGAATCGTTCGTTTAATAAAAGTTCTATGAAATTATTTTTTGGAAATCGCACTCAACAATGATGACAAAGGTTTCGCTAGCACATGGAATAGGTCCCTTAATTATCTAGTTAGAAAACCCTAATCCATGCGAATCGTTCGTTTAGTAAAAGTTCTGCAAAATTATTTTTTGGAAATCGCACTCAACTCTGAAGGGCCAACATCGGCCATTGCCAACAATGATGACAAAGGTTTCGCTAGCACATGGAATAGGTCCCTTAATGAGTAAGAGTTCTGCAAAATTATATTTTGGAAATCGCACTCAACCCCAAGGGCCAATATCGGCCATTGCCAACATTGATGACAAAGGTTTGTCTAGCACATAGAATAGATCCCTCAAATACCTAGTTAGAAAACCCTAATCCATACGAATCGTTCAGTTAGTAAAAGTTCCGCAAAATTATTTTTTTTGGAAATCGCACTCAACTACGAAGGGCCAATATCGGCCATTGCCAACAATGATGACATAGATTTAGCTAGCACATGGAATAAGTCCCTCAATTACCTAGTTAGAAAACACTAATCCATAAGGATCATTTGTTTAGTAAAAGTTCTACGAAATTATTTTTTGGAAATCGCACTCAACAATGATGACAAAGGTTTCGCTAGCACATGGAATATGTCCCCTAAATATCTAGATAGAAAATCCCAATCCATACGAATCGTTCGTTTAGTAAAAGTTCTGCAAAATTATTTTGTGGAAATCGCACTCAACTCCCAAGGGCAAATATCGGCCATTGCCAACAATGATGACAAAGATTTATCTAGCACATAGAATAGGTCCCTCAAATACCTAGTTAGAAAACACTAATCCATACGGATCGTTCGGTTAGTAAAAGTTCTGCAAAAATTAATTTTTGGAATTCGCACTCAACTCTGAAGGGCTAATATCCGCCATTGCCAACAATGATGACAAAGGTTTCGCTAGCACATGGAATAGGTCCCTTAATTACCTAGTTAAAAAACTCTAATCCATACGGAACGTTCGTTTAGTAAAAGTTCTGCAAAATTTTTTTTTGGAAATCGCACTCAACTCCCAAGGGCCAATATCGGCCATTGCGAACAATGATGGCAAAGGTTTCGCTAAAACATAAAATAGGTCCCTCAAATACCTAGTTAAAAAACCCTAATCCATACTAATCGTTCGTTTAGTAAAAGCTCTGCAAAATTATTTTTTGGAAATCGCACTCAACCCCAAGGGCCAATATCGGCCATTGCCAACAATGATGACAAAGGTTTCGCTAGCACATGGAATAGGTCTCTTAATGACCTAGTTAGAAAACCCTAATCCATACAATTCGTTCGGTTAGTAAAAGTTCTGCAAAATTATTTTTTGGAAATTGCACTCAACTCCCAAAGGCCAATATCGGCCATTGCCAACAATGATGACAAAGATTTATCTAGCACATAGAATAGGTTCCTCAAATACCTAGTTAGAAAACCCTAATCCATACGGATCGTTCGGTTAGTAAAAGTTCTGCAAAAATTAATTTTTGGAATTCGCACTCAACTCTGAAGGGCTAATATCCGCCATTGCCAACAATGATGACAAAGGTTTCGCTAGCACATGGAATAGGTCTCTTAATGACCTAGTTAGAAAACCCTAATCCATACAATTCGTTCGGTTAGTAAAAGTTCTGCAAAATTATTTTTTGGAAATTGCACTCAACTCCCAAAGGCCAATATCGGCCATTGCCAACAATGATGACAAAGATTTATCTAGCACATAGAATAGGTCCCTCAAATACCTAGTTAGAAAACCCTAATCCATACGGAACGTTCGTTTAGTAAAAGTTCTGCAAAATTCTTTTTTGGAAATCGCACTCAACTCCCAAGGGCCAATATCGGCCATTGCCAACAATGATGGCAAAGGTTTCGCTAAAACATAGAATTGGTCCCTCAAATACCTAGGTAAAAAACCTTAATCCATACTAATCGTTCGTTTAGTAAAAGCTCTGCAAAATTATTTTTTGGAAATCGCACTCAACCCCAAGGGCCAATATCGGCCATTGCCAACAATGATGACAAAGGTTTCGCTAGCACATGAAATAGGTCTCTTAATGACCTAGTTAGAAAACCCTAATCCATACAATTCGTTCGGTTAGTAAAAGTTCTGCAAAATTATTGTTTTGGAAATCGCACTCAACTCCCAAAGGCCAATATCGGCCATTGCCAACAACGATGACAAAGGTTACGCTAGCACATGAAATAGGTTCCTTAATTACCTAGTTAGAAAACCCTAATCCATACAATTCGTTCAGTTAGTAAAAGTTCTGCAAAATTATTTTTTGGAAATCGAACTCAACTCCCAAGGGCCAATATCGGCCATAAAAATGATGACAAAGGTTTCGCTAGCACATGGAATAGGTCCCTCAATTACCTAGTTAAAATTGAGGTGTGGCCAACACACAACTTTCTTTTACGAACAGAGAATTTTGAGAAATTTTATTTTTTTCTTAATTTTTTTTTAATTTTTAAATTTTTAAATTTTTTTTTTTTAAGTTTTTTATATTTATTTGTTTTTAATTATTGGAAACATTTTGGATAAAAGAGTTTTTTGCAAACCTTATACTTTTTAAGATATTTGCAAAACAAATTTTCTGGACCAAGGGAGTGGCCACTTCCGGTTAGCCGATTTGGAGTAAAGTTCACTGGGACCTCCCAATTTATCAAAAAAGCTTAAATCTGAAGTTTCAGTTCGATTGATTAAACCATATGGGCTGTAGAGAAGACACAGACAGACTGACAGATAGACACCATTTCGAAACCCACTTTTTTAGACTCAGGGGACCTCAAAACAAATAAATCTCTAAAAATCTCAAGGTCCAAAATTTTCATGATTACTATACTTTATTTTACTAGAGTAAAAGAAAGTAATATAACCAGTGTTTGATTTTCGGTCCTTTTTATTTTCGGCCCAATTGGCGTCAGCATTACCGTAGAAAAATTTGTCCGAATTGTCATCACTGCCTAATGCCAATTTTATATTCGCAGTGCTCTTTAGATATTTCAACACCCGTTTCAATTCGTTCCAATCTTGTTGACGTGGTTGTTGCACTCGTTGCGCTAATATTGATACACTCGCCGAAATATCCGGTCGTGTTGTATTCACGGATATGTAAAGCAAATACCCGACGAGTTTCTGATAATCTGTGTTTGTCAGCAAAAAACTATCATCCGCATCGGATTTATCGTAGTTCACATTCATCGAAACGTTTGAAACTTTCGCATCACTGAGACTTTAATCCGCAGCAACTCTTTGAATGTATTTTGATTGACACAAATGATAAATGTTTTTTGCGTCCTTGATGATTTCTCAGATCTTGCAATTCAAATTTTGATGCGATGATTTCCTTTATTTCGTTACCTGTTTTTATTGATTTCGCTACCACAATCATATCGTCGACATAAATCAGAAGAAATGACCATTCGCCATTTTTCTTTGATGAAAACCCGCATCGATCAATACTTCATGAATAGCGTCATTCCATGATTTTGCCGCTTGGTTTAAACCGTATAGACTTTTTTTTCAACAAACAAACGAGTTCACTATTCTCCTCAAATCCCGGCGGCTGTTTCATGTAGATCGTTTCATTCAATTTCCCATTTAAAAACGCCGTTTCGGCATCAATATGACGCACAATGAGTTTTTCTTTCGATACAATCGATAAAAGCGTTCTGAATGTTGTTTGTCGAGCAACAGGAGCAAACACTTGATCATAATCAGTTCCATATTTTTGTGAGAATCCTTGTGCGACTAAACGCGCCTTGTATCGATCAATTTTTCCTTCCGCATCAGTTTTTACTTTATAAACCCATTTGCAGCCTATCGCTTTTCTGTCCTTTGGTAATTCACACAATTGCCATGTTTCATATCTCTTTAATGAATCTATTTCATTTTTCATTGCGCGAATCTGTTGTTCTTTATGCTCACTGGACAATGCCTCCGATAGACTTTTCAGCTCGACGACTTTATAAATCAGTTTGATTTCGTCGATCAATCGTCGTGGTGGCACACCCTTTCTTACCCGCATTATTTTCTGTCGTCACAGTATCGCTCATCACGTTGTCACGCACATTTGGATCAATTTCAGTTGACTTATTCATATCGATACCGATTATACTTGATTCGACATTCGCATCACTTGATGATAAATCAACGCTGATTTCACTCGCAGATTTTTCCGTAAAACGCACGTCGCGACTGATCACCAACTTATTTTTGATTGGATCTAAGCATCTGAATCCCTTTGAATTTTCATCATAACCAACAAAAATCATCGGTGCGCTGGTATCATCCAATTTTCGTCGTTTCTCTGATGGCACATGAACAAAACATTTAGCACCAAAAATTGAAAAATGTTTAATACATGGGTTCCGCTGTAATAAATCACCGTATAACGCGAATAATCATCTATGAATACGAGTACGTACCGCTTACCGCTCGGAGAAACTGTTTGCATTGGTTCGCATACGTAAGATCAAATGGAGCTGTAGATTTTGTAAATGATTGCTTTGGAAACGGCAAACGTGTTGTTTTTCCCTTGAGACACACTTTGCATTTAACCTTGATGCCGCAATCGACAATTTGCATGCCGTCAACTAATCCTTTCGAAAACATTTGCTTGATTGCATCTGGATCGCGATGGCCAAAAATGCGATGCCAGTGATGAATGCAATTTTCTTTATGTTCGCGTACCGCATACACTTTGTTCGGCTGACGCAATTTAAACAAATTCGATTGAGTGTCTGCTACTGCCACTTGTTTGTCTCCGAATTTAATTTCACACGTTTCAGAATGCGGAATGAAATTCACTGCATAGCCCTTTTCCAGCAACTTTTTTACCGACAACAAATTTTCTTGAATACTCGGCACGTACAAAACATCTGTAACCGTTCGATGCGACATACGCCTTTTCCCTTGACATCTACGCTTTCACCGTTTGCGAAGTTTAAACTCTTACATTCCGCTTGATCTAGTGAAACGAAAAAACCTTTTTTGCTCGAAATATGTTTCGTAGCACCCGAATCGAGAATCCATCCATCATAATATTTTTTCGATGAAACCACAAATAAAAAATTGTCATTTTCTTCAACTTTATTTATTTGGTCGCTGATCGATGCACTTTCCTTTATTATGTGTTTCTTTTTCCACGATTTATATTTACCGCATTCACTCTTTACATGGCCAGATCGTTTGCAAAAGAAACACTTAATATTGTCTTTAAATTTTGCCGTAGTTTTTAATGCCGAATCTGTATTTTCGTTGCCGTCCACCTCTTTTCGACGTTGATACTCAGTAATTAATTTCGATTGAACCAAAGACAATGTGACGTCTGCCTCTGGTCGTGCCTCTAGTGCAACAAATAAATTATCGTAACTGCGCGGTAAACTGCTTACGATAACACCAACATGCCATGTATTTGACAATTGCTTTTCGCCCAAATCACTTAATTTATGGAAAAAATTCGTGAGTGACTTCGACGTTTCCACCTTCACTCATGTTTAAACCACAAATACGTCAAATTATGCTCATTTTATTTGTCATTGAGTCCTTCTCATGAAATGTTTTTAATGCCGTCCATGTATCTTTCGCCGTGGTTTTATTTCGAATGTAGCACAATTGGTTGTCTTCGACCGACAAACCAATCCACGCCCGAGCCTGATCATCGCGAATTTGCCAATCGTTGATTGCTTCCGCATTGGCATTATCTTCCGTAGGTTCTGGTTTTGTTTCATTTAAAACACTCCACAATTTTGCTTTCATAAACGCTTTATTTGAGTCCGCCATCTTAACTTTATTCACTCGCACTTTCTTTTCCGCATAAACTGTTCTTTATACTTCTTATATTTAAACTTAATGTCGCTTGTTCAATATCTGGGCCTATAACCTGTTGGAATACACGAGTCCTTATGTCCACTTAGCCAAACAGAGTACTTAATGCTGAACATATGGGTGTCACGTGGAGCTTGGGATGTTTTGCAGGTTAGAATTGTTCGACGACGACTCCTTGTTTCCCTCAGCTTACAACGGCTTACGAGAAAGAACAAAATGGATGAGCCTCAATTGCCTTGTACTAACTTTCGTAGTCACACAATAAAAAAACTTAATCTTAATTTTAAATACGTTTTAAACACGTTGTTTTATCGATTCATTAAAAAATATAAATTATAACGCTTTATACCAAGCTGAATGCTAACTTCTTGTTGCAAAAAAACTTTTCGAAACTGTTTTTAAAAATGGTGTGTCGACAGACATACCAATAATAATAAAATTAAAAACTGAAAAATAAAAAATGTACTAAATTTTTCCTTTCTTTTTTGTTCATTTCTGCTTCATGCCCAAGCAGCATGTCATTTCTTCTTCGCGTGGAAATCCACGCGCATACGTATCGTCGCCACACACTCCCCCTCCAGTGGGTTCCGAAGGGACGCACGAAATCTCCCGGAAACGCCTTGGAAGCGTGACGACACGACCAGCCCTGGTAAAGGTGGGCTTCAAACTTTGAACGGGATCGGAAGCAAAAGTAACTCGTCTGCCCTGCGACGCCCCCCCCCGATATACTCTTCCTGTTAGCCTCTGAAGGTACTACGACCTGTGGGTGTGCTGGTACATTGCAACCATCCCAGAAGGTCTCCGAAAAACAAGGTTTCAATCTATCTATTGACACCCTAGTTTTTTTACTGCCAACTTCTACATCGAAAAACTTCGTGAAACGTTCCACGACTTTATGTGGACCCGTGTAAGGTGGTTGCAATGCCCTACGCAATGCGTCAGTCCTTATGAATACGTGCGAACAGTCCTCTAATTCCTTGCTGACGAATATTTTGCTTGTAGCATGTCGTGTTGCTGAGACTGGACCTAATTCCTCAAAATGTTGTTTAAGGCTTTCCACAAAATCTGACTGTGCAACTGTATGTTTGCTTGCTTCCCAAAACTGACCTGGTATTCGTATACATTTACCATACACTAATTCTGCCGATGACGCTTCTAATTCTTCCCTGAATGAAGCTCTAAGCCCTAGAAGTACAAGTAATAGCGGCCTTTAACGTTCGGTGCCAACGCTCAACCATGCCGTTGCACTTTGGGTTATACGCAGTTGTACGTTTATGCTCAAAACCTAAATAAACAGATAATTCCCTAAAAAGATGCGATTCAAACTGCGAACCTTGGTCCGTAATAATGAAATTTGGGACGCCAAAGCGTGCGATCCACACGGAATAAACCGCGAAAGCGACTGTAGGTGCTGTAATATCTTGTACTGGTATGGCCTCTGCCCAGCGAGTATACCTGTCTATTAGGGTTACACAGTAGCGGTTATTTTCTGATATAGGCAAGGGACCTACGAGGGCGGATTGAAAATGAAGCTACCTAAGTAGGAAAACAACATTTTTTTTTGCCAAAAACCATTTATTTCTCAACATAGTCTCCATTTAATTCGACACACTTAGTAAGACGATATTCCAACTTTTTTATACCATCTGAATAATACGATTTCGGGAACCCCTCAAAATACGCGTTAGTTTCTATAATCACTTCTTCGTTTGAGATGAATCTTTGTCCTGCGAGCCATTTTTTTAAGTTTGGAAACAGGAAAAAGTCACTAGGAGCTAAATATGGACTATAAGGTGGATGATCAACCAATTCGAAGTGTATTTCACGTAATTTTAGCATCGTATCTAATGCTGTGTGAACCGGTGCGTTGTCTTGAAGAAAGAGCACTTTTTTCTTCTTTAAATGTGGTCGTTTTTCCTTGATTGCATCAACCAATTGATCCAATAATGCACGATAATACTTTCCTGTGATTGTGGATCCTTTTTCAAGATAATCGATGAGCAATATTCCGTGTGCATCCCAAAATATAGTGGCCATAACCTTGCCAGCCGATTTCACTGCCTTTGCCTTCTTCGGAGCACTTCCACCAGCTTCCACCCATTGTTTCGATTGATTTTTGTTTCAGGTGTGTAGTGGTGGACCCACATTTCATCAACAGTAATTAATCGACGCCAAAAATCAACAGGATTACGCTTTATCATGTCCAAACACCGCTGTGAAGTGGTCTGTCGAACTCGTTTTTGTTCGACACTGAGCAAACGCGGCACCCATCTTGCCGATAGCTTTTTCATATGCAAATGTTCATGCAAAATGTTGAACACACGTTCATATGATATGTTTACCATTTCAACAATCTCACGCAACTTGACTCGGCGATCATTCATAACGATATCGAGGATTTTCTTGATATTTTCTTCAGTAACCACCTCTTTTGGCCTTCCTGTTGATGGTATTGTTGCAGTGCTTCTTCGGCCGCGTTTAAATTCAGCAATCCAATATTTTACCATGTAATCTGACGGAGCAGACTCACCGTAATGTTTATCGAGCTTTTCTTTTGTCTCTTTCGCCGTTTTCCCTTTCAAATAATAGTGTTTAATCACTGCACGAAATTCGTTTTTTTCCATTTTTCAAGAAACACAAAAGTTGGTTACTTCAAACGACTACAACAAATAAACTAATCGATGAATTTGGGTGAAATTTTAACAGCTGACGTTTGACAGATTGCAATTTGTAAAAAACAAAATTTTTTTGTGTTTGTGCTGCCATCTAGCGCTAGGTTGCTTCATTTTCAATCCGCCCTCGTATGAGGTCTAGGTGTACCTCAGCAAAACGTTCCGTTGTAGGTATGAATTGACCTGTAGGTGATTTGGTGTGCCTACTAATTTTGGCTCGCTGGCAGGCTATGCATGACTGGGCCATTACCCTCACATCTTTATTTATTGACCGCCAAACTACATTATTGGTCAGTAATCGTACTGATGTCTTAACACCCGGATGCGCCAAATTGTGGAACGTATCGAAAACTTTTTTTTGGAGTTGCAACGGAATATATGGTCTCGGTCTACCAGTGGACATATCACACCAAAGAGATTTGTTCGAACTAAACTGTATTGGTACTTGCTCAAACTTTAAAGTTGACTTGCCATCGTTCAGTAATTCTAACAGATCTTTGTCCTGAGATTGTGCGTCGGCAACGGCTGTATAATCAACACTCTCTGCTAATTCTACTTGATCCACTCGCGACAGTGCGTCCGCCACCACATTATCTGCTCCAGATACATGCCTCAGATCAGTTGTGAACTGCCCTATATAATCCAACTGCCTGCGTTGTCTAGGAGATGCTTTGTCAAGACTCTGGTTAAAAGCGTAGATCAATGGGCGATGGTCCGTGAGTAACGTAAACTCTCGGCCCTCAAGTAAATATTTAAAGTGTTTTATACCTAGATAAGCTGCCAGTAGGTCCCGGTCATAGGCACTGCACTTTTGCTGCGTTGGTGTAAGGCGAATTGAGAAAAAACCCAATGGTTGCCAAACCTGCACTACCAGTTGTTGAAAAACCGCACCCACTGCCGTGTCTGATGCATCTGTCATGATTGACATACGTGCCGACATTACCGGATGCGCAAGAACTGTTGCCTCGCATAGCTTTACTTTGCAATTCTCAAAAGCCTCGACGACTTGATCTGACCATACTATTGGGACTTTACTATTTTTTCGGTAACCCTTTAAAAAATTATTCAACGATGCCTGATCACGAGCGGCAGCTGGGATGAATCGCCTGTAGAAATTTATCATCCCTAAAAACCGTTTTAACTGCTGGACGGTAATTGGTCTTTCAAACTGAGAAATGACTTTTACTCGCTCCTGAGATGGCAGAATGCCTTTGGCGTTCACCAAATGACCCAGAAATGATACCTCTGTATGTGCGAAAACGCATTTATCTACGTTAATAACTAGGCCCGCTTGTAAGAGTCTTTGAAATACTAATTTAAGGTGAGTTACGTGCTCCTCCATCGACTTTGATGCGATAAGGATGTCGTCTAAATAGACGAAGCAAAAACTTATATCAAAGAATCTGAAATGATTGTGCTGCATTTCTTAGCCCGAATGTCATCCTACAAAACTCGAACAACCCGAATGGCGTTAATATGGCCGTTTTAGGAATGTCATTCGGCGCAACAGGGATCTGATGGTACGCGCGTACCAAATGTAATGAGTTGTGAAAATTTTACACCCTGCTAGCTGAAATGAAAAATCCTGCAGATGTGGTATGGGATACCGGTCTGGAATGGTCACATTATTGAGAGCGCGATATTCGCCGCATGGCCTCCATTCCCCGTTCTTCTTTCGAACTAAATGCAACGGGCTGGACCACGGACTACTGCTGGGACGACAAACACCCTGTGCTATCATTTGCTCAAAATATTGTTGAGAGGACACCGGTGGTCCATGTGTCTCCAAATGATGCATTACGTTGTGCTTAACATTCGTCTCCGTAATTACCTCTACTGTGATTGCACCAAATTCGGTTAATAGCGTACGAATGTCTGAAGACATATTTGCTTTATCCAATATAGAAAGCGAAACTTGCGATGAAGACGTTAAAGAACCTATTACAAACAATGACGTCGTAGGATCAATAATTCGCCGTGCTTTAAGATTTACTATAATACCATAGTGCTTCAAAAAATCTGCTCCAAGAATGGGTAAAGAAACCTCTGCTACAATGAATTTCCACTCGAAACTACGCCCTTAGACCAATATTTAACTTAAGTACCCGTGTACCGAAAGCTTTAATGCGTGAGCCGTTAGCTGCGTATAATTTAAATTCTTGTTCGTTGGGGACATATTACGTTGAAAACTAGAAGGTATGACGGATACGTCAGCTCCCGTGTCGATCAAGAATCTATAGTTAGAATATTTTTCCAATATTATCAGGCGACTTGTATTTGCATCATCAGAACACGTCGCCAAATGCTGATGATTTAATATTTTTTTGGATTAGACTGGTTGCTCGGATCACCTGTAAAATGAACATGGTGCTTACAACCCGGAATACATTTGAGAGCTCGGTCCTTAAATCGTCTGTGATAGAAGCATTCATTATCTATTATGTTAGGTTCACGTGAACTTGAACGATTTCGCCGGTCATGTGATTGCGACCTGGACGGACTGCGAGATTGGAATTTGCGATCAATCAATGCGGAAACTTCGCGCATCATGCGCGACTCAAACTGAACCCATCTATCATCGAGACTGGTTTCCGACGGCTGACCTACATCTGGTGTACTGCCCAGAGGTTGCAACGTTTTGGAACCAGTAGCGACTGAATGTAATTGAAACTGAGACATGGTTTCCATTAGATTATCGGCGCGTTCGACCAAATTAGTCAAGGTTAGATCTTTCTCGAATGGTGATAGCACCATCTGGACCTGTTGAGGAAGTCGTGACATCCATAATTGACGTATAGATTCGTCATCGAACTTGCTACCTGCGTCTAACCGGAATTTTTCCAATAATTGAGATGGTTTCCTGCCATCACGTCGGGGTCACCACTTTTATATGGGTGTCACGTGGAGCTTGGGATGTTTTTGCAGGCTAGAATTGTTCGACGACGACTCCTTGTTTCCCTCAGCTTACAACGGTTTACGAGAAAGAACAAAATGGATGAGCCCCAATTGCCTTGTACTAACTTTCGTAGTCACACAATAAAAAAACTTAATTTTAAATACGTTATAAACACGTTGTTTTGTCGATTTATTAAAAAATATATATTATAACGCTTTATACCAAGCTGAATGCTAACTTCTTGTTGCAAAAAAACTTTTCGAAACTCTTTTTAAAAATGGTGTGTCGACAGACATACCAATAATAATAAAATTAAAAACTGAAAAATAAAAAATGTACTAAATTTTTCCTTTCTTTTATGTTCATTTCTGCTTCATGCCCAAGCAGCATGTCATTTCTTCTTCGCGTGGAAATCCACGCGCATACGTATCGTCGCCACAAACAAAGCAAACCACCGTAATCGGAAATATAATAAAAGATACTTTTGTCTTGCGAGAGACCATTTATGTACTTTAATGTTCACAAAAGACTAACTCTCCTACCTCTAACGCCTACTTCACCTCAATCAATTCTGGACTGTCAACAAATAATTCAAAATGTCTATATAACTTATTTCAATATTTGTAGTGTTTTTTTATTCGCTCCGGATAGCTGCTATCGAGAGCCGTCAAATGAAAAGTGGCTTCGGATAGCGCTCCATATAAATAGGTAGAGCCAAATATTTTTTATATCAAGTTTTCGCTAAACAAATGAATTAAAAATGATAGTTTGATGTTAAATAAGTTTAGTTTATCAATAAATAGCGCGTCAAATTTAAATTTAGGCGTAGAAAAATGACGACTCTCGATAGCAGCTATCCGGAGCGAATAAAAAAACACTACAATTTTTAAGCGTTCCCTACTTCATCTTTAAGGACCTCTATTAACCCTGCGACACGACGTTTATCGTTCCAATTAATTTAATTGACCGCCGTATGAAACCTTCAATTCGGACAGAATAATTTTCTTTATTTTATTGTTCAAAACCAAAACGAATTAGGAATTAATAATTAATTAATCTAAAATTGATTTGATTAATTTTGTTTAAATTAGTAATTATTAATCGCTTGCTGATTACGTTAACGTTATATGCGGTATACCTGTTTTAAATTTAGTACATAAAATTCATCTAATCTAATGACGAGTCACCTATCGACGAATAGTCAAACTCACTGTTTTCATCGACGTTATGTTGGCACCGCAAAAATGTTGTACTAAAAAAAAAAAAATCAAACCAACGTAATAAAAAAAAACAATCAAGCTAAAATTTCAAAATGGCGTTTTCATCATAAGTAAGAAGAAAAGTGAATAACAATTTTTTTATATTTTTATCAATTTTAAAACAATTTACAAACAAAATTATTGCATTAACTATTTTCTAAGTGATTTATATATATGTGAAACTATTTAAACGTGTATTAAACTATTGATTAGGGCATAAAATATGCGCAATAATGTTTGTTAATTTACTGTGACAGCCGTGGTCGCAAGATTTTTCGATTTGATTTTTTGTCGCTTGTGTTTGTGTGCGTCCATCTTCGCGTTGCCAAACAAAAACAAAACGGGAAAAGTTCTCATATTACTTCTACACAACTGTGACAATATATTAAATTTTTGATTAAGAATAAAGTGATTTTAAGAATTTTTTTCTTTTATTTGCCTAATTGGTTTTTATGTGTGTAGTTTAGTAACAATTAAAATATAGTGATAAATTTGAATGAGTGCCAAATCCAAAACATAATAGAAAATGTTTCTAAGAATTTTTAGTGGTGTTGCTGTTTTTGTTTTATTTATTGTAACCCTTTCAGGTGAGTTGCTTGTTATTTGATTTATGTAGTTTTCGATTGACCAAAACAAGTAAATTTAATGCAACAATCTTTGATTTTTGATAGATTAAGAATTGGTTAATACCACGTTTACATTAGTAGAATAAAAGTATGTAGCAAAAAAGTATCGTCATGTGAACTCAAATTTAAATATTTAAATATTTTATCACATACTTTTTTGATATTTCGGTAAAGTATGTATCAAAAAAGTATTAGTATATTACGTTGTAATGTGAACCCTAACTAATAACTACATGTTAATGTCATTCGTATATTTGTTATCAAAACCAAAATTGATTACGTTTTTTTGTTTCTAACTGCAATTTCGGGTGTTAATCAAATAATTTGCCGACAAATCTAATAGAGTTTAAAAAGAAATTCACAACACATAAACTGAATTGAATACAGAAGCCTATCTGTCAAAACAACAAATCGCAATACTAGTGTGAACTGCAGCGGAAAAATAATTAAATAGCAAAAAAGTACATACTTATTAGGTACGTATAATGTAAACGTGGTATAAGTTTTAAAATAAACTAGATCACTACTACGTAGAACTAGATTGTTCTACGTAGTTGTGTTGCTATGCTTAAACATTGATAGTATTAGGATACTATCGATAGTTAATAAACACTATTGCAGTAGTCGATAGTTCGCACTATCTATTGAATTTATTATAACGCAGTTGTTGTTTATTCTAGAAGGTTTACAAAGGAATGAACAAACAAATTTTAACACTCCCACTCACTGGTTAACTTCCACAATTCCTAAGCCGCTCATGTTCCTTTGGAACTTATATCGTGTCAGTGGTTTTGTGAATGCATCCGCCAGCTGATCCTCACTTTGGACATAGTCAATTAAAATGATGCCTGACTGATGGAGATCACGTATAAAATGATGCCTCACATCAATATGCTTTGTTCGATGATGCAATTCGGGATTTCGTACAAGCCGAATTGTACTATGGTTGTCGATAAACAACGGTGTTGACTCCTTCTGTTTATGTCCAATATCCAATAGCACTTGACGTATCCAAACTGCCTCTTTGGCCCCTTCGGCTGTGACCATGTATTCCGCTTCGGTGGTAGACAATGCTACAGTCTGCTGCCGATGACTTCGCCATGTAACAATGATTTGACCAATCAGGAAAACATATTCAGTTGTTGATCTTCGACGTTCGATATCTCTTGCATAGTCAGCATCAGTGTAGCCACTTAATACGAAGGCATTGACTTTCACGCTTCCATATATGATGCCATAATTCAATGTCCCTTTCAAATAACGAATAATTCGCTTTACAGCTGCAATATGCTCGGACGATGGATTCTCCAGAAAACGGCTAACCTCTCCCACTGCATAAGAAACATCTGGTCTTGACACTGTCCCTGCATACATCAACGACCCTACTGCCTGTCTGTATGGGAAAATTGGCTCATTTGGTTCTTCCGATTTCTTTAACATGACACTTGCATCGACTGGCGTCGATATCGGTTTAGCATCAGTCAAATTAAATTTTTCAATGATTTTCCTTATACACTAGGGAGCAATTGAAAGTTAAAACTCAGATATTGTTCTTTATTTTTATTTTTTACTGAGATTTTTTAAAAAATACTATAAATTAATTAGGAAAGTAAGAAGATTGAACATAAATTTGTATCACAAAAACAATTGATTTCATTTATAATATTTTATAATAAAATGTACTTAATTTACAAAAAAGTATAACAAAGTAAAATTAAAAAACAAAATTAAATTCAGTCTAATCATACAATAATAATTTAAATTTAAATTTATTTCGTCAAAAACAATTACATACTAATAACTAGTATTCCCTCCTTTATTAGCGATTACTGCTTCCAGCCTCCGTTTCATGCTATGGGTGAGGTTTTTTAACATGTCTATGGGTATGTTGTTCCATTGATTCTGAAGATCTCCCCAAAAGGAGGTCACATTGGATCGTCGCTCCATTTCAACTTTTGAATCCAAGATCGACCAGAGATGTTCTATTGGATTTAAATCTGGCGATTGGGGCGGCCATTCCAATTTGACAATAGAATTATCATTGAAGAAATTTGTTGCTAGTTTCGAGGTATGTTTGGGATCGTTATCCTGTTGAAAGATAAACGACCCCAAACTCATTTTGTGAGCAGATTCATCCAAATTATTTTTTAATAAATCAACGTATGATTGTCCCGTCATCTTGCCATCGATTTTCACCAAGTTCCCAACACCAGAGGAGAAGAAGCAACCCCAAATCATTAAGGATCCCCCACCATGCTTTACAGTAGGCATAATAAAGTTGGGCTTCAGACGGTCTGCTTGGTGGCACCAGACCCTTTTGAATTTTTTTGAATTTTTCAGTGCAAATTTTGACTCTTCCGACCAAATTATTCTATCCCAAAATGATTGAGGCATATTTAAATATTTTTTTGCAAATCGCATCCTTTTGTCCCGATTTTTTTTGGAGATCATAGGTCGTTTTTTTGCGATGAAGTTTTTTAACCCCATTGATTTTAACTTTCTGCGGATAGTCCATACTGAAGCTTCTATTTTCACGCACTCCTTCAATTCTTTAGCCAAAGCACTTGGAACGGTATTAATCTTACGTTTGATAAGTCTCTCCTGGTGTTTCGTAATTTTAGGTTTTCGTCCCCCACCATACAACGATTCGACTGTACCGGTGTTCTGATACTTTTGGTATATTTTAAAGGCACCAGGAATATATATTTCATATATAGCTGCAATTTGTTGGTAAGTTTTACCGGCTTCCCGATCCCGAATAATAAGACGCCGCACATCCTCTGATTTCCGCATAATAATTTTATTTTGGCAAGCTTGCATAAAAACTCAATTAGAAACCATGCTACAAAATATTCGCGAATGTAAAAAAATATGTTGGGTTAAGTTATACTTACACAAATTAATAAAAGTGGTATTTTAACTTTCAATTGCTCTCTTGTTGATGTGCACTTCTCGACGATTCACTTAACACTATTCTAGTCGATGCGCAATTTTAAATTAATTTTTTCTTGAAATATTAGTTGGAAATCCCCTTATTTAAAACACAAAGAAAAACAATAGCAGAAGGCACAAATATGATAACTATTGTAAAAAATAATGAATACTTACATATACATTTTAACTTTCAATTGCTCCCTAGTGTATATGCCGACTGCCTAATACTGATCGTTTTTGCCTCACGATCCCGTTTGATCTCCATCCCAACATAACAATCAACGTCACCATGTGTTACCTCAAACACATTCTCCAATTTCTGAATCAATGTACATACTCAGTAATTCCCCGTTGCTGGACAGAATCATGCCATCGTCAACATAGAGCAATAAAATTACCCTATTGAACCAGACCGCAATCAGTTAAAAACACAGTGAACTTCTTGTTCCATGCTCTTGATGCTTGTTTAAGTCCATACAAGCTTTTCTTCAATCGACAAACTTTTCCACTAGTAGTATTATCCATTCCCTCTGGTACCTCCATGTATATCTCTTCTTCGAGCTCACCGTTCAAGAAAGCAGTTTTGATGTCAAACTGCACTATTTCCATGTCTTCGGCTGCCGCAATCGCCAAGACCGTTCGCACTGAATCATATCGGACGACAGGCGAAAACGTTTCACCATAATCAATCCCTGCATGTTGGGAATACTCTTTTGCGACCAACCTCGCCTTGTATCTCAGTTGTTCGCTGTTTGGTTGCATTTTAACTTTAAAGACCCATTTGCAACCAACAATATTACGATCATTTGGTCGGTCGACCAAATACCATGTGTTATTCTTCTCGAGTGCTTCAAGTTCGTCGCTCATTGCTCCCAACCATTTCTCTGAGTGATCTGACTGAATTGCCTCCTTGTACGTTAGTGGCTCGTCCATGATTGCTGAGTAACTAAATTCATCCGCATATTTTCTTGGAGGATTGATCACTGGACGCAATGCATAATTTGAAATTCCCGAGTTGGGGTTTACTGGCCTCCCTGTTTTGACCGTCTTTGTTTCATCAAATTCATCTGCATTAGGTACAAGCCTAGTCACTCTTTCACGCATTGCAGACATGCTCTTGTCCTCGTCAGATTCAACCTAATACTGCATCATCTCGTCCTACATATCGTATTCGTTGAACTTCACATCACTATTGATGAACACCTTTTTCGATTCCACATCATACAAACGGAAATTCTTTGTTATCGGCTCATAACCAACGAGATGAACTTTTCGTGCCTTCGCATCCCATTTCTTTCGACCTGTTTGTTTCGGCCCTAATGCAAATCCTACTGTGCCGAAAACTTTGACATGACCCAATTGCGGTTTTTCACCAGTCCATGATTCATACGGTGTCGTCTCTGGATTTCGTGTGCTGCATGACCTATTCCAGAAATAAACAGCCGTTCGTACCGACTTCTGGCCACAACATTTTATCGAGACCACTTGCAATCAACATTGTACGCGCTGACTCTTGAATCGTGCGATTGTCTCGTTCGATGAAACCATTTTGCTCAGGTGTGTACGGTGCAATACGTTCAATAATAATGCCCTTCTTTGATAACAATGTCTGTACATCTGTATTAATAAATTCCGTTCCGTTATCACATCGAATGTACTTCACCTGATTTCCAGTAGCATTCTTCACCATACCATGCAAAAATACCTTAAAAATGTTGAAAACATCAGATTTGTGCTTCATGAAATAGACATACCTGAAGCTCATAGCCTCATCCTTTATCTTTCCACACACATCAACATGAATGTACTGTCCCTTCTCCGCATTACGAATATTGCTTGATAAATGTGACGTTTTCTTCATTTTTCCATATTGACGTTCCTCACAAAAAAATGGTTTTTCGTCCGAAAAATGTATGCCGTCGACAATTTTATTGTTGCTTAATTTTTTAATTGTTGTCAAATTAATATGGCCTAAACGACGATGCTATTGTTGCAGAGAAGCTGAGCTGGTTAAACAGACATATGCATGCTCATTCTGTTTCACTCGAAAAGCCATTCGAATTTGATTTCTTGCGACTTTGAAACCAAACGCTCTTGTTGCACCATCGCAATCCAATATTTTGCAGTGATCACTATGAATCACTATTGAAAAACCCTGTGCCGTTGCCGACGCAGTTGCAAACAGATTTTGTTTTAAACCAGGTACATATTTAACGTCTTCAAGTCGTATTGGAAACCATTTGCCAATTGCACCAAGCTTCCAAACATATTGTGCCAAAACCACTAATTTTTAGATGTTCATTGCTTGCAATGGTAACGTAGCAATCACCTTCAATACACTTTAATTCACTGAACCATTCTCGTCTCGATGTCATGTGCCTCGATGCGCCTGAGTCCGCCTGCCATACATCGCCATAATTAGCCGAAATCATATCACAAACTGCAGCCGTAAAAGCCATTTCGCTTGACTCCCTCTCCTCCGATGAACCACCACCTCTGTTGCGCCTTGGACACTCACGCCGCCAATGACCCATCTCCTTAAAGAAATTGCACCTCGAATTACTCTTCAACTCCTCAATGAACGCGTTTGGCTAAAAAGCTGCCTCGGTCGATTCACTATCCACTTCCTTTTTTAATTGATCCTCTTCCAATTTCAAGCGGGGCAATAAATTATCTAATGTGCGACCTTCTTTCACATTGTACCAGACCGTACGAAAATTCTTAAACTTCAAGGAGAGGCTGTTGATGATTCTCATCATTTTGATATTTTCGGACAATTTCTCCCCCTGATCTTAAATTTCAGCTGCCAACAATGATCATTTCGATACATATGCCACTACCGAATCCTCCTCAGTCATTTTCAGTGAAAAATATTGCTCATACAAATTCTTAATTCTAACCTCACTTTTCACCTTGTGTAAATTTTCAATTTTTTTGTAAATTTCTTTTGATGTTGTACAGCCTAAAATGTGGTTTGCTTGGTCTTCGTTCATTGAAGCAAGCAATATCGATGTCGCCTTGCCATCTTGCTGCATCCATTTCTGTTTTTCATCTTTTTCATTTGGCATTAAAGTTTCACCGTTCACTACGTCCAGCAAACCTTATGCACGTAATACCGCCTTTACTTGAAATTCGTCCCATCCAAGCGATGATTCAAGAAAATTTGCTCCATTGATTACGACGCCATTATACCATATAGACAAAACCGCGTTTAACTTTCACTTTATTTTACAATGCAAACACGTGTTCTGGGCCCATAAATAACCTATTGAATTTATTATAACATATGACGGCTCTCGACAGCAGCTATCCGGAGCGAATAAAAACACTACAAAAATGACATTTTTGATTTAACTCATAGTTACTATATTGACTTGCGCAAGGCTAAACAAAATATTGAATTGAAGTAGACAATGCAAATTTTAACACTATCGAATAATAATCACCGCTATTATGATTCAAGAGTCGATCGACAATCAGCACGACTGGTATTGCGTTTTCGTTTTTTCATTTGATAAAAACGATTTGAAAAAGGAAAAACCAACACAGAGTCGTGTCGATTGTCGATCGACTCGACAATCATAATAAAGGTGAATATCGATAGTTTTGACTATCGGCGACTATCGATAGTTTTACGATTTTCACCCCTATTATGATTGTCGAGTCGATCGACAATCGACACGACTCTTTGTTACCTTTTTCGTTTTCGTATTGTTTTTTCTTTTTCAGTTGTTAAAATCTATTTCCGGAATGGCCTACAAAACCTTCTTCGATTCCGCTTGAATCTCTTCAATCGTGTCAAAACCATGTCCCCGAAGCGGTTTCTTGAGTTTCAGGAATAGCCAGAAGTCAAGCGGCGCGCTAAATCAGGCGAATGGCAGTTGCGAAACAATATGGGTCGAATTTTTGGCTTATATCTATAGCTTATAGCCTGAGCTATTTAAGGCATATGATGTGATATGTCGGAAAACTCTAGGATCGCCCTGACAAAATTAATTGAATAACATTTTCACCAAAAAACGTGTGAATTTTGACTATCTTGGCACTTCAGAGCTTGTCAATTCATAGTGTTCCCCACTAGCCATTAATTCGACCGTATCATATCGAGAGCTTATAGTCTGAGCTGTTTAAGGCATATCATGTGATATGTCGGAAAACTCTAGGATCGCCCTGACAAAATTAATTGAATAACATTTTCGCCAAAAAAACGTTTGAATTTTGACAATTAATCTTAACTTGCCATTTGATTTTACTTAAGATTTGTAAGTGCAACCTAAATTCTTGTGATGTTTGTTTTTATTTTATTTATTATTTTATCATTATCCACGTAATATTTCGTTTCAATTTTTTTTATTGAATTACACTGTTAAAAAATTGTACACTTTCTTCAATATTTTCTTTCACAAATTTTGTCAGAAACTTCACACCGATTGGATCATAATCAGATTGCTTTAAACCGAATTTCTTTAAAGTCTCACTCAACTTCATATTCCATGCTCTCGAAGATTGCTTCAAACCATATATAGATTTTTTTAACCGAAGTACTTTGTTATGTGATATGTTCATTCCCTCAGGCGGGACTATAAATATCTCTTCAGATAGTTCACCCTGAAGAAAGGCCGTTACCGCATCCAATTGTTCGATGTATAGGTCAAACTTTACAGCCAATGACAGCAAATACCGTAGAGAATTGTATCTTATAACAGGAGAGTAAGTATCTTTAAAATCAACTCCTTTTCGTTGATTGCAGCCCTTAGCTACAAGTCTTGCTTTATACCGTGAGATTTTACCATCTGCGTCTCGCTTCGTTTTAAAAACCCACATTGAATTCAACGTTTTTTTACCACTAGGAAGAGCCACAATCTCCCATGTATCATTGACCTTTAATGAAGTAAATTCTTCATCTATTGCAGCTTTCCAATTTGAATGATAATTTCTACTCATAGCTTCATCATACGTTTCTGGATCATTATAATCATCTTTAATCGCCAAATATGAAACAAAATCATTGAATTCAGGACGTTTTGAAATCTCGTCGTTCGACGTAAACTATCTGCTTCATTAATAACAATCTCACTTTCAGGCATATAATCTGAATCAGAATCAACAACTGTTGTTTCAAACCTTGCGTCGTCAGATACATTTTCCGATATAGATACATTAGGTTCATTAATATCATTCGTTAACTCTGGCATCACAAGATCAAATTCATCAACAACCAGCATTTGATCTGAACCGTTCCCATTATGATTGGGATTTCCAAATAAATTCCCCACTACATCTTGATCATCTGAGAAAGAACTAATATCGTTAGTAAATTTTGTTGACCTATTTACCTCTGAATATTTTTTATCTTCCAGGAATATGACATCTCTACTGATGATTATATCTTGTGATTTAGGATTATACAATCGATACGCTTTACTATTATCACAATAGCCCACCATGATACATCTAATAGATTTAACATCCCACTTTAATCGTTTAGGTTTGGGCACAAATACCATTGCCAAACATCCGAACACTCTCAAATATGACAAATCTGGTTTAATATTTATCCAAACTTCTTCAGGGGCCCAAAAACATTTCTCAAGTCGAGCATCCAAAAGAAGACACCGAGCCTTTTCGACTATGGTTCTATTCATCCATTCCGATTTACCATTCTGTTGTGGACTATAAGGTGCTGTAGTCTGATGTACTATACCGCTATCTTGAAAACATCTTTTCATTTTTGTATTACAAAATTCTGTACCACAATCCGTTCTAAACACCTTAATCTTATTGTCAGTTTGATTTTCAACCATTTTTTTAAATATTAAAAATTTCTCGAAGACATCGCTTTTTGCTTTGATTGGATACACCAATATTTTTCTTGAAAAAACATCCAAGAATGATACATAGTACTTTGCACCTCCCAATGATTGTTTTTCCATAGGTCCACACACATCAGCATGAATCAACTGCAAAATATCAGTTGTGACGCTCGTTGATGCCTTAAAATGCTTTCTTGACTGTTTACCTTCCAAACACGAAATGCACGAATCACTTGTTTTATTGTCAAATTCCACTGTGGACTGAGATTTGAGATTCTCTAAATTTTTGGAATTTGTATGACCTAGTCTACGATGCCACAAATTTTTACTCACGGTTAAACAACAACTATTACTTGAAGAAGGAACACACAAACTGTACATTTTTTCAATTTTAAATGCTATTATAAATAAAACATTTGTCTTTTACAAAATGCACTTGATTCCCATTTTCTATCATTTGTCCAACTGATAACAAATTTACACATAAATTTGGTACATGCAAAACATCGCGCACACAAACTTCAAAAACTTCATTATTCACACTAACTTTAAGAACAATATCGCCTTTACCAAATATGTTTAATTTACTATTATCTGCCACAGTTACAGAATCTTCCTTCTTAAAATTTTCTTGAATGGCATAAGTTGCATGTAAAGCAAATTTACTTTTTTCGTCACCTTTTGCTGCGAATGTGTTACCTTTTTTCGATATGTATATTTTTTTGACAGTTTCTTTATATG
Organism: Tipula vernalis; assembly: GCA_958295665.1. Taxonomy (NCBI): domain Eukaryota; kingdom Metazoa; phylum Arthropoda; class Insecta; order Diptera; family Tipulidae; genus Tipula; species Tipula vernalis. The sequence continues at coordinate 320,726,762 of OY282560.1, read as the reverse complement.
GCCAAATTCCCCACATTCATAACATTTTGGTCCTTTGGACTTGTGTATCCTTTTTGTTTTAAACGCAGGCATTGCTTGGTTTGACGTATCTACTGTACAATTAGAATTACTGTACGAATCGATATTCTGCAATAATTTCATTTTAATCGCATCAGCTGATATTTTTATTCCGCTACTTTCAATTGCCATAATCATGGGTTCAAACTTTTCAGGTAATCCACTTAACAATAAACTACCCACCCATTCATCATCCACCTTCATTCCAATCGAATTAAGTTTATGAGCGGTACCAATAATTTTGTTCACATATTCACCGACCGATGAACAACGATCAAGCTTTGTAGTCGTCAATTCCCTCAAAAGTCCAACTCCTTGTGAGTCCGGAATCATCAAACGTTGATATCAACTTTTGCCAAACATCTTTTGCAGTTTTGGCCTCTTTGTTGATGTGTACATACAAATTGGGATCAATCAACAAAACTAGTTTTGCTTTCGCTTGAGCAACTTTATCCACCTCAGTTTCAGTACCCTCTACACTCTTCCATAAACCATCCAACACTAACAAATTTTCGACAGCAAACTTCCACTCATCGAAATTTTTCCGACCTTTAAGACGATCGACCAATGCCAAGTTCTTCAAAGATATTTTCCTTTTCTTATCAACAATTAAATAAAATATTTCTCTCAACTCTCAATGTATACATTTTCCAAAATAATTACGTCTTTTCTAGGCCCATAACCTGTTGGGTTGCGCAGAAAATAAAAGATTTTATATACACCAAGAATGAAACACGTTTAGTTTTATTAAATCAAACCGGAAGTTTTTTAAACAAAAAAACTATTTTCATTTTACAATTGACAATACAAAACAAATAGTGTTGCCAGAATATAAATTTAAGTTTTCATTCCAACAAGTTTCCTACCCAAAATCCTTGACTTCCTTGACGTGGTGTTTATCGGGGTGGTATTAAGGTCGTCGCCTTTAACGCCTGCAGTAAATAATAGATTTTACATAAATATGAGTTTATGATCAATTAAACTCTTTAATCAATTTAATCATTCTCAGCCTCAACAATTCATCAATAATAACTTTATCTTCGTTATCCACACTTCCTTCGTACGTTAGTTTTCCTGCACGATCAACAATCAATGATCACGTGTTGAGCTAAGTGTATAAAACCGTAGGTACTGAATGTGCTTTCCATTGCAGCTCTCGACGCAAGCCATGCTCAAAATATCAATCGCCAAGCACTTAAAGACGAAGTAGAACCCACTACCGCCGACCAAATTTCATCAGAGAGCTGCTCACTTACAACCACAAATGGTCGTGAAAAAAGTTCACTTCGAACATCGTAATGCGCCAAACACTCATATATTTTGTTGCCCTTCTATATTTTAATTCAGTCGCTTCAAGTTTCTGTAATTCCGAAAGACTTTTTCCTCGAATAGCTGGTTGAAGCAAATATAGCGGTTGTAAGCATTTTTCGGCCCATGATTTTAGAATACTTATAAGTTCTTCGTAATTGGCGCATTTGTTTTGTTCAAAACTTTGTTTTATATTAACTAAACGGTATACCACTTTAAAATATGGCCATTTAGCAATCGGAGGCCTTCATAATGGATTTCACTTCGTCTTCGATAGCCAGCGCCTTCAGGGCATACCTGATGTAGCATGAACCGTAGATCGAATGTATCATGAAAAATGTGGGAATTTTTTTTATTTCCGAAACCATCAATACGACTGACTGAAAATTTCAAACTGTTGATAGACTGAATCTTAGAGATATCGACAATGAGCAAGTTAAGTCCATGGCAGATGCGCCCATACTCGATAATATAGGGATACCTTTTATTAACCATTTTTCGGGACACTTTATTGTTCGTTCCATTGTCAGTAATAAGTAAAATATATTTATAAATCTCGACGTCTTTTAACACCGCTTCAACTTTCTCGAAAAGCAACTTTAAAAGCCAAATCTCGATTTTGCTTAGTGAGTAGATTTATAGAAAAAGGCTTTGGGTGTATTGTATTGTTATGGAGTCCCTGCGTATGTTCGACCAAGCATCGGTCTGCAACGTCACATGCGCCGGCAATTTTTGGTAAGACTGACCCCCCTTCGACGCGATGGTACTCAAGGCCCAACAATTGATTAGAAAGTTGGTATTTCGAAAGCAGTTTATACAGGGTTGCTCAGAATAACTGTCGTAGTCATAATATTGAATTAATATTACTGTATCAATTATATTTGAACGAAATATTAAATGTTTTGAATAATATTCAATTCTATGTCCTTTATTAGCAATAATATTTGTTAAACATGGAACAAATCCACTACAGGCGGCACACACCACTTCATCAGATATATCGTTTCATATCATCACCAAATGCTTCTTAAATCCCTCAATTCTCATTTTTGGTAAATCTTTTAGTTTCGCCTATCCATAATCTCCCATATGGATTAACCTAATGGGTTTAAATCTGGGGAACTAGGGGGCCACTTCTTCGTTGTGATGAAATCAGTTAAATTTTGTTCCATCTAGTCTTGAACAATTTTTGCCTTATGGGCCACAATATCGTGGTGTGAGGAACTAAGTGGCTCTTAATAACGTCATTCAGGTAGACCACATGGTTTATTTTTATTCTTTTGCCAATAAACAACATGGGCAGCTTACCTTGCATAGAAACATCCCCACACCGTAACTGTTGAACCGTTGAACATTTCTTGTTGTCGCCATTATATCACTAATCGATGAAGCGTAAATACAATCATTTTGAAAGTTCAATGAGGGTTGAACCATGAATAGTTTCTAATCCAAGAATATGACATCGCTATCTTCGTACCGCTGTAAGAGAAACTTATATTTTCGTTTCCAATCTTCTACTTGATTCGTGGTTAGGCCATGACGTCGGGTTTTCTTATAATCTGAGAGACCTAGATTATTTTTCATAATATGTTGTATTGAGCTATGGTGTATATTTGACTCACAAGCCAATTTGGCAGGATTCCCACGAATTCTCTCTCGAACACATATTACATTTGCCGCAGTTACAACTGATGATTTTCGTCCCTAATTTTTTTTTATATGAACACTTCCGGTGTCTGTGTATCGTTTAATGCAACGCTCAATAAATCTTTAATTCATATTTTCACTTTTTGTTGCACTCACAATAAAAAATTTCAAATAGTAATGTAGTACTAACTCACGTTTTGCTTACATCTTGTTTGATGGTATGTTTACGACTAGCGACTATAATTAGTATGACACGTTTAGAGTATGGACAAAGTTATGGAAAAAATCCATTATATTTAAAAGGATTATCTGTGTAATGTAGCGGGGGAAATCAGGTAGAAGAAACGCGACAGTTATTCTGAGCAACCCTGTAGGACGGTCGCAATTTCTTGAACAAATCAATACAAGCCGACTTTATGGTTGAGCCTAATGGAGCACCTGAAACGAAAATTGCTCGAGTAATAGCTCATCGACCATCCTGGTGCTACTTTGGTCTCATGTTGTTTCCAGACAGAGCGATGGATTATATTCCAGGTCAGATTCAAGCTCTATTACGTATTTGCCAAATGAATATGTCAATGAAACAGGAAAAGATGTATCCATGGGTCCGACCCACCTTTCATGTCATTCTATAGGCTGCTTCACAATGGAATGTGCAGGTGGTCCTATATTTGGTGGCTACTGCTAAGTTTTGGAATATGGCCAAGTAGGATAGAATTTGGCTATTTCTTTATGGATTTTAGTGAAATTGGCCATGTGCATTGGAAATGGGATTCTAAAATGATTTAAAGATGAAGTTTGGAATAAGTATAGCCAATTATGATAACCAGAACTTTATCTAAAATTCATTTTAGAATTTCAATTCCATCGCGATTTCTTAACGGTTTTTAGTGAAATTTGAGATGTGCATTGGAAATGGGATTTTAAAATGATTTTTAGATGAAATTTTGGAATATGGCCAAGTAGAATGAATGTTGCCTATTTCTTAACGAATTTTAGAGAAATTTGACATATGCATTGGAAATGGTATTCCAAAATGATTTTAAGGTGAAATTCTGGAATATGGCCAAATAGGATGAATATTGACTATTTTTGAAAGGATTTTGGACATTTGCGTTGGAAATGGGGTTTTAAAATGATTTTAAGTTTAAATTCTGAAATATCAGATTTTCGATCCGCCTCACAGCAGATAGGCCTCAACAGCTGTCTGGTTTACAGAAACTTAAATACACAATATCCTTTGTGGTAAGTCTGTGGAGGTTTCTGTGAATCTGGCAGCTGTTGAAGTTTCTTATGTTGGTTTATTTATTATACATTTGCCGGGAAATTTAATCACAATCAAAGGAAAATAAAAAAGTAGGTGGTAGTGTAAGGCCCCGGAAACAGACAAATTAGTTTAGAACCTTATTTCCGTAGAACATGTCGAATTTCATCATAATTAATTAAGGAATAGCCAAGTTCTATTCTAACTGGCCCTGTGGGGTTAATAACGATGCAGCTGGATATTGGACTGGCGTGTAGTTTGCATGCGCGTTACTCCACGACTTAAATCCCGGCAACGACGAGTCACATGTTTTTTCTCGCATACAAATAATTACACTAACCTCACTTTGTATTTACGATTATTTATTTAAATTCATTACAATCACAAATATATTTCTGAATATGATTAAATACTACAATTAATACTTTAATTCGAATCGTGTTTATTAAAAAAATACGATGATTACTTAAACAAAAATGGAATTTATTTCTTGATCTTTTGGTTATGAGCGCACTGCGTGTGATGCTTACCAAACAAAATGGTGTGTGTGTCAATGTGTCTAGATCTCTTTCATTTTTCGGTTACGTTGGCGCTTTGTTTTCGGAATCATTGCACCCTATTAATATCTCTGCTCGTGTTGGTATCGATGATTTCGGAATAATCGTACCAACGAGCACAACGGACTAACTGACGATATAATCGTGAATCCACTATTTAGAATTTGTGTCGGACGTCAGTGGTGTCGCCACAGCCCTATTCCAGAACTTTTTCTAAAAATAATTTTAGGATCCTTTTTCCATCGCAAATCTCTAATTTCTTGACAAGTTCTATCCTAACAGGCCGTATTTTAGGACTTCATCTGAGAAACATTTAAGAATCCCAAGTTCCATCCTACTTGGCCATATTACAGAACTTTATTAAAATTAGTAAAATTTCACTGAACCCGGTTAAAAATAGTCAGGTTCCATAATAATTAGCCATATTCCAGAACTTTATCCAAAAGTCATTTTAGAATCCGATTTCCATAGAGCTTACCAAATTTCACTAAAATCGGTTAAGGAATAGCCAAAGTTCTATACTACTTGGGCAAATTCCAAAACTTCATCTTCAAATCATTTTACAATCCCATTTCCAAAGCAAATCTCACATTTCATTAAAATCCGTTTAAAAATAGCCAAGTTTCATCCTACTTGGCCATATCCCAGAATTTAATCTGAAAATCATGACGCGACCATGTCGTTTAATGTGGTTTTCTAGTAACGTGATGTAATACGTATCTGTCGGAATTCAGGGGGGCTATTTGAGAATTTGATTCGAACGGTTCATTCGTTTCTTATTTAAATCCAATATGAATCTTATTCATCGAAGACTCGATCACGTTCGAATCGAATTCCCAAATAGTTCCCCAGTCTTCCATCGCAAAAATCATATCACTTTTTTCCGCCAGCCAATAGCCACCCACACCATTACTGATCCTCCACCCATTTGGCGACAGGATAAAACTTTTTCTTTCTTTCTTAAATCATGCCAATAAAAATCAAACCCATCCGGACCGTCGAAATTGAACTTTTTTTCATCGCTGAATACCACGAAGCGCCACTCGGTTGTCCAGGACATATGTTCTTTGGTAAAATTTTAACGATCCGTCTTGTGCTTTTTAGTAAGTGGTGGTTTTCTTTGAACTTTCTTTCGTACAACATTTGGGCAACGCTTTAAGGTTCTTTGCACAATTCATACATGAATAGGATTGTTACTCGATTGTTTATTTTTTACTCGTATTCTTTCTTGTACAGAGGCTTTCATAAGCCGGAAAGCTACATATCTATATGAGTTTTAACATCATTTATCTTCTCCAATGAAATTTTATTTTTTTGAATCTGGCGATTGATTTTCACTTTACAAATTATTTTCAGTTTCCAGTGCCATTTGTTCAATATATGAAGTGCTCTATAAATTATTAGCTCCATCCAAGTCGGATGGCATAAAATTTTGGTCAACATCACTATCATCATTTTCATAAGCATCTGATTTAGCGTTATCAATTTCATTATTGTCAATATTAGTAGCATCAGTTTCATCTCTCTCAAATGCTTGAGTTCCAAAAATCATTTATATTTGAATCCGTTTCTGGACTTAAACCTAAATTTTTTCATGGCATACAATGGGCATCAGCGACGTATTTTCTTGAATATCGAATGAAGTTCGAGTTTGACGATACCAATAGGGCCTAAAAATCTAAGTATTTATTATTGTACCTTATTATTATTATTATTGTTGAAGGGCAAGATCTTTTATGCTTGGACCCCGCTTATTTATCCGTCCAATCAATATGCAAGCTCTTCATGAACCTGATAATAGTGCCGGTCGATATTAGATACATACTATCTGGGCTCATTGCTCTCCCTCCTAGATGTGTACTGTAACATATACTTTAACTAGAAAGATGGTAGCATTGATACCCAAGGACTTCGAGAGAGCTCCGGTATATTCCTACCCCTGGCCGGTCTTCCGTTTTGATTTTACTCTTACGAGTTGCTGGGAATGGAAAGTCGCCAATAGGTCACCCAGCTTTACTACAGGAAGGCTAAATAAAACTGGAGGATGCCTGGTCCGCATACTTTGAACTGATTAACCTATCAGCCATTCATCCATCGGAATATGCTGTTCCACCTTATATTAGTTTTTTTTTCAAGGATTTCTCCTTTAGCGCCGTATTTTAACCTGTATCAAATGGCTAAAATGTGCCAAAAGGCCTCAGTTACCCGTGGTTGCCACGAGGAAGCAGTACGTACACTTGCGAATTGTGGCCAGGTTAGTCCTTACACAATTGTACCCATCACACGCAACTGCCTAATGCTTGACCAGAACAGTTCACGTGATGCGCACTCTACTGGAAGGTTACGGAGCTGATAGATTAATCTCAACTGTAGAATTTCAAATTGTTCTTACATTGTTTTTCGACGGCGATCGTAATCAGAGGGAAATTTGATGAAATCATTTCCGACCTCATGCAGGATGCATTCAACATAGTAGAATTGGTGTATCTAGAAAGGACCGCGCGTTAATCCGAACAAAACGGTTATTGTGCGTTTTACGAGGAGGAAAATCTTGTTCTTAGTTCTCCTTCGTTAAACTGTTAAACGGTACTATTGTTTAGTACTCCAAAAAAGGTAAGGATCTAGGGGTTATCCCGGAGGGCTATTTGTGAATTCGATTCGAACTTATTCGACTCTTCGAAGTATACAATTCGTATTTAATTCAAATAAGAAACGAACGAATATGATTCAATTCAAATAAGAATCCAATACTTCGAAGACTCGGATACGTTCGATCGAATTCACAATTAGGCCCCTGGATTACAAAAAATTAATTGGATACAACATTTACTTCAAGTTCAGAATACATAGAGCCCACTAAAGTCTTCTGGGCATAACAGAGACTCTATAGACGAACGTGGAATAACTGTGACATGCTGGTCATTTTTAACAATCATTAGGGCCATGGTCACATACGCGTCGGTAGTATGGTGGCCTAAAACTGAGGAGAAAGATGTGCAAAGTTTACTGAATAAGGTTCAGCCCACAGTCCGCCCCGATACTACAGGCTCAATGAGAACATATCCGACTGCTGCGATGGAGACATTTCTAGGACACTAGGACTGACTGACTGATTAAAAAGATTACTGCAAATACAGCCTTGACGATGCAGATAGAAGGCAATATTAAGCCAGGTAGTATAGTAGGTCATTTCAGGGATGCGTTCCAATTGCATGCCAACTAAACTGAACTACCATAGACCCTTCTGCTTCGTTATGCCAGATAGGTACATGTGCTCCTTAAGTAGAGCAAACATGTGCGGAGGGGGCTACAGTCTTCCAAACAGAAATGCACGCCAAAGGCTTAAATTATGCAAAAAACTACATTGTTTCAGACAGCTGAGCGGCCTTAAAGGATCTTAAAGCCTATACCATTAAGTCAAGACTGGTATGGGGCTGTCTAACTACATTTATTGGGCCAGAGCTCTTCTACTGGATCACTAAGGGTTACCTTAAAGTAGCGGTAAGGCGCTGGCAGGATAAGCAAAAGTCCTATAGGTGAACACCTTCGTGAACAAGTGCTTTTCGTAACTAGGAAATCTGAGTTGAGGCTACTAACGGGATCCTTCCAAATCATATTCCCTAAAGATATCTATCACCTTAAGGACATGGGTTTAAGTACGACAGATGGATTCCGGTTTTATGACATGGAAGTGGAATCAGCAGAACATGTTCTGTGCCAATGTACAGCCATTTTTCGCCAACTATAACAACAATTATGTCAGGGACATTCAGCCCCTACAAAGTGATGCAGTTATCATCCAGAAATATTATAAAGTTCATAAGGAGCTGAATATTGACTGGACGGTTAACTAAGTAGGGTCCAGAAAAGTAGGTGGCTTTAACGCCCGCATAGCCCGGCCATAATAATAATAATTCATTGCTTTTTGTAACATTAATGCGTCAGCCCTAAGATTACTTCGATAATTGTTGGCTCAAGTATTATAATTCATTTGGTGGTTGAAAAAATGTTGAGATTTTTTTTAAAATATGGCGTTAAAATTAACGATCTCTTTTATACGTTTTATAATTAAAGATCACGTGGTCTACATTTAAATTTCAAGCAATCATAAATTATTAATTTATTATTAAAAGAAAAATAATTGTTGGATGATCAAGGTCGTAATTTATGTAATATTCGATTTCCGTGAAAATAACATACTTTAAAATTTACTATCATTTAAATTTAGATTTTATCGATCTTAGTTATGTAATTATGGTCGATACGGAATACTTATCGTCTGCACTATATTACAAGCAATATAATTTTCTTTTTATTTTTCAATTTTTTACGATCATTGTGTGTTATTGTTGTAATATTATTAATAGAATACAAATTTTTTTTTTTTTTCATTATTTCCATATTTTCATTTCATAAAATTACTAAATTTACTTTTAGATTTTACAAAACTATGTGATGGATCCAACGCGACGTATATTGAACCAATAAAATGTGAACAATATGAAGACAAATTGTGCCAAGATGAGAAGAAATGTGAACCGGAGGAAATTGAATGTGAGCCAAGCGACAAACCGAATCATTGTTTTGTCGTGTGGCGGACAAATAACGTAACGGGTAATATTACGATCCAAATGAAAGGATGCTTCACCCAAAATGAAGTGTGCAATCAAACCAAATGCATTGATAATTCGCCTTCAAAGAAAAATGGTGAAATAAATTTTTGCTGTTGCGGTGATAATTTATGTAATAAAGAGCATATATGGATACCAACGACATCGATGCCAACCAAAACTGAAGGTAAACTGAAATAATAAAAAAAAACAAAATTAAAAGAATTTTGTTAAACATTTTTGTATAATTCAAATCACTACAAATAATAAATGTATATATTATAATTCATTTTGCCGCCATTATGCCGCCATAAATTCTAGACGTTCCGCTTGAATTTAAAAGAAAAAGAAAAAATATAAAAAGATTATTTTAAAATTAACCATCACAAACAAACATGTGCATCGAATTTTAAAATAAAAAAGTGAAGATATTTTTTTCGAAATATAGGATTAGGGTTTTTTATGATTTTGGAGATTAGAATGTGTAAAATTAAATAAGTATGTATAAGTAGTGTAGTTTAAAATTGTAAGACGCTTGCTGTTTTTATTATGACGGTTGTAACGGATATGATCTGTTTGTTATGATTTGTTTTGAGACGCGGCACGTACTTTTTAAATTCCAGTGCAGTTGCTGATCGTTAATAAATATTACTTAATGTTTCTTGTGCATCTTGTTGTAAGTGTATAATAATCTTAAAACCGTATCTAATTATTAATGGGACAGAAGCTAATTCGGTATTGGCATCATTACTTTTATTGGCATCGATTTTATTAGCGATCACTATTGACAGTAACAGTCCTGCTGCACCAATCCCGTACCATATAGTCACTTTTTTGTCGAGTTGGAATTCTTCGTCAATAATTCGACAGCTTTCGATTCCTCAGTAATAACTGTTTTGCTTATTGATACTGCCGTTGAGGGAAGAATGTTTGCTTCGATTTGGACGATCGACGCGGCGGCATAAGCATAATTCAAACGTTGTTGTGGATCCAATGGCATCAAATTACTTAAAAAAATTTTGATCCAATGGCATCAAATTATTAATTGAATTTTACATGCGTGAATTTTCAAATCACACTTCCGAATTCGACGCAATTACTGAGACTATATACCGAATTACGATGCACGATTTCTTGTTTATTTTATTTATTTATTTATTAAAACAATAACAACAATTACAAAATGTATTACAGATAAATCCTTATCGGATAATCGATAATAACGAATTCTTCCATTCTCAAAAGGAAACAAATCATTCAAGATGAAACATCGAATATGAAACAACAAATAATACAAAAACGTAATAAATACTAAACGGCTAATCAAATGTTGGATATGTTCTCGCATTTTCCCTCACATCTTCACGAACTCTATCAATATTCTCATTTGAGCGGCGCGAATGCTGTCTGCCACAACGCTTTGCATCCGTAATAACATCACCTTGATCAAATGCTGCAGATAAAACTCTAAGTGTTCTCTCATCCGGCTTTCACATAACGATATTTTTTTTTTGTTCGAAATGCTCTTTGAGTGCAAACAACTAAAAATTTATTTTCATACGAAAATGGTGCCACCATTTGATCGTTCACTTACTTATGGTTCAGTCTTTGTAATTATAATTAATTTTGATATTCTGATTTTGAAAATCAAATTAAAACTTGTGGCACCTCTCAGTTTCATCTTCCCCTTTTTAGAAACCAGTAAAAATCGACTGTTACTTTGACTAGGAATCACCTTTATTCGATAGCAAACATTCCAATTTACAAAGAGCTATTACCAAAACTTTAAAGCCTAATATCTCAATTTCATGACACCAGTAAATATCGCGTTTGGTTCTAGGACGGCAGACCTGTTGTATTAACTATTCCGTAGGTAATAGGTTTTTGTTTACCAAAAATCCTTGGACAACATTCTTGAAGGATGTCCATGCATCCGGTTTATTCTTGCTAAGGCGCAAGCGTCACGAAACAGAATTCCAACCTGTGGAGCTTGAGGCTTTAAATAACGGAAAATATAGACATATTAGGTAGACTCTGTATATATAGATATAAATGATTTCCCTACACCGCTGCTTTATTCTGATGGCCTAATGTTAGTATAAAGTGTGGTCATTAGCACTGTCGGTAGCTAGTAATTTATCTATATTAAATGTTATTAACTGTGTGTGGAGTGTAACACATTAGCTAATTCCAAGTTGGGTTTTTCATTAATTTAGCTGCCTTAGTTCTAAGGGCTTCGCTCATCGAAGCCGTATTACTGGGTTTGTGTTGATCAGCATACGACGCAAATCCGCATTCTTAGCATAGTTCTTAATTTATTTACTGACTTATTCCATTTTTAAATCCTTATGAAGGTTATCATTCCTATATGAAGGTCATTCCCTTATGAAGGTTATCATTCCTTATGTCCCATGGTGCCTTCACCACGCTATGTAAAATTTTATTTTAGAACAATTGAATTACTTTTACGTTAGTGTTCTTGGGGCAGCCCCTTAGCTGTATACCATTTACGTCCATACAGGTTTCGATATCTGCCGATATAAGAGCAGTTTATTCTGTAATGTTAGCTCAGACTTCTTCCCTATGAGCCAATACTTTTCTATATTTGATGTTTAACTCATATTTTTCTTTTTAACATCGTCTTTCCACTTGAGTTTAGCATCAAGAGTTATTCCGAAGTATTTGCCGTGTTTCCATGTGGAATTGGTTGCGAATTCAATCAACAGCTAATCAATTAACATTTTTATGAAATTTATATGTACAGATTTAGTTTCGTTGAGTTGAATTTCTTCCTCCAACTAGTCAATGAATTAGCGGCGTTTTGTAATTTACTGGTTGGCTCCTCTATGTCAATGGCCAAGACTGCAGTAACATCCGCAAATGTTCCAATACGCGTGTCTTTAAAATCAGATAAAACTGCTATGGTAGATCTCTGTCTAATTTATATTCCAGGCCTCGTTGCGATACTTTGAAGAATACTTGAGATGCGTCCAAAAAGACACGAACATATTTTTTTGTTTTCAAGAGCATCTTCAGGTTTTAGAATCATTATCACATCCGCGACCTTCCACTGATATGGTATGTATTTTAGTTTGTACGCTGCGTTGATTACTTGCAGTAATTTTCGTAATGCTTTTTCTGGTAGTGCTTTACATAATTGTAAGTCCAGTGATTAGATTATAACTAGTAATTTCGTTTTTTAGCTCTTGTTAATGTTAAAGGTCTTATGTTTTGTTTATCCACTTTATTTACCGGAATTATGTTTTCTTCAGCCGTTTGCGTTGGAAGAGCTTGAAATGTATCTTTAAGATAGGCTACAAACAATGTAGCCTTTTCTTTGGCACTTCTAGCCCGAGTTACATCGTCATTCTTGATAGGAGCTATTTCTACTTTAGGCCTTTTAAGCCCCTTAGTTGCTTTCCAAATGGAATAATTAGCGTCTTTGTTGCCAGAAAAGCCGGCTAGGTATTCGCTAAAAGATTTGGTGTTGATCTCTTTGATAAGCATTTTAAAATTTGTTGCTTAAATAATTAAGCCGTGATTTGCTTTGTGGTGCTCGATGCATCTACCAGATTTTTCGCGTCTTCCGTTTTTCTCTAACCAGATCTCTCACTTCTACTGGATAGTTGATTTGATTTTCAGTTTGGTTTTGAGTAGAAGGAGCACTATGCCACGCTGCTTGTAGCATACTGTTCAGCAGCTTTAATTGGCCATCAAGTTGTGCCGCAGTTTTAATTGGTACTTGTAATTAAGTATTGTCTTCGACTAAGTTTCGGAACTTGGACTAGGTCCCAGTTTGTTTTATTATTTGTTAACCTAGGTAAATTTTCTTTTTTGATAATGGTATCACTGAGCGTCATAATGACCGGCGTGTGTTCAGCGAAATTCCTTCACTGTTTTCGAGAAGTACGTAGATTTTAGATATACCTTTTGTTACAAAGAAATATATCAAATCTGATATCTTTTTTGTATCTGCTGGCCAATATGTTCGTTTATCCTTATCTATTTAGACAAATTAGGCAGACTCTATATTTAGATATAATTGATTTGCCTTCACCGCTGCTCCATTCTGAAGGCCTAATGTCTGTATAATAAATAGTGAAAGTGTTTGCCTTAAGATCCTTCAGACGTCACGCAATAAGAGCCATGTCTGATTTTAACCGCAATATTGTTCTTTGTTTTTGGCTGCTGCAAAGGTAGGATGACAAACAAATCGCTCAAAGTTTAAGTCGACGGTGCTGTTTAAAATCAAATCATCTGGACGTAACGATTTAAATGTGTTCATCAGTTGTATTCCTTCCGCACAATTCGCAGTGAGCTAAGCTTTTTTTCATCTTCATTCCTGTGAATGTTTTGGCGGTTTGCATAGACTGTATCCTAATAATTAGCGGAAGATTCTAGTCGCTTAATAAAGACTCTAATCTTATATTGAAGCATTTCGAAGCCCTTACTTTATTAACTTTCTAAAGGCAGCTCCCATTACTGCTACTTTGGGATAGGATGATCAAGTCGATAAAAAAGTTTTATAGGTTTTTCTTCCCTCAATGCCGCCACCGAGAAATCAATAGGAGGTGCCGGCTACTTCCAATGTTGCTGTTAAAAATAGCAGTAATATTAAAGATGGTATTATGATCGAATCAACAAGATCTGGAGTTTTTTTTAATAACGAGAAGTTTTCGTTTGGGATGGTGGCTCACTACCAGAAAACGTCATATAATGATACTACACAAGCAACAAGATTAAGCAATATTTTGACACACATTGTCTATATAGGCGGGTGAGGTGTCTCTGATTTTTTTTCTCTCTAGGCAAGTGAAAATCTTCAAAACATACTATTTGCCCGTGCAAATAGTAGTGCCGCATTCTTACCGGCTAAAAACACAGTCATTTCATCAACGTTGTGCCCCCGGAATCACCGTTGGATGATGCTACGGGAAGTGGGGTTTGAGGGATCACCCTATTTATTAAATTCTTCATGCAATTATAATGTTACGAATCACTTGATTTTCCCTCTTGCGATCAAGGCGCCGTAACTTAACCAAGATTTCTCAAGCTAAGCTGCAAACAGCAGACCAGTAATTATTTGAGCCCGGCATACATAAGATGTTATTCTCCTAAATCGAGCGCCGCCCAAGCCTACTAGCGGGTTTTTGTCTAGTTTCCTCGAATCGAGGTAAAACATATGCTCTGAATTCTCAAGGATATCCTTACACTCCGGGCATTCCGGCATATCGTCGTGACCGAACTTTATACATATATGACCAGAAACATCCAATTCTGGTCAACAGCTGACTTAGATAGAAGTCAACTTCACCATGTTGGCGGTTCAACCATGTACATATCATTGGTAAGGGGCGAAAGATCTATCGTCCTTTATCTGATTCGTTCGAACGTTGTTCCCATTCAACTATTGCGATTCGATCTAGCCGTTGTTTGGGATCCGTTATGGAATAGTTTGTGTCGCCCCTTTACTAACAGATCAATTGGTCGCGCTTCCGTTACTACATATGCCGCATCAGCTGATACCGTGCGAAATCTACGGATTACTCTTATCGTACAATAAAAAAAACGTGACCACTATCACCAACAATTGCCGGTGGTTTTGCCTAGGCCCACCAATGATCGGCCCATTCAACGTGCTTCCTGATTGAGTCTCGAGTTCATCCTGATAATCAAATATTGAATACGCAATTTTGAGATGATCTCGGAATTACCCACCTGGATTGTAATGGTTTCTCGTCTTTTCCTGCTCAAGATTAATAACGCCTCCGTTCAGCTAACAGCGTCCCATCTTAGATAACCATAGCTGGATAATGGCTATGGTCTTGTTACAGATACCTTCTGCCTCTGCGAAGCCTACCAATTTGCGCTCTCAGGTATATACGAAGTCTAAACACGCCATCGTACATATTATTCCATAACAATGAACCCATCACCAAGCCTTGCGGGATTCCACCCGTTACCCGATACCCTCCAACACCTACCACCGTGCCATATTACAGGATTCACTTATGGAAAAGGGGTTTCGACAGTTCTCCTAATATAGAGTGGAATCCCAGAGAGCCTAGAGCCGTCATAATACAACCCCGCCCAGTGTTGTTGAAAGCCTAAAGCTATATTAGTGTTGTGTAAGGTTTCCAACCCTCTCGACGGCCTCCGTGAGTCTGTTGGAGTTGATATTCTCTTATATCGTTTTTCTAGTATTTATATACATATGTAGTTGCTGTGTGTAACATGAATATCGGCCGATAAGAATATTCCTCTGTCGGTTTTTCTCGCTTAGGAAGTAGAACCAACAAAAAAAGTTATTGGACTCCTGTCTAAAGGAATGAATATTTCCTTGTTCGGGAAATCTTCCTTTCCGGGAAGGCATTCTTTCCAAGATATAAGAAGGTCTTGTTGTACCAGAATGAACTGCCACTATCGTAGAACACTATCAATCAACCAAAGGAGAACACTACGTGAAACAACAAAGGCTTACAAAAAGGTGTCAACCGACGTTGTTCTCTAACCTAGCGTTATTACGATTAATATATTATTAGAAGACAGGTTTTATAAGCTGCCTATAAAAATTTTCTGGTAAGATTATAGGTAAGCCCCATACGTAAACTGCATCAGAAAAATGGCAAGATAGATAAATGGTACAACTCAGGATGGCAGGACTACTTTAATTTTTTACCAAATTTTGGGGAAAGACTAGCGGAAAAATTAGTACTAAGGTCACGCTTTACGCAGACATTAACAGGATATGGGAAAATAGCCACGAACATGCACAAATTGCAAGGCCTTGCGAATGTCCACTAGACCAAATGATTTTTGAATGCGAGATAAATCAACAAGTTACAGAGACGCTTACTACAAATATCATCAAAGATATCTGGGAAGCAATACCAGCCAGGTAGTCTAAAACGGACTATTTCGATGAAACATTTTAAGCTTTTACATAACCCAAACCCTTAAGTGTTAGTGTCTACGGACACACAGACCAAACCAAATGTTTGCTAGAATGCGTCTCCACGTGACAAAGACGGGAAAAGGACAGTTTCCAGGAAAAGCGCACCGATGACGGAGATACAACAGTACATAAGCAAAATGGCGCGAGAATTAATATTGGCATAGCCCGGGTGCTATTTTCATGTACATCAACCGCTTCTGACTTATTTGCACTTTTCCTCTGCGTTGTATCATATAGAAATTCTATCAGAATTGTTTAGTAATTTCCATTGTTAATTACCTAATTCACCTTCTTCAAGGGTTAGCTTGGCTGGATTTTTTGTTAAAATCTTAACATTTTAGTTAATATCATCATCACTGTAAACTGCAATCCTGCTATTACCACACTGCCAGATTATGTGCACAAGCCTTTTTTGAGTCGTTGCCTTTCGGAAAGTAGCCTTTATTTTCTTAGGTAGAAAGTCAGATCATAAACTACATTTGCTCTCATTTCATCGGTTCACCTCTTTGTTAGTTGTAAATAGTGGAATCTTGGCGTCGACAAGCGCCACATAGTTTTGTTCCAAATAAGCTGTTGTTTCCAGTTCAGCATTTAGCAGGCGATTGTTCGTCGATTTTAACGTTAAATTTAAACAATTTTGGATGTGGCGAATGTCGATATCTTGATTAGATTTGATTATAAATTAGATAATAGATAAAAAACAACTGTTTTTATTCAATCTAAAGAATTTGACCTTAGAAAAGCTCAATAACAACATCTTTCAAGGGATGGTCTTAAATCCGATTTTAGCTGCATTTCTTGACGCATAGTGATCCGGATCAGATCAAAATTTACATGTGAAGCAACAACAACATTCGTTTTGGATCACAAATGATGATCTAAAAATAGTTGAACAATATTTTGTAGTTGAACATTATTTTGTAAAGCGACAAAGAATATGATGAATACAGGTATGAGTATATGAAGAGGCAGATTCGGTGGTGTTTGTTTGTTTTACGCATTTTTGTGTCGTTTCATGAGACATGATCTGATCTGGATCAGATCAAACGTCAAGAAATGCGGCTTTTATAATTCTCAAAACAGATTAATCATCGCTCAACGCTTACTTGTTTTGGTGGCAAAATTGTTACATTCCGAACAATATCCTGAATAGCCATTCACCTTGCAATTTTGAAACGAGATCAAGTTCTACTTCGACTAACTCGAATTGGAATTCTAATTTTAACTAAGCTTATGTTAATGTAAAGAATTGAGCTATTTAATTAAGGAATATTGAAATAGGAATATAAACAAAATCTGGAGATTCCTGAGGTCTTCTGCTCGGACTCCGGCTCCTTTAGAAATAAGAAAATATTCAAAACGCTGCGGCTTCGACAGCCCTGCTTAAAAGTTCTCGTGTAGCAATAGTTAAATTCTTAACAAGAAATATATCGCCTTGATTCTTGATTTGCAATCGATGATGGAACCAGTTTTGTTTTTCTTGACTTCTGAGAAATTCTCAGATCAAATTATATACTTGATTATTTGATTGGTTATTTATTATATATGTATGATTCGCTGCCAGAGCAAGGTCTAATTCTTCAATTGTAGTTTCCTCACGAAGATGATGATTTCTACGATTGAATAAAGTTGATTTATTTGTATGTAAGGTAGAATGAATCAATTGAATTGACAAATTTTAAATCGATTTTTTTTTTTTTTTTTTTTTTCAGAACTACCAACCGACGATAGCCAACTCTACGTGATTTACGTTATCATCTCAGTAACAATTGTATTCGCAATGATTACCTCAGCAGTACTGTTCTATATATTGCGCCAGCGAACCCACGCCATGATGCCATTACCAACATCTGAACCAGAACTCTCCGGTTCAACCGGTTGCCTTACACTTCGTCCGATTCAATTACTCGAAATGAAGGCACGCGGCCGTTTCGGTACGGTGTGGCGTGCCCAAATGAAACCTGACGAGGTTGCTGTAAAAATTTTCCCAATGCAGGAAAAAGAATCATGGATTACGGAACATGATATTTATAAATTGCCCCGTATGAAACATTCAAATATACTTGAATTTATAGCGGCCGAAAAGCATACCGATAGTTTAGTAAATGAATTTTGGCTTATCACCGCTTATCACAATAATGGATCACTGTGTGATTACTTGAAAGCGTATACGGTAACATGGACCGAATTGTGTTTGATTGCAGAAAGTATGGCACGTGGGTTAATGCATCTACACGAGGAGATTCAAGGTAATAAAGCGGATGGTTTGAAACCAGCGATTGCGCATCGTGATTTTAAAAGTAAAAATGTGCTGTTGAAAAATGATTTGACCGCTTGTATTGCCGATTTTGGTTTAGCGCTAGTGTTTAATCCAAATAAACCGTGCGGTGATACTCACGGCCAGGTTGGCACACGTCGATATATGGCCCCCGAAGTTCTTGAGGGAGCTATTAATTTTACACGTGACGCATTTTTACGAATTGATGTTTATGCTTGTGGACTGGTGCTTTGGGAATTGGCATCACGTTGTATTGCACATAATGGAATTGTTCCTTCGTATGCCTTACCATTCGAGTCTGAGGTAGAAGTTTTATATTTATTTTCTATTATCTATTAGATGTTTAATTTGTTTAAATGTTTTTGAAATAGCTCGGATTGCATCCATCGCTGGAGGAGATGCAAGAAAATGTTGTTATAAAAAAATTGCGACCGAAAATTGAGGATGTTTGGCGAACCCATCCCGTAAGCTAGCTATAAACAAATAAGGTTTAAGGGGTTTTCGATTAACTCTAATTTTTCACAGGGGTTAAACGCAATTTGTGATACAATGGAAGAGTGCTGGGATCATGATGCTGAGGCACGTCTTTCATCATCGTGCGTTATGGAAAGAGTGGCGCAACACAGGCGATATCCAACGACGCATTTACTAATCGAAACAAATACCGAGCATAATCTATGCGGTAATATAAGTTAGTGGCAAGTTTTTTTTACAATACTTCTTTTATTTTTAATTTAATTTTAATTTTTTTTTTTAAATTAATTTAGTTTTTACTTAAAATTAAATTTGTTACATTTTGAAAGCGTGTTTGTGTGCGCGCGGCTCTTTGACTCACTATTTAATATATCATGCACTGAACTAGAATGAGTCAAAAATTCGGATATTGAATTTAGCGAGAGTAACCGCAAATTATGCGAAAGACTAATCCTTTTTATAAACTTAATACACGATTAAGGCATAAAAATTGATAAAACATGTATCGCATAAATAACGACTAGTTTATTTTCACTACAACACATTTTCAAGCGAAACAATAAAATATATGTGCCAATAATTTAATAAAATTAAGTTAAAGAAATAATAATTCAATAATTAAATTGTAAATATTAAAATTAAATATGAAATTAACTATTTCATAGTTTTCAATTAGGTACCACCTCCAGTTTATTTTAATTAAAAATATATTATTTAATTTTATATAAATAATATATTAAACATTTTCATATTTTAATTATTTAAAAACAATTTGTTTAAAAACAGTTGATGGAATATTTTACTCGGTTTGAAGTAAATGTGCGTAGGTTTTTTTTTTTTTTTAGATAATTTTATTTCCAGAATGTTTAAAAAACAGTGTTAATACGGATCAAGAGGCTGAAAATAATTTGCAATTTTATACGATTATAACTTGGTAAATGAAATTTTTAATTATACATATTTGATACAAACATAAATTTCTATTTTGAAATTTAAAATGGAGGAAAGTTTAATACAGTTTCCAAGATTTGCTCATAACTCTCTCTAAATATTGCTAGTTAAATAATGTCAAACATGGAAAATTGAAGTTTGACCCGTCTAAATATTTCGAAACTAAATATAACCGTGAACGGTCATTTCTAGGTCATCAAACAATTTAGTAAGGGTTCAACCCTTCTAAATCAAATGTTCTCCATTTTCTGTTTATTTGATGCTTTGTGTCCTTATTTTCGAGATATTTATCCGGCTGGAACAAAAAATCTACGATTAAATAGTTAGAAGACACGCAGGGCTTTGGAGCAGAAGTTTAAAAATTGGTTCCGACTCCAAGCTTGCTATTGGCTCCGGCTCCATTAAAATTTCCGTCTCCTGCTCCAGCTCCGACTCTGGAGCGGCTCCGAATAATAAAACAAATCAAAAAAAAATGTACATATAAAGGAAAATTACTTAAGTGTAATAATGCTGGTATAACTTTATTAATCAGCAAAATATTGATTATAACTTTTCCAAAATATCTGGTTTAAGCGAAGGACGCAAATCGCTTGCTTTAAACTTAAATGTAGAAAATACCCTCTCTACGCTTGCTTGCGAAACTGGCAAACAAGTGACTATTCTGCAAGCCTATTGAATATTTTTTGGGTAGTGTTCAATTCCCTCGAAAGCTAATTTGATTTGTAAGCTCCTTTTTCTTCCATTTCTTTACAGGCATCTGATAAATTAATTTTCTCGTTGGTCGAACATATTCTCTTTTTTATTTAGCTTCATTTCAAAATCGTCCTCTCCCTCAAAAGTGTTGTAGAGATTTCAGTTGTTGTTTCCGTTATATTTAAGGCATTCCTTTTATATATTTATGACCTTGTTTTCTTATAATAAAATCCTTTATCTTGCATCAAAATAGACTGCAGCTAAAAAAAACATGACTATCGAAAAGCTTTCCTTCTCGTTTCTCCATCGAGTTCATGATATCTTCCGCGATTGGTCCTTGAATCTGTGCCAGATAGGTCAGTTTTTATTTTGAACCATTCCTTTAAGAATTCTCCTGGAGTGATATTGATTCCGTGGATTTTGACTGTCACATCATACGGCTGTTTTAAAGGATCCTTAAGACGAGTCAACTCATCCCATATTTCGGAGCGTAGAAAAATTATCTGATCGAATTGTTAACACAGTGAACGTAAAATTAACAATCGCTAAATCATACGGAATGTAGAACACCAGCGCGTTTCATTATCCAAAAATGGAATTACCTTATATTGCATTTTTGCTAAGCTACTAGTTTGTGAATTTCTTAATTTTTCACATAGTTTTTCTACATCATCACTTGGATTAAATACATCAGTTCCGAATATAATATCCTCTTCAATATTGGGGGAAGTGGTGGTAGTGGGGGTGGGAATAGTAGTGGTGAAACAATAATTTCACATCGGCAACAAATAATAATACAAATTCTATTATATTTGCTCAACCAGCAAGCCCAATGAATACATCCATATGCAAAGACTAAAAACACTTCCCACCTACCAAATTCTCTGGAGGAATCTGAAACCCCTTTTTGATGATTTTGATGAGAATTTTGATATCTTATTCTTCTTTCATTTTTATAATGTAATTCTGAAGTTCAATTTTTGGTGGTAATTTTTTGTTCATGAGTAAGATCATAACGCATTTAAATTATCAGAAAAGAAATTAATTTAAAGAGCACATAATAACATTCGTAGTTGGAATAGATTTGCTATTATGGAGCTGGAGCCAAATATGTCAGCAAAGATTTCGGCTCCAGCTCCGCTACAAGTGAAAACACCTACTCCGGGCAGCTCCGGCTCCAGTACGGTTACGTTTAACCCTGTTATTAAAATGATTATGTTGCTTAATTTGTCATAATTGTAATCGAAATTATTTCCCACTGATAAATTCACTTCGACAATTGAATTAAACTTTGGAAGTAAAATCTGAAAGTATAAGGTAATTATAAATAGAAAGATTTTCATGATTTAGATGTTAAAAACTTCTAAAACTCCAATTAGCCAATTTTATTTTATTTCGATGCTTCTTTACATGATCTCTCGATCTACATACTTTGTATGCGTACCTCCAGAAACATATTTACATCTGTAATCGACAACATTTAATCCAAATAAAACAAAGGTCTAAAGCAAGCTGCTTCGGAGGGGCCGTACCAAACAAAACGTCACCTTTATTTAAACTGTTTTTGGAATCATTTAACGTTGACACAGAAACTACATCTGTTTTACTCCTCTAATTATTTTTATAGTGCCATTTCTTCTAGATTTAAACGATAGCGCTTTGTTCTACTACAAATTCTATTTAGATTGTCCCGCAACGCTGATAAACCGTGTAACGGAACCGTAAGATTTCGTTAACAGATCATAAGATCAGAGGTCTGGTGCGGTTTTGTAGCTGGCTTGAGCTTACGGTGTCGCATGGGGGTTTCCAGACTTGATCCTATGCTTGTATAACCGCATAGAATGAAAAGGGAAAAACAAAAAAAGAAGCCAATCATGGCATACTCTTAGGAGCCAAAAAAAGAAAATAATAAGAATAGTGCATTCGTTTGGGATAATACATTCAACCCCGGACGATCCCCGCCCAGTCTGCTGAGAAGGCCCCCTTTTCATCGGTCAGCCCGATAATAGCTACAGAAAGAAGGATAACGGGATAAATTATGTATGTGTGTAACCCATCATGCAGAGCTGCAAGAAATGTTTATATAGTAAAATAAAAAAATATAATCGCGAAAATGACCCTGGATCACAAAAACAAAACTTCCACGTCAGTCAAGGTCGGCTCACACATATAGGAATTTAACATTACTAAAAAAAATATGACGAACTAAATTATAAAGAAAATTTCAAATTAAACGCGAAAATCATGAAATCAAAACAAAAAAAAATCAAATTTATTTAATTAACTAGAATCACTAGATGTAGATTTAACTAACTACACAAAAAAATATAGGCTGTTTTTGGTCAGAAAAAAAAACAACAACAATATAAATAACCGACAAGATTTTTTTTTTTTTTTTTCCTTGAGACAAATGTTCGCTGACAACCATTGAGGCGTAACAACAGTTATAGATTTGTCTAGCAGACACTGTTGCAGACTCTGGTAACCGGTTTCTCAGCGCACTACATAGAGTAGTACTTTTACAAACAATTATATTACATTTTTGATGAACCTTTACAATTTTTTGAAGAATATTGGGCTTACAGACTACCTAAACCTTATATTGAGGTAACATTTAATTTCACAATTTTCTCATACAACATTTTTTTTTTTTTTTTTTAATTTATCAATAAATTAATTTTTTTTTGTTTTGTTTTAAACATTTTGTCCAAAATAAATTCAGACCGGGAGTGTTATAACTAAGATTCTTGCAATCTACTTGTAACACTTCACATGTCTTCACATGTTTTCGTCATTCATTTTCCCATTATTTGCGTTAAAAACCGGAAGTACGTCACAACAATGTGGAAACTAACGATAATTAGCACAATTGGGCTAATGTACACCATAATTACTCACGAAATAATTTTTTAATCGATAACATATCAAGTTATTGAATTTAGAAAATTTTTATAAGCAAAATGCGGAAATGGCTATAACATGCGCAGCTTGAATTTTGATCCATCGGACCAAACCCATCATTCCACATCTCTTGAGTCCAAGAAACATGCTCCTGGGCCCATAACAAACGGATTTTTTTCACTCGTAATGTGAACTCAAACTTCTGGACTGGTTTAAGTGATCTCAAACCAGCTTTAACAAGTCTAGCAAATAAAGCCTCGGCTCCAATTTTGAATAGAATATGTTTGCCCAATTTTTTTCCCCAGCATTGTATATGTTACATGTCACCGCTAGATAAACAAAATTTTAATTATTTTGATTGGTTGCTTGCTTACCTTAGTGTGTTGCAATTCGGTTACAAATATCCCCAATCGAACAAAGTTTTTAGGCAAAGATATTAGTAAAATTATGCGCTATTCCACCGGAAGTGAATTTGCTACTGCGACAAGCTTACCGCAAAGAAGTAATGGTGATCATCAGCTTTAAGAAAAAACTAATTATAAAAGAAGAAATTTTACAAATAGATGTCATGCTAAGGGACGACTGAAGGCCACTTTTTTTTAATAAAGTTAAAGATGCAATTTTTTAGAAAAAGGTCGGCCCAGATTAAAACACGTGGTTGCAATCATTTTATAAAATTAACGTTTTATTGATAAAAATCAAATTCTTCGCGACGAATTGGATCGACTGCATTCAACAATTCATACATATCGATTCTGTCGCCTGTCTCATAGCAAACTTCTATTTGCTCAATAACGTGATTTAAATATCCAAGTTAAAAAAAAAAAATTATCCTCCAAATCATGTATCGTGTTAATCAGAATTGGACCCATACAGAGACTCTAGAGCGGTCGTTGCCGGCTACGCTTCAGGGTGATGTCGTGGGGTTTCTAGAGTTTATGTGGGTCATATAAAACCGCGGGAAGGGGAGGGTGATTCTGAATACCTACCTATTCGGACACTTACCTGGCCCTAATTCATCCTCATATTGTATAAGTGTATTATATTTAGCTACTTTAGTCTACAGTGCCAATTTATTGTGCTCTACCAATTTATGGTAGTTTATTTGGTCGATTTATTGTATGTTTATTCCGGAGTTAATTTATCGTACTTTATTTTGGATTGTGTCAATTTATTTGTATGTATGGTTTTCTGTTTAATGTCGCTTTTGTCGAATTATGCAATAGTTTCGAGCTTACCTCGGGTGGGGGCTATTACCGAAACTATTGTTTGTTCGACTTGGTAATGGGAGAATGCAGATTTATGCACGATATTAGTTAAAACTATTCGGATATTCGAAGAGACAAGTAAGTCATGGGTGAGTATGTGCGTACGCACTTTTTTATCACCCTCTACGCTTTGCCGTGCGTAGATTAAGCTCAAATGTCTTTCGAACCTTTTTGGATAAGTGTTAGTAGGTTGGTTGAGGTATTGTATACTTACATAGACGATGATGTTTTGTAGATGATCGGCTGGTTTATCTCCGTTTAATTAAAAGAGTTGTTTTATTTGACTGGATACAAGATTTTATTTCGCGATCTATGGTAGTTTTCTTTTATGTTGAATTATACTGAGGTACTTTATTTAGAATTATATTAAATTAGACTGCGTGTTATATTGAAATAGACCGAGAGTTATATTGAAATAGACTGAGTGTTATATTGAAATAGACTGAGAAACTTACATCAAATTTTGTTTGTTTATATACTAATTTTGTTATTACTTTACACTAACAATTTTGATGATATAGACTTTTGGAAAGGTTTGCTATTTCAGTACTTTGATAAAAAATATATTTTCGCTAATTTGTTAAAAAATTCAGTTTTGGGTTTCATAATTTTGATGTGTTCGAATAATTGTTTCAGCAATTTTTATATTTTGTCGGTGTAATTCAATGTCTTGTAATTTAATGTATTATGGTTTTGTTTGTGTAATTCAGCGTGTTATAATGTTCTATATTTTATTTTGCTAACTTGCATATTTAAATTTTATTTTCTTTATACATTTTATATTGGAATCGCTCAACTGTAATATTCGCCTAAATGTTTGGTTTTGTATTCAAGTTTAATTTATATGTATACATTTTGGTTTGTTTATTCATAATTTTTCTGTACAATTTCATGTTGTTGTTTTAGTTTTATTGAAAGAATGTTATTACGCTAATTTGTCTTTTTTTTTGTTGTTGGGGATTCTTATATGGAATGTGTAAAGAATGATTACTATTACGTTTTGTTTTTAATATGGAATAAAAATTGTGTTAATTCAAGGTCGGATATACAACACTCAGTTTGACGATTAACGCCTCATTCTAAATAATATAATCTTAAAAAAAAAAAATATATAACACTTTAATAATTTTATATTCAAAATAACAAAAAAAAATTAACAACAACACAACTTCACTTATATTTATTATCAAAAAAAAAAATAATTTTTAATAAATTTAATTTCATAAAAAACAAAAACTTAATTAAACTTATTTAAATTCTAAAACTAAAAAAAAAAATAAAACCAGATCGGCTTTACTCTTAAAAATTAACTTCCCGACTCCGTATTGTCGGTGCGATACACCAAGACCCGATGGTCTTGGTGCATCCGACCTGTGTCTTGATTTTTCTCCACTGACTCAAGAACAAAACAAAAAATTTTTATTTCAATTCAATTATTTTTTTTTTCTCTCAACGGAAAAAGAATATCCAATTTAATTATTAGACTTACGGAGTTTACAAAAAAAAAAAAAATATGAAATTACAAAAGTTTATAATGAATTATCGGATTACATTTTTTTTTTGCATAATTGAAAAAAAAGTGTGAGAATATTGAATTGAAATAAAAATTGTTGTGACAGCGTACACGTGCGCTGTTACATACTTTACCCGTTTAAATAATTACTTAGGAAATACATTCATTATATTTATTAAGATAAACTTAAATTGATGAGTTGTTGCCAGTTGCGACAGGTATTTTCGAAATAATGACTAGCCAGCTTTTGTAATATTGTGAATTTAGGTTTATTTTCTTCCTGTTTATATGGAAATCTGAGTTAATTTATTAGATTAAAATTAATGCTCTTTATTGCCTTATTTGCAAAATTAATTGAGAAATTCGCATTTTACGAATTTTTTGTTTAAAAATATTGAAAGCAACTAGATAATCCTTATCGATATCAGCTATATATCTTAGAACTGGATCATTCATCCAATTATCCGACAGCATACATTTAGAAACCGGTGTAATTAAATTATTATTATAAAATTAAAGAAAATAATCTACCTTTTTCTCATTCTTGCTTTTGTAGTTGAGTTCCAATCCTGATGAACGATCAATGCTGCGACCCCTCTAAAAATTAGTTTAATAAACAGGGAGCTTTTGGATTGTTTGGGTAAACATCAAAACTCGCTGTCTATTTCCTCTCCATTCACGGTGACTCTAAGCGTAGAGTTCCCCCTCTATTCCCCTACCTCTATCTTCGCAAATATATTCGATACGAGCTTATATACGTAGTTATATGATTGTCGCCGTACAACACAATAGATAAATACGATTTTGATGTATCTACTACTTCCTTCGCTTCCGATCAAGCTTTTTATTGTTGCAGAATTTAATATACTCATTGTAGCGATGAAAATAACTTGTCCTTTGAATTTCTCGGTTGGGGCACGCGTGTTATCTGAATTCCAGAATCTTCGGATAGTTCCAGACGGCGCTTGGCTGTTGGTTTCTTCTCTTCTTTTTTTGTTGCATTTTGTAAGTGGTTCATTGATATCTTTAATAATTTTTTTTTTGCTCTCTCCAATGGGGATAATAATCGACCAAAAAGTACGATTCTGCGAAAACACCTCTGAGAAGAAGCTCTTGGTGTATCCACCAATTTCGTTAAACCACTTCTTTGAAAGTTTATGTTTAAATTTTCTCAAGGTACAATGTATCGTGAAAGTTTTTCGGTTACTTCTGTTTGCTCCAACAACTAAAAACTTGTTAAATATTGGTAATAAATATAATAATTTGTATTACCTATTTTACTTTTTTTAACACTTCATTTAAAATAATTATAATAACATTTTTACTTACTCGTATGTTTAACTTACTTAAATTGCTGAGTAGCTGCAAGTTATGACAGGTATTTTCGAAATAACGGCTAGCCAGCAATGTATTCGCTTTTATAGCATTGTGAATTTAGGTTAAATTTTTTGCTATTTATTTATATTTCTATATTTAAAAATTTCGAAAGCAATCCTTATCGGTATCAATTATAAATCTAAGAACTGGATCATTCATTCAATTATCCGACAGCATAGATTTAGCAATTGGTGTAATTAAATTATTATTAAAAAATTCGAGAATATAATCCACCTTTTTCTCATTCTTGCTTTTGTAGTTGAGTTTCAATTCTTTTGAACGATCAATACTGCGACCTCGATTGATTAATACTGAGAACTTTTGGATTGTTCTGGTAAACATCGAAACTCGCTGTCCATTTCCTCTCCATCCACGGTGACTGTAAGCGCAGAGTTCGCCCGATAGAACCTCTAAATATTCGATAGGCCAGCCGGAGGCGTATTTACCTAGTTATACGATTGTCGTTGTGCAACACAATAGATTGATCACAACAACAGATTGAATAGAGCGACAATAGATTGAATAGAGCATCTACTACTTCCTATTTGATATATCTACTACTTCCTATGCTTCCGATCTTAAACTTTTTATTGTTGTATCGTTTAATATAATCATTGTTGAATATTGCGCATTTACAGATTCTGGCGGAATTAGTGCAGTCGTAACACACGTGGAGGTGCTCGGCGCTTGCGCATTCACGTATCGCGATGATAATAACTTCTCATTTGAATTTTCGGTTGGAGCGCGCGAATTATAACTTTTCAGATTTTAGTTTTTAAAAAATAAACTTTTATTTATTAATTTTAATCGTTTAAAAACTTTTTATTTATTAATTTTAATCTTTTATTTTTATTTGAGTTAAAATGATTTTTTAATGTCTTCACTACGGAGGTTACAACTATTCTAATTTTTATTTTATCTCATTTTTAATTATACAATGCAAGTGGGTGTTCAAAACATAAAGAAGAAAATGTATTTAAAGTAAGTAAAGAAGTATATAATATACTTCTAAGAATTAAAGTAAAATGTATTGATAAAATGCAAGTAAAGATATGATTATTATCGTTCTAAGAATTAAAGTAAAATATATTGAGATTGAAATTAATTTTAGTCAAAACAAGAATGTGATATTACGTTAAAATTAAATGCTGATATTTATGTTATGATCAATACATTGAAGTTGTTGTTGTTGTGGGTTGTTGACTTGTCGTTGAGGACGGTGAGTCCACCGGACGTAACTCCTCCCCTCTAAGAAGGTTTCAAAAAGAGATTTTTGGAACATCTGTAGGTTCTGCTGGCATGTTTGTTCTGTCCTTTCTGCTTTTTATTCTGAAAAATATGTAAAGAATTGTTACACATAATAGGGTTCCTATTATGCAGTAGGTGATGGGCGTATGCATTTTTTGGGTTGTATTAAAATGTTGTAAGTGCTCCAATTGTTGTGTATGTTGAACTGTTAGTGTTTCTATTTCTTCTGGGCTGACTGGCGTCTTTATTTTTCCAGGTATGATGTCGTTATATGGTAGTTCAAGTGGTTTTTCAAATAGAAAGGTTTGCTCTAAATTAGAGAAATTTATAATTTCCATAGTTGACATATGATTGAATGATTTATATATTCCTTCTGGAATAATCAATTGTTCTTGAACTGTGATAGGTTTTATGTAAAATTCTCCATTTGGCATGTCTACTGGGATTTCAATGAGTTTCTTTGATCTTCCAAATATTTTAAAAATGGGTGTAATAAATTTTGGAGTTGTGAGCATTGGCATGCGAATACGTGGAGTTTCTAATTGAGAATTAGGTATGTCCAACTTGATTTTTAGTATCTTCATGATATTTAGGCCTATGAGACCATCAAAGAAGTCGTGATATTTGAATAAGTAAAATGGGATCCGGTTCGTAAGGATATGTTAGACTGGCGTAGTCACTATATTGATGGTCATATTCAATCATACCATCTGAATATTGGTGTTCTTCTACTGAACTAGGGTTGATTCTTTCAATGTTATAAAGTTCTTCAACTTGAAATTTGGGTTGACCGATTTGTTGAAAATTATGTTGATTTGAGTTTTGATTAATATATTGTGGTCTGTTTGAGCCAGCAATATGTCGTTTATACTGGTCCTGAATTGAGCTTGTGTCCATGGCTTCTAATTTTTGGGGTTTCGGGGGTAAAATTGCAGGATTTCTAAAAGGCTGTCGGAAATTGTCCCGGAATTGAGGCCTATTGTTAAGATTGGGTTTAAAAGGTTGATGGTTATAATAAATGGGTGCCTTGGGAGGATTAGGGTAACTTCTGTTGAATTGGTTTTGAAATAATTGAGGATTTAATTGCAAATTCATCGAGGGTATTAATGGCGGTTTCCTGTATGATTGTTGTTTATCATACGATTGTTTGACAAATATTTGTTTATGTTTTCTATGAGGCATAAATTATATGCTTCTAGTAAACTGTTAGGATTTCGGGCTCTTATCATAGAACCAAGGGGTTCTTTGATACCCGCTAAAAACGCATTTAGGCACATAGTTGTGTAAAGTTCCTCTTTAGCTTTATTGACGTCTTCTGAATCATGAAGTTTAACGTGCACTATAAGGGAGGATTGTAGCTCTATTATTTTGTAAATCCTCAATATAACTACCACCTTGATACAAAGAATGTAAGTCTTTGATAAGACTGGTTTCATTCCTCTTATCCGAGTAATGATTCTTTAAATTATTTTTTATAGTTCTCCAATTTAATGGAGTGCTATACATAGAGAGAATATCAAGGCTTCGCCTTGAATTTTATTGCGAATGGCACGAAGATATGCTGTGGGAACTGCGTTTTCACCCAATACTCTTGCACATGCTGTCATGATTCCGTCTACATTAGCTATATAGTTGTGTAGTCCAGATTTGCTGTCACGATAAACAGGTAAACCTCTTATACTGTCGGGTAGTTTGAGATGGGTTGCGATAAGATTTAATTGTTCTTCTGTTGCCATATTTGTATTTTGTATTTTCAATTTTTTTATTAAATCAATTAAATTTCCTATCTCTATATCTATTGTATTATTTTCTTCAATTTCCTTTATATTCATATAATTTCACTACCACGTTTCACAATTTTAATTTTTTTTTTTTATCTATAACTCTGTAAAACGTAGAGTTCCCTATAACTAATTCCGTATACAGCGGATAATATATTTAAACAAAAAATCTCCCTCGTTAACCGCGAAAGAATTTCTTTCATCAGCCGTGAAAGATTCGAGAATGTTGAAAGGAGTAGTAGTAATTGATAGGAATTTTACCAATAAATTACTTACCAGATGATGATCACGTAGGTCAGTCTTGGGTTGTTCTGCATCTCTTTTTTTTCGCCTTTTCGATGTCGGCAATCGCACTAAATATCCATATTCCCCGGATACTAATTTCACACTAAATGTTATAATTCACTGGGCACTTGTTCACTGTACACAATAAATGTTCTAATTCATCGGACGTAACTCGCGTTTTATCTGAATGGCAATTCTCTTCGGATAATTCCAAATTTTTTATTTTTTTTAGTTAGATTATATACATCAATTTGTGTCAGGAGCCAATCTTATACTTTCAAAATCGATTTTGAGCAGGCGCTCATTTATAATAGATTGTAAAGAGAGGTGGTTTAACATATTAATATTTATAATCAAAAGAAAAAAAAACTCAAGCTTCATAGTTCATGTAAATTTGTTTTCCGGCAATTATTTTATAGCAGAACTCGCAGGATTCGTCCTTTTTATCAACAAAATCACACATCATATATTATTATAATGCTTAAAAAATAAATATTTTTTGACTGTTTGACTCGAAAGTCAAAACTATCTTAGAAACATAGAACGGTTGGTCCAAAGCTGACCGTTTTGTAAATTTTGATGTTTTTGTGTTTGGTTTATTATACACATTCCTAAATATAAGATGTTTTTGCCACCGTTGACGTCTCTGTTCCACGAAATACAGCAATTTTTGCAAAATTGGTTTCTAGCACAATTTTGTTGTTCTAAATTCATTTACTTCCATCACATCAGAAAATCTCTAAAAGCAGCCAACAATTTCGACTGTGGATTTCGAACGTAACCTTTCATTGGTGGATTTGATGCTACTTTAGTGGAACTAATTACGCGCGGTGTTAAAATCTAAAGCTCTAGTTTTTACAGGGCCGATTATTATTTTCGCCAAATGATGGCTCGCCTTTTAGACACATAAATTTTTGTAGCTTTAATCGTGCTACTACCTTCGACTTTTATTTTTTTATTTTATTTTTTTTTTTTGGATTTTTTCGATTCATGGATTGTTTAAAACCCTGACATCATTCCACACCCTTAACATGTCTTCATTTGTCATCCACTCATGCTTCTGGTGTACATACCATGTTGTTCTTCCAGTGGGATACCATCTAATCGGTAATACAGAGTTAAATAGCGAAATGTGCCAGCCTGAGATCTCTACGATGAAATAAGTACAAAGCCCACATTTGGCTGAATGCCTTTGCCATACAGGCACTTTCACGAATGTCCGGTATTGCTCCTTTCTGCAAGCAACTCCTCCCGATGATCTCTTCTTTGATATCAAAAAAACGTTCGCCATTCCAATTTAGTTCATTTCGCAATCTTTCAATTAATTCTCGTTTTAGAGTATGCGAAAAAATTTAAAGTGACAAATGTATCATTTTCATTATCACGTCCCAGGAATCTCGAACTCTTGAATAAGAATTCATCCACAAATTATTATGAAATAAAACTGCATATTGTTTTGGAGCCACCACGAAAAAAGTTGATTTTAATTTTTTGTCGTATTTCCTTAATTCATATTTAGACCTTAAATTTTGATATTTTACATCTAATTTGTATTTTGATTTGCTTCCGCACAGTAAAGGGTAAAAATATTCGAGAAAATTGACCTCATTGAATTCGACATTGGCCCATTTTTTCATTAAACTAAAATAAATGTATCTCGATGTTTCCACAAAGAGAGAAGACATTTCTTCAATATCCATCCTCTTGAATTTTGTTGAATACATCTTCGTTTTTTACAATGGCCCTTCAATCCACATTCTATGTTAACTGTGTTTTTGTTTTTTTGTCCTCTTCATCGGTTTTGTGTAACTGAGTGAACTATTCCATTCATTTAAACAATGAATTACTGATTACTGTTTGTTTAGTGTTTTAACGAATAATACGTGTGCGCTTAACGGATGTTATATTTCTTCCAAAATTAAATATTCACTTGAGTTTTTCACATTTTGTCACTACATGTGGATGCCTTTCCGGTCGCGGCGCTCACCGATGCCAATAAGGGATGGAAGGACGCCTTCCTTACGGGGCAGAAACCGTCACCTCTAAGGAACGACTAACAAATATATCGTGCTGCTCCCTCCGACAGCGTGCCGAAGTGAGCAACACGATCGGAAAGAGATGAAAAGCCGACCCGCCGTAAGGACCCTACCTCACAACACATTCAATCACTCCATCAAATATGACTTCAAAATCGAAAGAAAAAAAAATGACAGTAGATAAAAAGGAAAATTCCTCAAAACAGAAACAATCAGAAAAACCACTAAAACAAAAAGCACTCAACGGAAAAATAAACAACAGAATTATTATGAATTATTATTAAAGAGCAGAAGGAAAGAAAATGTAACGTTAGTTTATTATTGTGACTAAATGGAAAAACTGTAACAAAAATTTTGAAAATAACGGAAATATGAAATTGTGTGTGCGTATGATTACGCCATTACAATAGCTGAATCCCAGAACGTTATATAGTGAAAAAAATATAATGAAAGAAAACTCGAAAACCAATCAGTCAAATTTAGCTCACAATATTATAAAACTACTAGAAATTTAGAAAAAAAAAAAAAAATTTAAATTTTAGAACTACTATATGACCAATAAATATTAAAATTACGTTAATAAATAACAGTAACAAAAAAAAAATTGTATGATTACAAGATGAAATACAAATTTATTATAATTTTTTAGTGATATGACCAAAAAAAAATTTTATCCGCCGTAGTTTTCGTTTTCTCGTAAATGACAATACCTTATGTCAGATCGGCCCGATCCGCTCACGCCACCGACGCAGGATCCCCCTCTGTCTCGTACACACCACCGTTAGCTGACGGGATTGCTGCGACAACACCAGAATAAACATCTCCCTGCTTTCTTGGCATTCAAAGCCTCGAAAAAAAACACCAATTGGCACATCTTTCACACCTATGCTATGTTGATCACCTGTACCGTTTATTCATCCAAGGGCAAATGATAACATCCCATATTTAATGCTTAATTGTAGATTTATTTTTGTTCCCATACAGCGGGTTTATATACAATTTTCACACTTAAAACTAAAGTTATAATTCACTGAATTTAATTACACAATTAACTTATTACCACTACTGATTGAGTTGAATTTAGAGCAAATGAATTGCAATGAATTTATTGTGTGGGTTTACTATAACAATATATTGTAGTGACGAATATATTGTGAGTCGCTACACACCTAAGGTCAAAAATGGTGCCACTATTATATTTATTAAATTTGAATATACTTTTTTAGTAATAACAACAGACTTTTTCAAATAAAATTATATGGGGTAAAAATTAATTAAAATTTGTACAGCAATCACTATCGTCATCTATTGAATCGTCTTCAATTTTATAGTAATACCTGAAGGTTTCGCAAAACCAGAATCTCGATTTCCTGAATAAAGCTCATTTTATTGGTTTGATTTCTTCATTTCTGTCAAATCGAACTGGTGCTTCAGTGCCGACAAAGGGAAATACGTTGGAGTTGTAGTTGTTTGTGGTGAGGTTAGTAGAACCGTTCGTTTATTTTTCGGCTTGTGGATGTTGTTGCTCTTACACAAGGAGTTCAGTGACAATGTAACAAATAAAAAATAATAAAATAATACCTGTAGATGTCGCTAATCCAAGACGTGAGGGCGATGGCCGATTTCTTGGTGGGCTTTCATTTGCCTCGTACCTAGATGGCCTATCAGTCGCAACGTTATTTTGTGTTCAATAGCCCATTGTTGGATATTTTCTGTGAAAGAAAATGCCCGCGCTTCGAGGTCATTATCGGAAACTTCTTCGGTAAACGAAGCTGATAACGTATCAGGATCATGATCAAAAATGTCTGCAGCAGTTGAATTTCAGAATTATGTGCAATATTAGGTATCCTAACACTAAAAATATTATCATCGGTAGCGTGACCATCAAATTCCAATTCCGATAAATTTAGATTTTGTAACGTAGAGATGTTTGGAGGTACATCACTGAAAAAAGCATTTTCTTCCTCATTCACAATCAGGGCATCATTAGGTTTGTGGTGCACAACATATTACCCATTCTGAAAAGTATTAAGCGCTGTGATCGAATTGAGATTACGAATATGATTTGCCGCTGCTTCTCCTTCCCTAGCGATACAAGCATCATTAAGGTCAGAAAGCAATTGTTCAATTCTGCAGATAAGCATTCATTCCACTTTTGCGCATTTTGATTCGCTTAAATTATAAATTTGCGAATTATTGTTCTTGTTGACATGTTTGCAGCGATCTTGGTTTTTTTCTCCACTCCACCCACAGCGATGATTGAGCCTTCCAACTTTTTGCTTAAATGTAAATGAACTCCTTCAATGATATAAAGAAACATTTGATTATAATGTTTCCTGATGCAATTACTCTTCTCTCCAACTTTGCCCTCTCCCCATTCTTAATATAAGAACAAAATGATCTCGCTAGACCAACCATGTAGCTTCTTACATTTTCTTTGCCATTGATGGTATATTTTACAGTCATTTTCTTCCTTTTTCCAATTTTTACAAGAACCCCTTTCTATTGTGAGTCTTTTCTGTCATCTTATATTAAATGCGTCTTGCCCGTATTTTATCTAATTCTAACATTGCAAAAAATGTTCTTAAAGCCCATACATGTTAATGAATCTGAAAATCCATTGTCTGTGAAAAGCTCCATCATGTTAATATAGGCTTTGGAACAAGTAACACTGATCCATTGTCTCATTTACAATTTTTTCAAATGTCACACAATTTTCCTTTAAAAATTTCAAGCACATTTGATTAGCTTCTCCAGCATCTAATGGTCATCTAACGTATCCGTCATACGCTTAAAATCGAACTCATCGTTAAAATCATCTTCAATGACCCAGAGTTCTCTCATTTCATTCCGTTGAAGCCGTCTTCAACTGTACAAAACGCTCTATACAGTTTAGTTGTAGCTCCATGATCTGCCTTTAGCTCCTCGACCAAAATAGCAGGATAGTTCTCCGCTACTAGCCCCCTAGAATAAACAATTTCCCAGAATCACCTTCTTGGTAATCCGCTGAATGGTTGTAGGTTGGTAGATAATTAATTCCGTTTCCTCTATTGCTGGAATGGCAAGGTTCTCCTCTTCAGGTCGCGGCGGTCACCGATGCCAATAAGGGATGGAAGGACACCTTCCCAACAGACTACTCGATTACCTTATGTGACAGAAACCGTCACCTCTAAGGAACGACTAACAAATGTATCGTGCTGCTCCCTCCGACAGGCTGCCGAAGTGATCGGCAGGTGTTCATTGACCCTTTGAACATTTCTGGCCTGCGGTTTTCGATGGTTAAGGTATGTTCAAACCTAGATTAGTGACAACGTCTTCACGTATGTTTTTATCCGATTTTAGCGAATGCATTACCACTGGGCCTCCGCATTCCGGAGAGAATAAACCGACATATTGGCTATCCATTTGTATTCGTTCGGCATTTATCAAAATCAATTGAACTTAGCACACCCCTCAAATTATGTCGGATAAAGACCATAACGGGTGATTTTTGGTAGCTTACGCCCCCATGCGCGAGTGGATTTTCACCAAACTTAACGCCAGGATTTTCTTCGGTGATATTGTCAAAGAGAAGATTGCTGTGGCCAAACTTAGACTATAGAGATAGCCCGGCACTAATAGGCAGGCCTGTCCATAAAGTGTGGACAGCAATCTTCACCTGGAGTTTTAAGCCAAACTACCCAAAGTTTGATATATAGTTTTTAATACGAAAATAAAGAAAATATATTACGCCCTTACGGCAGCTAAGCTCCGAGACCTCTCACCGAGAGACCTCAGCACATGACTTGGCTTCACGCCATGCACCAGACTAGAGATATCGTTAAAAACATCCATTAATTAACAATAAAACTAGTTTTGCCCTTCATACCGAATTGCCTTTCCGGTCGCGGCGGTCACCGATGCCAATAAGGGATGGAAGGACGCCTTCTCAACAAACCACTCGATTACCTTACGTGACAGAAACCGTCACCTCTAAGGAACGACTAACAAATGTATCGTGCTGCTCCCTTTGACAGCCTGCCGAAGTGAGCAACATGGTCGGAAAGAGATGGAAAGCCGACCCGCTGCAAGGACCCTACCTCACAACACATTCAATCACTCCATCAGGAATCACTCCCTCCTGGTGTGATTGAACATGATTTCAAAATCGAAAGAAAAAAAAATGACAGTAGATAAAACGAAAATTCCTCAAAACAGAAAACATCAGAAAAACCACTAAACGAAAAGCACTCACCGGAAAAATAAACAACAGAATTATTATGAATTATTATTAAAGAGCAGAAGGAAAGAAAATGTAACGTTAGTTTATTATTGTGACTAAATATGCGAAAATTAATAACGGTAAGAAAAACTAACAAAAATTTTGAAAATAACGGAATGAAATTGTGTTGGTGTATGTATGATTACGCTATTACAATAGCTGAAACCCAGAACGTTATATAGTGAAAAATATATAATGAAAGAAAACTCAAAAACCAATCAGTCAAATTTAGCTCACAATATTATAAAACTACTAGAAATTTAGAAAAAAAAAAAAAACTTTCAAATTTTGGAACATAGTTGCTGCTTCCAAGACTCTGTATTTTAGTTTCTGCTTCGCTTTAGTTCTCCGCTACTAGCCCCTTGAATAAACAATTCTCCAGAATCACCTTCTTGGTGATCCGTTGAAGAGTTGTAGGTTGGTAGAGAATTACTTCCGTCTCCTCTATTGCTGGAATGGCAAGGTTCTCCTCTGTACCTCCTCTTTGCTGTAAAAAAAAAAAAAATAACAGATGCTAAATTATTACAGAAAATATAAAATTGTGTGTGTATATGATTACGCTATTACAATAGCTCATTATATAATAAAAAAGAACATTATATAAAAAAAAGAAATATAGTGAAAAAAAATTCGAAAACCAATCAGTCAAATTTAGCTCACAATATTATAAAATTATTAGAAATTTAGAAAAAAAAAACTTTCAAATTTTAGAACTACTATTGATCAATAAATATTAAAATTACGTTAATAAACAACAGTAACAAAAAAAAAAAAATTGTATGATTACAAGATGAAATACAAATTTAATTTAAAAATGATATGACCATTTTTATCCGCCGTAGTTTTCGTTTTCTCGTAAATGACAATACCTTATCTCAGATCGGCCCGATCCGCTCACGCCACTGACGCAGGATCCCCCTCTGTCACCTTCACACCCCCGTTAACTGATGGGGGTTTTTGTCACACAATCACGCCACTTGCACTGGACCAAATACTTCTCAAAAGAAAAATATGGTTTTCAAAACAATAATTTTAGGCGGTCACATTTAAAATAATCAAGAACACAATATATAACAGCTTAAAGTTGCCATACTAAATTATATTAAATAACTCAAATATAAATCTAAAACTTATATTTTTTTATTTGTACAAAATCTATGATTTGATTCATAACCCAGATTAAAAATTCAAATCCATAATTTATTCAACGAAATTTAAATTCAGATTCAATTTGGTCTAGGAATCCAAAACTTTATCAACCTTATCGCAAAGAAAATCTACCCTCAGGGTTTGTCATAATCAACTTTTATGTTGAATTTATCAAGCACACACACTGTATGAACCAAAAAGGTACATGACCTGTCAACCATTGATCATAGCTGGCCAATTCTGCAGGTAATGAGGTCATCAAGTTTAAAGTTTGTAGACCATACTGTCCAACCACCAATTGTTGTGACGAATCGTCTCTATCACGAGAAAACCTTTTGTAACTGTGCTTTGAGCTGTATACATGTTCGCTGATCTAGGATTGTCCTTTGTGTATCGTGAAAGATCGGCGGCGTCCATTAAAGTGACGCCACATTCGCAGTATGACCAAGCCGACAATGCAACAATTAATGCTGACTGTGAATGTATGTAGTGAAGCAAGTTAAATGACGACGATCTCAAGTATGTATGTACAGGGTATCTTTGAACTACCATGTCTGTAGCTGAGACCAGTCGTGTGTATGGGTCGGCTTCGCTGACTATGACTGCAGCCTCAGGAGTAACATCCCACTCAATGAATGTTGGGTTCGTCACATCGGCTGCATCAACAGGGTATAGCCGTATTCGCGATCGAGGTAATCGATCAGATCCTGATGCCCGCCACATATTGTTCGCATCTACTAGACGCCCGTCGTTATATTCGTTTGAAAATCGTTTGAACAAATTACTATATTGAACTTTACGAAAAACTCTTGTATTTTTGACGATTAAATAAAATAAAATATAAAAATAAATTTTATCAACGCATTTTTTCATCTAATAAAAATTGTGTTCAACCCATGCCCCAACATATCTAAAGTTTTATTTTGTTATACATAGGCACTGCAATGAATTTAAAATAACATGTATCTAGCTAGAATTACAGTTGCTTTGGATATTACATACAGACACAATATATATGTAATAAGAGCAATTCAACTAAGCCAATAATATACGATCATAGAGCGTATAGCTGATTTTGAATTCAATTCAAACGTACTCGATTATACGAAGTATAAGAATCCCATTTGAATCGAATACAAATCCATTTGTTCTGCATAGACACAAAACAATACAATTGTGGTAAACGAAATAATTTCCAGTTTTATACCACAAAGCCAAACACATATACAGTGCCGCTTATATAAAAATAGAGCACTAATTTTTTGTGAGCTTTTTTATTGCATGTGAGCTTTTTGCTTGCTTGTCTCATTTTGTGAGCTTTTTGTTGCATGCCAATCAAAGCGTATAAATCGCAAAATATCTGTAAATCTATTGCATGCCATGGGTTGCTCGGTACAGCGGGTAGGCATTCTTTTTCCATAGCTCAGAAACTGGCTCTTGGCTCGATTTATGGCATCCAGTTACGAGTA
Source organism: Tipula vernalis (assembly GCA_958295665.1). Lineage (NCBI taxonomy): Eukaryota > Metazoa > Arthropoda > Insecta > Diptera > Tipulidae > Tipula > Tipula vernalis. The sequence continues at coordinate 320,686,680 of OY282560.1, read as the reverse complement.
AAATTCCTAAGAAAGCTGATAATTCGTTATCCGTAATTGGCTTCCATGTACGGGGTTGTCCATGTGGATTTTGGGCATTCCATTCAGCATATCGCGCTTCTGCTTTCTTGTTCGAATATCGACATATTAGATTTCTCATAGCCGAACTCATGATGCATGTAAACGTATCAACCTTGGACAGATTTTTTGTAATTGGATTTGGTCCCATGAAAGCTGATTCTCGAATTACAGTGGTGTGCAATTTAATAGGTATTTAAAAATAAAATGATAACTTATTGACTATCCTCTTTGCTCGCCATTGCAAGTTTTGAAGAAATTTTTTATTGGTATCCTTTCAAAATCTTTGATCTTCAGGTAATAGTTGCTTGACGGGTCGTCATCTTCATTTGATTTCCTTTTGAGCTTATTTT
>OY282560.1:320638770-320681270 GCA_958295665.1 Tipula vernalis | reverse complement strand
AACATTAATTCAATTTTATTTTAGGCAATATTTTACGTCGTTGAATTTCAATTATATTCCGTTTGATCTGTGCAAATAAATAGGTAATTTTAAACTGTTAGTTAAAAATAGTACTTTTAGTTCGAAATTTAGATAAATACCTTATAATTTAATATTTGGTGGTATAACCTTTATTTTTCATCACTGCTACACATCTTCGCCCCATGGAGTCGACTAATTTTCGGCACACCGATGTAGGAATAGCCCACCAAGCTTTTTGTACATTTTCCCATAGCTCCTTTCTATTTTTAGGTTTCGGCAATTTACCGAGGGCATGTTTTACCTCCCCCCATAGGTTCTCTATGGGGTTTAAATCCGGAGATTGTGCCGGCCATTTTAAAACCTTCACATTATGTTGATCAAACCATTGTTTCACAACCTTTGCGGTGTGTTTTGGGTCGTTGTCCTGTTGAAAGACCCAGCGAAGAGGCATATTTTCCTCGGCATACGGAAGCATTGTGTCCCGAAGGATATCCTCTAAGTAAATATCCTTAGTCATATTGTCGTGTATCCAGCACAGAGGCCCAACACCATCATAGGAGAAACAACCCCAAACCATAATATTGCCACCACCGTGCTTTATAGTTTTTATGGTGTAGCGAGGATCAAATTCTTTGCCTTTGGGGCGCCGCACGTATTTCCTAGAGCAATCTGATCCAAACAAATTTATTTTGGACTCGTCGGACCATAAAATGTTCTGCCATTTTGATGCTGGCCATTCCATATGATCTTTTGCAAACTTTAGTCTGTCTTTAATATTCTTTTTCGACAACGCTGGACACTTCCTCGGCAAACTGGCTTTCCAGTTACTCTCAATTAACCGTCTACGTATTGTAGACGTATCTATGTCCAGTTCAAGCTCCGTTTTGATATCTTTTGATGTCGCAAATGGATTTTTTTTTATAAACCGAACAATACGAACATCAGTTTTTGTGGTAGTTTTGCGTTTGCGGCCACAAGTTTTGGCCTGTTTTTGGGGTTTTAGGGCATTTGCGACGAGATTTATGGACCGGCCTAAAAAGCAAGAAATCTCTTTAAGAGTTTTGCCCTCGACTCTTAATTTTTTAATTAAGTCCCGCTGACTCTCTGTGCAATGCTTTCCGCGGCCCATTTCTACTAAAAAAACAAATTTTAAATAATAAATTCATGTTTAAACATGTATATGTATATTACTTACTTACTTTGAATTATATTATTTATTTATATTACGGGACTGCAAGAAAGCATGAATTGTTGAAGCGGCATCATCAAAAGTCTCTTGGAAGTATCCTTATTATATTATTGTCAAGTAGTCGATAAATCTTGAATAGCGCTTCATGATCCATCATAAATGGTGTTCGTGACAAGCATTTTAAACGAAGCTTCTTTCGAGAATTGCCGAGAATTTTATACATTATTCGTTCTTCTAATTTAGAAACATCGTAAATCATTGACATACAAATTTCCTTTTCAACAACACACCCAATAAAATCAATCACGATAGTAATAATTGAACTAGTATCACCGCGAATTAACGGAAACAAAGCTCCTAATTTTGATTTGTCCAAACTACGATTCTCATCTGAATACATCGCGTAAAACGAAAATCCATAATATAATTTGATTGAAGGATTTAGCGAAAGCACCTTGTCTTCGGCTAAATATATCTCATTTTCTTTTGTCATAAGTCAGTTTGACACAATTTCGTCCTGCGACTCCAAATCATCCACATTCCGTAATTGAAAGTCAATATTAGCATGTGAAGCAGCTATCACAGCATTATCTAAAAATAATGCTTTAGCCTGTCCAATACTTTCTTTGATAATTTCAGTTGTTTTTGACTCAGCATAATAATCTAAAAGGGTACCGCCTGCTTTTTATACACCGAAATTATATAAAATTAAATATAAGCAGAAATATACAAAGACGCACAAGAATTTTATTCGAAGTAATTTTTTTATCAAATTAATCTATTTATTGTCGGGAAAAAACACAATTTGGCGTTACTTCGGTCGAGTCACGATCATCAAATAAAGCGATCGTTTTTGTATGCTTCGTGTGCTATGTATTAGTGTAAAAACAGAAAACAAGCAAAAAAAGGGATTCGTTTTTAGTACATTTATGCGTCGTAGTTTGCGAATTCGTAAAATTTTTTAGAAGGTAGTTCTGTGGGTACTAATATATATACAGTGCGTATGTTGGACACCCAAGGGACTAAAAAATTTGTCCAACATACAGAGTTGTCCAAGTTACAGAAAATAGGTCAAAAAACTCACATTTAATAAAGTTTAAACAAATAGATTGGTTTAAATAATACTACACTTGTTTATTTCCAATAAAAAACAATTACATAAATCAAATTGATATAACGATACATATGTAAATAAATAAAATGTAAGTAAATAAAATTGTAGAACGTACATACATTTTTAATTCAGGATGTATAAATATATACGTATTACCTTTCGGACTTCAATATATTCATAATAAATAATAAAAATTGCATTTTACTCAAGTTTTGAACCTGAATTAATTAGATGTCTTAAAATAATCTGGAATCTCGACAACATCTCTTTCTAAAATCTTCCTCGACAACATCTCTTTCTAAAATCGAGTTTAAAATATCCATTTCGTTCGGCTGGCAACATATTACCATATCATCGTCTGTACACACAAACTCTTCAAACTCATTAGCTGAAATTGGTAATAACGGATTATGAACTACAGGAAGAAGTTCTACCAGTTCTTCGTTTGAATCTGGTTGAATTAAAAATCCTGCTTTTTTAAAACATTTGCTTATGCAATCCGTTGGCACTTGTGACCACGCTAAATCTACCCATGAAATAGCGTCGAGGACATTAATTTTATTGGATATCTCTGTCGCCGTTAAAACTCCCGTTCCGACAAGCTCCAATTTATTTATCACATTTTTTAATAAATTACCCCTATAGTGACTTTTGAACGTCTTTATTATGCCTTGGTCGAGTGGCTGAATCGCTGATGTCATTCTAGGCGGGAGAAAGCAAAGTGCCACGTTTGTTAGTCCGTTCACTTCAACATGAGCCGGGGTCTACAATCAATAAAATTTTTCGATTTTTTTCTCCGCATGGTGGCATCAACCTCCCGAACCCATTCCTCAAATATACTTCCTGTCATCCATACTGATTTATTTGATCTCCAAATAACCGGTAAATCACAAATTTTTAGATTTTTGAACGCCCTCGGTTTGACTGCCTTTCCTATAACCAAAGGTGGTAATTTTTCTCCAACAGCACTTGCACACAACAAAACGGTCAATCTATCCTTTGATAATTTACCATTACAACATTTTTCATTTTTTAATACCATGCTTTTATCAGGCATCAATTTAAAAAACAATCCAAGCTCATCAGCATTAAACCAATTTTGTTGCTCGTATCCCTCTCACCATAGAAGCAAATTGTGCACGAAATTTGGCAATATCACTTTCACTAATCTCGTTTACTTCGCCGCATAACGATTTATAATTAATGCCGTATAGCTTGCGAAATTTTTCTAACCAACCATTCGATAATATAAATATAATAACTTAAAAATTGGAACAATTTATCTCGATACAATCGTAAATTGAGCATTTGTTCAAAAACTTGTTCGAAACCTGATATTCTAGATTTATTCAGAATTAAAATTCCGTTTTCATAATAATCTGGACCATTGGGTGGATCAGACAAAATATTAGGTGGAATTCTGACGTAGTACAAAATGAAAAGTATGTTAAATAAGATAACCGATAAAATGGGATGTTCGCAATGAATCCTTAAAATATCAATTGTTTATTTCTTGTAATAATTGTCCCTGACTGAATTGTCTTCGGAACCATTCAACCAAATAATTATCATTTTTCCCATTGAGCATATTCCTAATAGTTCTGACGATTACGTTAAGTACTTTAAAGACAGTATAACCGTCTATTAACGTCATTTCAATTTCGTTTTCGACTCCGGCATTAACTCATATATATATATAACTACTGATTAACTTCTTCTCCGGTTTTTCCAATAAGTTTGGGTACTGCTCTTGTTGATGGAACGGGTATGGGGGCATGAGGGGCTGTTAATAAAGGTATCTTGTTTGCAGAGGTTGTTTGATATAACAAATTGTATTTTTCTTTGTGTGAGTCTGAACAAATTCCAATATAAGTGTTTATAGCAACTTGTAATCCTGTTGCTGCAGATTGTAAAGTGCCAGCATCGCTGGACATCTGCTTTGAAGTTTCATTCACTTGTTCAAGGGATTGTTTTAGTTCCTTGATATTTCGTGCCATATGAACATGGCCTCCCTCTAACTCATGAGTGTAAACCCAACACAGATTCCAACCATAGTTGAAAGACTCATTCAAAAGACTCATAATCGTTCACTTAAAAGTGAATGTAGTTCAAATCCTATTTTTATTTCAAGTTTATATAATATTGGAAGGAGCTAAGCATCAATAATTTCAAATAATCTTCGACGTTCATCTGAACTTAAAAATTGGAACAATTTATCTCGATACAATCGTAAATTGAGCATTTGTTCAAAAACTTGTTCGAAACCTGATATTCTAGATTTATTCAGAATTAAAATTCCGTTTTCATAATAATCTGGACCATTGGGTGGATCAGACAAAATATTAGGTGGAATTCTGACGTAGTACAAAATGAAAAGTATGTTAAATAAGATAACCGATAAAATGGGATGTTCGCAATGAATCCTTAAAATATCAATTGTTTATTTCTTGTAATAATTGTCCCTGACTGAATTGTCTTCGGAACCATTCAACCAAATAATTATCATTTTTCCCATTGAGCATATTCCTAATAGTTCTGACGATTACGTTAAGTACTTTAAAGACAGTATAACCGTCTATTAACGTCATTTCAATTTCGTTTTCGACTCGGGCATTAACTCATATATATATATAACTACTGATTAACTTCTTCTCCGGTTTTTCCAATAAGTTTGGGTACTGCTCTTGTTGATGGAACGGGTATGGGGGCATGAGGGGCTGTTAATAAAGGTATCTTGTTTGCAGAGGTTGTTTGATATAACAAATTGTATTTTTCTTTGTGTGAGTCTGAACAAATTCCAATATAAGTGTTTATAGCAACTTGTAATCCTGTTGCTGCAGATTGTAAAGTGCCAGCATCGCTGGACATCTGCTTTGAAGTTTCATTCACTTGTTCAAGGGATTGTTTTAGTTCCTTGATATTTCGTGCCATATGAACATGGCCTCCCTCTAACTCATGAGTGTAAACCCAACACAGATTCCAACCATAGTTGAAAGACTCATTCAAAAGACTCATAATCGTTCACTTAAAAGTGAATGTAGTTCAAATCCTATTTTTATTTCAAGTTTATATAATATTGGAAGGAGCTAAGCATCAATAATTTCAAATAATCTTCGACGTTCATCTGAACTTAAAAATTGGAACAATTTATCTCGATACAATCGTAAATTGAGCATTTGTTCAAAAACTTGTTCGAAACCTGATATTCTAGATTTATTCAGAATTAAAATTCCGTTTTCATAATAATCTGGACCATTGGGTGGATCAGACAAAATATTAGGTGGAATTCTGACGTAGTACAAAATGAAAAGAATGTTAAATAAGATAACCGATAAAATGGGATGTTCGCAATGAATCCTTAAAATATCAATTATAATACTGTTTATTTCTTGTAATAATTGTCCCTGACTGAATTGTCTTCGGAACCATTCAACCAAATAATTATCATTTTTCCCATTGAGCATATTCCTAATAGTTCTGACGATTACGTTAAGTACTTTAAAGACAGTATAACCGTCTATTAACGTCATTTCAATTTCGTTTTCGACTCCGGCATTAACTCATATATATATATATATATAACTACTGATTAACTTCTTCTCCGGTTTTTCCAAGTTTGGGTACTGCTCTTGTTGATGGAACGGGTATGGGGGCAGGAGGGGCTCTTAATAAAGGTATCTTGTTTGCAGAGGTTGTTTGATATAACAAATTGGATTTTTCTTTGTGTGAGTCTGAACAAATTCCAATATAAGTGTTTATAGCAACTTGTAATCCTGTTGCTGCAGATTGTAAAGTGCCAGCATCGCTGGACATCTGCTTTGAAGTTTCATTCACTTGTTCAAGGGATTGTTTTAGTTCCTTGATATTTCGTGCCATATGAACATGGCCTCCCTCTAACTCATGAGTGTAAACCCAACACAGATTCCAACCATAGTTGAAAGACTCATTCAAAAGACTCATAATCGTTCACTTAAAAGTGAATGTAGTTCAAATCCTATTTTTATTTCAAGTTTATATAATATTGGAAGGAGCTAAGCATCAATAATTTCAAATAATCTTCGACGTTCATCTGAACTTAAAAATTGGAACAATTTATCTCGATACAATCGTAAATTGAGCATTTGTTCAAAAACTTGTTCGAACCCTGATATTCTAGATTTATTCAGAATTAAAATTCCGTTTTCGTAATAATCTGGACCATTGGGTGGATCAGACAAAATATTAGGTGGAATTCTGACGTAGTACAAAATGAAAAGAATGTTAAATAAGATAACCGATAAAATGGGATGTTCGCAATGAATCCTTAAAATATCAATTATAATACTGTTTATTTCTTGTAATAATTGTCCCTGACTGAATTGTCTTCGGAACCATTCAACCAAATAATTATCATTTTTCCCATTGAGCATATTCCTAATAGTTCTGACGATTACGTTAAGTACTTTAAAGACAGTATAACCGTCTATTAACGTCATTTCAATTTCGTTTTCGACTCCGGCATTAACTCATATATATATAACTACTGATTAACTTCTTCTCCGGTTTTTCCAATAAGTTTGGGTACTGCTCTTGTTGATGGAACGGGTATGGGGCAGGAGGGGCTCTTAATAAAGGTATCTTGTTTGCAGAGGTTGTTTGATATAACAAATTGGATTTTTCTTTGTGTGAGTCTGAACAAATTCCAATATAAGTGTTTATAGCAACTTGTAATCCTGTTGCTGCAGATTGTAAAGTGCCAGCATCGCTGGACATCTGCTTTGAAGTTTCATTCACTTGTTCAAGGGATTGTTTTAGTTCCTTGATATTTCGTGCCATATGAACATGGCCTCCCTCTAACTCATGAGTGTAAACCCAACACAGATTCCAACCATAGTTGAAAGACTCATTCAAAAGACTCATAATCGTTCACTTAAAAGTGAATGTAGTTCAAATCCTATTTTTATTTCAAGTTTATATAATATTGGAAGGAGCTAAGCATCAATAATTTCAAATAATCTTCGACGTTCATCTGAACTTAAAAATTGGAACAATTTATCTCGATACAATCGTAAATTGAGCATTTGTTCAAAAACTTGTTCGAAACCTGATATTCTAGATTTATTCAGAATTAAAATTCCGTTTTCATAATAATCTGGACCATTGGGTGGATCAGACAAAATATTAGGTGGAATTCTGACGTAGTACAAAATGAAAAGAATGTTAAATAAGATAACCGATAAAATGGGATGTTCGCAATGAATCCTTAAAATATCAATTATAATACTGTTTATTTCTTGTAATAATTGTCCCTGACTGAATTGTCTTCGGAACCATTCAACCAAATAATTATCATTTTTCCCATTGAGCATATTCCTAATAGTTCTGACGATTACGTTAAGTACTTTAAAGACAGTATAACCGTCTATTAACGTCATTTCAATTTCGTTTTCGACTCCGGCATTAACTCATATATATATATAACTACTGATTAACTTCTTCTCCGGTTTTTCCAATAAGTTTGGGTACTGCTCTTGTTGATGGAACGGGTATGGGGGCATGAGGGGCTGTTAATAAAGGTATCTTGTTTGCAGAGGTTGTTTGATATAACAAATTGTATTTTTCTTTGTGTGAGTCTGAACAAATTCCAATATAAGTGTTTATATCAACTTGTAATCCTGTTGCTGCAGATTGTAAAGTGCCAGCATCGCTGGACATCTGCTTTGAAGTTTCATTCACTTGTTCAAGGGATTGTTTTAGTTCCTTGATATTTCGTGCCATATGAACATGGCCTCCCTCTAACTCATGAGTGTAAACCCAACACAGATTCCAACCATAGTTGAAAGACTCATTCAAAAGACTCATAATCGTTCACTTAAAAGTGAATGTAGTTCAAATCCTATTTTTATTTCAAGTTTATATAATATTGGAAGGAGCTAAGCATCAATAATTTCAAATAATCTTCGACGTTCATCTGAACTTAAAAATTGGAACAATTTATCTCGATACAATCGTAAATTGAGCATTTGTTCAAAAACTTGTTCGAAACCTGATATTCTAGATTTATTCAGAATTAAAATTCCGTTTTCATAATAATCTGGACCATTGGGTGGATCAGACAAAATATTAGGTGGAATTCTGACGTAGTACAAAATGAAAAGTATGTTAAATAAGATAACCGATAAAATGGGATGTTCGCAATGAATCCTTAAAATATCAATTGTTTATTTCTTGTAATAATTGTCCCTGACTGAATTGTCTTCGGAACCATTCAACCAAATAATTATCATTTTTCCCATTGAGCATATTCCTAATAGTTCTGACGATTACGTTAAGTACTTTAAAGACAGTATAACCGTCTATTAACGTCATTTCAATTTCGTTTTCGACTCCGGCATTAACTCATATATATATATAACTACTGATTAACTTCTTCTCCGGTTTTTCCAATAAGTTTGGGTACTGCTCTTGTTGATGGAACGGGTATGGGGGCATGAGGGGCTGTTAATAAAGGTATCTTGTTTGCAGAGGTTGTTTGATATAACAAATTGTATTTTTCTTTGTGTGAGTCTGAACAAATTCCAATATAAGTGTTTATAGCAACTTGTAATCCTGTTGCTGCAGATTGTAAAGTGCCAGCATCGCTGGACATCTGCTTTGAAGTTTCATTCACTTGTTCAAGGGATTGTTTTAGTTCCTTGATATTTCGTGCCATATGAACATGGCCTCCCTCTAACTCATGAGTGTAAACCCAACACAGATTCCAACCATAGTTGAAAGACTCATTCAAAAGACTCATAATCGTTCACTTAAAAGTGAATGTAGTTCAAATCCTATTTTTATTTCAAGTTTATATAATATTGGAAGGAGCTAAGCATCAATAATTTCAAATAATCTTCGACGTTCATCTGAACTTAAAAATTGGAACAATTTATCTCGATACAATCGTAAATTGAGCATTTGTTCAAAAACTTGTTCGAAACCTGATATTCTAGATTTATTCAGAATTAAAATTCCGTTTTCATAATAATCTGGACCATTGGGTGGATCAGACAAAATATTAGGTGGAATTCTGACGTAGTACAAAATGAAAAGAATGTTAAATAAGATAACCGATAAAATGGGATGTTCGCAATGAATCCTTAAAATATCAATTATAATACTGTTTATTTCTTGTAATAATTGTCCCTGACTGAATTGTCTTCGGAACCATTCAACCAAATAATTATCATTTTTCCCATTGAGCATATTCCTAATAGTTCTGACGATTACGTTAAGTACTTTAAAGACAGTATAACCGTCTATTAACGTCATTTCAATTTCGTTTTCGACTCCGGCATTAACTCATATATATATATATATATAACTACTGATTAACTTCTTCTCCGGTTTTTCCAAGTTTGGGTACTGCTCTTGTTGATGGAACGGGTATGGGGGCAGGAGGGGCTCTTAATAAAGGTATCTTGTTTGCAGAGGTTGTTTGATATAACAAATTGGATTTTTCTTTGTGTGAGTCTGAACAAATTCCAATATAAGTGTTTATAGCAACTTGTAATCCTGTTGCTGCAGATTGTAAAGTGCCAGCATCGCTGGACATCTGCTTTGAAGTTTCATTCACTTGTTCAAGGGATTGTTTTAGTTCCTTGATATTTCGTGCCATATGAACATGGCCTCCCTCTAACTCATGAGTGTAAACCCAACACAGATTCCAACCATAGTTGAAAGACTCATTCAAAAGACTCATAATCGTTCACTTAAAAGTGAATGTAGTTCAAATCCTATTTTTATTTCAAGTTTATATAATATTGGAAGGAGCTAAGCATCAATAATTTCAAATAATCTTCGACGTTCATCTGAACTTAAAAATTGGAACAATTTATCTCGATACAATCGTAAATTGAGCATTTGTTCAAAAACTTGTTCGAACCCTGATATTCTAGATTTATTCAGAATTAAAATTCCGTTTTCGTAATAATCTGGACCATTGGGTGGATCAGACAAAATATTAGGTGGAATTCTGACGTAGTACAAAATGAAAAGAATGTTAAATAAGATAACCGATAAAATGGGATGTTCGCAATGAATCCTTAAAATATCAATTATAATACTGTTTATTTCTTGTAATAATTGTCCCTGACTGAATTGTCTTCGGAACCATTCAACCAAATAATTATCATTTTTCCCATTGAGCATATTCCTAATAGTTCTGACGATTACGTTAAGTACTTTAAAGACAGTATAACCGTCTATTAACGTCATTTCAATTTCGTTTTCGACTCCGGCATTAACTCATATATATATAACTACTGATTAACTTCTTCTCCGGTTTTTCCAATAAGTTTGGGTACTGCTCTTGTTGATGGAACGGGTATGGGGCAGGAGGGGCTCTTAATAAAGGTATCTTGTTTGCAGAGGTTGTTTGATATAACAAATTGGATTTTTCTTTGTGTGAGTCTGAACAAATTCCAATATAAGTGTTTATAGCAACTTGTAATCCTGTTGCTGCAGATTGTAAAGTGCCAGCATCGCTGGACATCTGCTTTGAAGTTTCATTCACTTGTTCAAGGGATTGTTTTAGTTCCTTGATATTTCGTGCCATATGAACATGGCCTCCCTCTAACTCATGAGTGTAAACCCAACACAGATTCCAACCATAGTTGAAAGACTCATTCAAAAGACTCATAATCGTTCACTTAAAAGTGAATGTAGTTCAAATCCTATTTTTATTTCAAGTTTATATAATATTGGAAGGAGCTAAGCATCAATAATTTCAAATAATCTTCGACGTTCATCTGAACTTAAAAATTGGAACAATTTATCTCGATACAATCGTAAATTGAGCATTTGTTCAAAAACTTGTTCGAAACCTGATATTCTAGATTTATTCAGAATTAAAATTCCGTTTTCATAATAATCTGGACCATTGGGTGGATCAGACAAAATATTAGGTGGAATTCTGACGTAGTACAAAATGAAAAGAATGTTAAATAAGATAACCGATAAAATGGGATGTTCGCAATGAATCCTTAAAATATCAATTATAATACTGTTTATTTCTTGTAATAATTGTCCCTGACTGAATTGTCTTCGGAACCATTCAACCAAATAATTATCATTTTTCCCATTGAGCATATTCCTAATAGTTCTGACGATTACGTTAAGTACTTTAAAGACAGTATAACCGTCTATTAACGTCATTTCAATTTCGTTTTCGACTCCGGCATTAACTCATATATATATATAACTACTGATTAACTTCTTCTCCGGTTTTTCCAATAAGTTTGGGTACTGCTCTTGTTGATGGAACGGGTATGGGGGCATGAGGGGCTGTTAATAAAGGTATCTTGTTTGCAGAGGTTGTTTGATATAACAAATTGTATTTTTCTTTGTGTGAGTCTGAACAAATTCCAATATAAGTGTTTATAGCAACTTGTAATCCTGTTGCTGCAGATTGTAAAGTGCCAGCATCGCTGGACATCTGCTTTGAAGTTTCATTCACTTGTTCAAGGGATTGTTTTAGTTCCTTGATATTTCGTGCCATATGAACATGGCCTCCCTCTAACTCATGAGTGTAAACCCAACACAGATTCCAACCATAGTTGAAAGACTCATTCAAAAGACTCATAATCGTTCACTTAAAAGTGAATGTAGTTCAAATCCTATTTTTATTTCAAGTTTATATAATATTGGAAGGAGCTAAGCATCAATAATTTCAAATAATCTTCGACGTTCATCTGAACTTAAAAATTGGAACAATTTATCTCGATACAATCGTAAATTGAGCATTTGTTCAAAAACTTGTTCGAAACCTGATATTCTAGATTTATTCAGAATTAAAATTCCGTTTTCATAATAATCTGGACCATTGGGTGGATCAGACAAAATATTAGGTGGAATTCTGACGTAGTACAAAATGAAAAGAATGTTAAATAAGATAACCGATAAAATGGGATGTTCGCAATGAATCCTTAAAATATCAATTATAATACTGTTTATTTCTTGTAATAATTGTCCCTGACTGAATTGTCTTCGGAACCATTCAACCAAATAATTATCATTTTTCCCATTGAGCATATTCCTAATAGTTCTGACGATTACGTTAAGTACTTTAAAGACAGTATAACCGTCTATTAACGTCATTTCAATTTCGTTTTCGACTCCGGCATTAACTCATATATATATAACTACTGATTAACTTCTTCTCCGGTTTTTCCAATAAGTTTGGGTACTGCTCTTGTTGATGGAACGGGTATGGGGCAGGAGGGGCTCTTAATAAAGGTATCTTGTTTGCAGAGGTTGTTTGATATAACAAATTGGATTTTTCTTTGTGTGAGTCTGAACAAATTCCAATATAAGTGTTTATAGCAACTTGTAATCCTGTTGCTGCAGATTGTAAAGTGCCAGCATCGCTGGACATCTGCTTTGAAGTTTCATTCACTTGTTCAAGGGATTGTTTTAGTTCCTTGATATTTCGTGCCATATGAACATGGCCTCCCTCTAACTCATGAGTGTAAACCCAACACAGATTCCAACCATAGTTGAAAGACTCATTCAAAAGACTCATAATCGTTCACTTAAAAGTGAATGTAGTTCAAATCCTATTTTTATTTCAAGTTTATATAATATTGGAAGGAGCTAAGCATCAATAATTTCAAATAATCTTCGACGTTCATCTGAACTTAAAAATTGGAACAATTTATCTCGATACAATCGTAAATTGAGCATTTGTTCAAAAACTTGTTCGAAACCTGATATTCTAGATTTATTCAGAATTAAAATTCCGTTTTCATAATAATCTGGACCATTGGGTGGATCAGACAAAATATTAGGTGGAATTCTGACGTAGTACAAAATGAAAAGTATGTTAAATAAGATAACCGATAAAATGGGATGTTCGCAATGAATCCTTAAAATATCAATTGTTTATTTCTTGTAATAATTGTCCCTGACTGAATTGTCTTCGGAACCATTCAACCAAATAATTATCATTTTTCCCATTGAGCATATTCCTAATAGTTCTGACGATTACGTTAAGTACTTTAAAGACAGTATAACCGTCTATTAACGTCATTTCAATTTCGTTTTCGACTCCGGCATTAACTCATATATATATATAACTACTGATTAACTTCTTCTCCGGTTTTTCCAATAAGTTTGGGTACTGCTCTTGTTGATGGAACGGGTATGGGGGCATGAGGGGCTGTTAATAAAGGTATCTTGTTTGCAGAGGTTGTTTGATATAACAAATTGTATTTTTCTTTGTGTGAGTCTGAACAAATTCCAATATAAGTGTTTATAGCAACTTGTAATCCTGTTGCTGCAGATTGTAAAGTGCCAGCATCGCTGGACATCTGCTTTGAAGTTTCATTCACTTGTTCAAGGGATTGTTTTAGTTCCTTGATATTTCGTGCCATATGAACATGGCCTCCCTCTAACTCATGAGTGTAAACCCAACACAGATTCCAACCATAGTTGAAAGACTCATTCAAAAGACTCATAATCGTTCACTTAAAAGTGAATGTAGTTCAAATCCTATTTTTATTTCAAGTTTATATAATATTGGAAGGAGCTAAGCATCAATAATTTCAAATAATCTTCGACGTTCATCTGAACTTAAAAATTGGAACAATTTATCTCGATACAATCGTAAATTGAGCATTTGTTCAAAAACTTGTTCGAAACCTGATATTCTAGATTTATTCAGAATTAAAATTCCGTTTTCATAATAATCTGGACCATTGGGTGGATCAGACAAAATATTAGGTGGAATTCTGACGTAGTACAAAATGAAAAGAATGTTAAATAAGATAACCGATAAAATGGGATGTTCGCAATGAATCCTTAAAATATCAATTATAATACTGTTTATTTCTTGTAATAATTGTCCCTGACTGAATTGTCTTCGGAACCATTCAACCAAATAATTATCATTTTTCCCATTGAGCATATTCCTAATAGTTCTGACGATTACGTTAAGTACTTTAAAGACAGTATAACCGTCTATTAACGTCATTTCAATTTCGTTTTCGACTCCGGCATTAACTCATATATATATATATATATAACTACTGATTAACTTCTTCTCCGGTTTTTCCAAGTTTGGGTACTGCTCTTGTTGATGGAACGGGTATGGGGGCAGGAGGGGCTCTTAATAAAGGTATCTTGTTTGCAGAGGTTGTTTGATATAACAAATTGGATTTTTCTTTGTGTGAGTCTGAACAAATTCCAATATAAGTGTTTATAGCAACTTGTAATCCTGTTGCTGCAGATTGTAAAGTGCCAGCATCGCTGGACATCTGCTTTGAAGTTTCATTCACTTGTTCAAGGGATTGTTTTAGTTCCTTGATATTTCGTGCCATATGAACATGGCCTCCCTCTAACTCATGAGTGTAAACCCAACACAGATTCCAACCATAGTTGAAAGACTCATTCAAAAGACTCATAATCGTTCACTTAAAAGTGAATGTAGTTCAAATCCTATTTTTATTTCAAGTTTATATAATATTGGAAGGAGCTAAGCATCAATAATTTCAAATAATCTTCGACGTTCATCTGAACTTAAAAATTGGAACAATTTATCTCGATACAATCGTAAATTGAGCATTTGTTCAAAAACTTGTTCGAACCCTGATATTCTAGATTTATTCAGAATTAAAATTCCGTTTTCGTAATAATCTGGACCATTGGGTGGATCAGACAAAATATTAGGTGGAATTCTGACGTAGTACAAAATGAAAAGAATGTTAAATAAGATAACCGATAAAATGGGATGTTCGCAATGAATCCTTAAAATATCAATTATAATACTGTTTATTTCTTGTAATAATTGTCCCTGACTGAATTGTCTTCGGAACCATTCAACCAAATAATTATCATTTTTCCCATTGAGCATATTCCTAATAGTTCTGACGATTACGTTAAGTACTTTAAAGACAGTATAACCGTCTATTAACGTCATTTCAATTTCGTTTTCGACTCCGGCATTAACTCATATATATATAACTACTGATTAACTTCTTCTCCGGTTTTTCCAATAAGTTTGGGTACTGCTCTTGTTGATGGAACGGGTATGGGGCAGGAGGGGCTCTTAATAAAGGTATCTTGTTTGCAGAGGTTGTTTGATATAACAAATTGGATTTTTCTTTGTGTGAGTCTGAACAAATTCCAATATAAGTGTTTATAGCAACTTGTAATCCTGTTGCTGCAGATTGTAAAGTGCCAGCATCGCTGGACATCTGCTTTGAAGTTTCATTCACTTGTTCAAGGGATTGTTTTAGTTCCTTGATATTTCGTGCCATATGAACATGGCCTCCCTCTAACTCATGAGTGTAAACCCAACACAGATTCCAACCATAGTTGAAAGACTCATTCAAAAGACTCATAATCGTTCACTTAAAAGTGAATGTAGTTCAAATCCTATTTTTATTTCAAGTTTATATAATATTGGAAGGAGCTAAGCATCAATAATTTCAAATAATCTTCGACGTTCATCTGAACTTAAAAATTGGAACAATTTATCTCGATACAATCGTAAATTGAGCATTTGTTCAAAAACTTGTTCGAAACCTGATATTCTAGATTTATTCAGAATTAAAATTCCGTTTTCATAATAATCTGGACCATTGGGTGGATCAGACAAAATATTAGGTGGAATTCTGACGTAGTACAAAATGAAAAGAATGTTAAATAAGATAACCGATAAAATGGGATGTTCGCAATGAATCCTTAAAATATCAATTATAATACTGTTTATTTCTTGTAATAATTGTCCCTGACTGAATTGTCTTCGGAACCATTCAACCAAATAATTATCATTTTTCCCATTGAGCATATTCCTAATAGTTCTGACGATTACGTTAAGTACTTTAAAGACAGTATAACCGTCTATTAACGTCATTTCAATTTCGTTTTCGACTCCGGCATTAACTCATATATATATATATATATAACTACTGATTAACTTCTTCTCCGGTTTTTCCAAGTTTGGGTACTGCTCTTGTTGATGGAACGGGTATGGGGGCAGGAGGGGCTCTTAATAAAGGTATCTTGTTTGCAGAGGTTGTTTGATATAACAAATTGGATTTTTCTTTGTGTGAGTCTGAACAAATTCCAATATAAGTGTTTATAGCAACTTGTAATCCTGTTGCTGCAGATTGTAAAGTGCCAGCATCGCTGGACATCTGCTTTGAAGTTTCATTCACTTGTTCAAGGGATTGTTTTAGTTCCTTGATATTTCGTGCCATATGAACATGGCCTCCCTCTAACTCATGAGTGTAAACCCAACACAGATTCCAACCATAGTTGAAAGACTCATTCAAAAGACTCATAATCGTTCACTTAAAAGTGAATGTAGTTCAAATCCTATTTTTATTTCAAGTTTATATAATATTGGAAGGAGCTAAGCATCAATAATTTCAAATAATCTTCGACGTTCATCTGAACTTAAAAATTGGAACAATTTATCTCGATACAATCGTAAATTGAGCATTTGTTCAAAAACTTGTTCGAACCCTGATATTCTAGATTTATTCAGAATTAAAATTCCGTTTTCGTAATAATCTGGACCATTGGGTGGATCAGACAAAATATTAGGTGGAATTCTGACGTAGTACAAAATGAAAAGAATGTTAAATAAGATAACCGATAAAATGGGATGTTCGCAATGAATCCTTAAAATATCAATTATAATACTGTTTATTTCTTGTAATAATTGTCCCTGACTGAATTGTCTTCGGAACCATTCAACCAAATAATTATCATTTTTCCCATTGAGCATATTCCTAATAGTTCTGACGATTACGTTAAGTACTTTAAAGACAGTATAACCGTCTATTAACGTCATTTCAATTTCGTTTTCGACTCCGGCATTAACTCATATATATATAACTACTGATTAACTTCTTCTCCGGTTTTTCCAATAAGTTTGGGTACTGCTCTTGTTGATGGAACGGGTATGGGGCAGGAGGGGCTCTTAATAAAGGTATCTTGTTTGCAGAGGTTGTTTGATATAACAAATTGGATTTTTCTTTGTGTGAGTCTGAACAAATTCCAATATAAGTGTTTATAGCAACTTGTAATCCTGTTGCTGCAGATTGTAAAGTGCCAGCATCGCTGGACATCTGCTTTGAAGTTTCATTCACTTGTTCAAGGGATTGTTTTAGTTCCTTGATATTTCGTGCCATATGAACATGGCCTCCCTCTAACTCATGAGTGTAAACCCAACACAGATTCCAACCATAGTTGAAAGACTCATTCAAAAGACTCATAATCGTTCACTTAAAAGTGAATGTAGTTCAAATCCTATTTTTATTTCAAGTTTATATAATATTGGAAGGAGCTAAGCATCAATAATTTCAAATAATCTTCGACGTTCATCTGAACTTAAAAATTGGAACAATTTATCTCGATACAATCGTAAATTGAGCATTTGTTCAAAAACTTGTTCGAAACCTGATATTCTAGATTTATTCAGAATTAAAATTCCGTTTTCATAATAATCTGGACCATTGGGTGGATCAGACAAAATATTAGGTGGAATTCTGACGTAGTACAAAATGAAAAGAATGTTAAATAAGATAACCGATAAAATGGGATGTTCGCAATGAATCCTTAAAATATCAATTGTTTATTTCTTGTAATAATTGTCCCTGACTGAATTGTCTTCGGAACCATTCAACCAAATAATTATCATTTTTCCCATTGAGCATATTCCTAATAGTTCTGACGATTACGTTAAGTACTTTAAAGACAGTATAACCGTCTATTAACGTCATTTCAATTTCGTTTTCGACTCCGGCATTAACTCATATATATATATATATATATATATATAACTACTGATTAACTTCTTCTCCGGTTTTTCCAATAAGTTTGGGTACTGCTCTTGTTGATGGAACGGGTATGGGGGCAGGAGGGGCTCTTAATAAAGGTATCTTGTTTGCAGAGGTTGTTTGATATAACAAATTGGATTTTTCTTTGTGTGAGTCTGAACAAATTCCAATATAAGTGTTTATAGCAACTTGTAATCCTGTTGCTGCAGATTGTAAAGTGCCAGCATCGCTGGACATCTGCTTTGAAGTTTCATTCACTTGTTCAAGGGATTGTTTTAGTTCCTTGATATTTCGTGCCATATGAACATGGCCTCCTTCTAACTCATGAGTGTAAACCCAACACAGATTCCAACCATAGTTGAAAGACTCATTCAAAAGACTCATAATCGTTCACTTAAAAGTGAATGTAGTTCAAATCCTATTTTTATTTCAAGTTTATATAATATTGGAAGGAGCTAAGCATCAATAATTTCAAATAATCTTCGACGTTCATCTGAACTTAAAAATTGGAACAATTTATCTCGATACAATCGTAAATTGAGCATTTGTTCAAAAACTTGTTCGAAACCTGATATTCTAGATTTATTCAGAATTAAAATTCCGTTTTCGTAATAATCTGGACCATTGGGTGGATCAGACAAAATATTAGGTGGAATTCTGACGTAGTACAAAATGAAAAGAATGTTAAATAAGATAACCGATAAAATGGGATGTTCGCAATGAATCCTTAAAATATCAATTATAATACTGTTTATTTCTTGTAATAATTGTCCCTGACTGAATTGTCTGAAATAAAAATCAAGTTCAATTAAAAATAAAAATTAATACATAAAAAGTGGTTTTAAAATGACATTTTTCTTCCATCTATCGATATTTTCACGGCCGGTTTAGATTGTATAGTTAAATTGCATAATCGTATTTACCATTTTTTTTTTTGTGAAAAATCTTATTATTTTTAATTTCACATTGTGGATTGGAATTTTTTGAAGTTCCGTTATTCGATGCTTGAAATTCTATTTCTATATTTCTATCTTCAATATTTATTGTAAAGTTTACTTTATATATATATATATAAATAATAATTACTTTATATATATATATATATATATATATATATATATATATATATATATATATATATATATATATATATATAATATAAATATAATAACTTAAAAATTGGAACAATTTATCTCGATACAATTGTTTTTATTACTTAATTGCAACTTGATTACCCACAGCCGCTGTACATTCTCTGTTCAAGCGTTCAACAAAAGCCAGAGTAGCTTGACCTCTTTTTCCGTACGCAGTTACAACCAAAGTTATTACATTAAAAATTGATGGAATTGTATGTTCACGAAGACGTGATCCTAACTCAACCATATATCGTACGTGTTCAACTAATGTTGCATCTGCTAGTGGTGGTGCGCTGCATTAATCTCATTCCTAAGAGCTCCAAACCACGGATCGAATGGATCGACTGCGTCTCCTTGTGGTGCGGCCAAGAAAATACCAATATGGTTGCGAACGAGTGCCACACCCTCGGCGTCATTTGTTATATAAGCATCCATAGCCATTTCACATCCTGCTAATTCGATTGAAACCCCAAGTATGATGTTCTCTTGTGTTACCGGCATCTGAGCAAATCGAAGTTTACCCATCACATACACCGTTGCTGCTCGAAGCATTGCAATCCGTGGGGTTATCGCCATTCCTCTCCCTTCTGCTGGTAAATTATCTAGTGCATCAATGAACTCTGGGATTCCCCATACTCGACCGACTAATAATGATGTTACTAGTGGACTCCCGGTGAAAATACCCTGCATCCGGTTCTCATATAACAAAGGGCCCATATGATGTTGAACCGCCATGATTATGAGTTGTTCGACTTTATGATTGAATTATAAATGAAATATGAAAAATAGCGGATTTAATAAAAAGATTAAAAGCTTTTTAATTATTTTGGTTGTATATATATATTTTTTTTTTTTTTTTTTTTTTTTTTTTTTTGTTTTAAAATAAAATGAAAAGAGAAAATTAATAATATTGAAATAAAGAAATAATAATAAAATCGGATAACAAATAAACCGATTAAAGAAAGAAAACACAAGTTAAAAATGAGTTAAAATATATTTTGGATTAAACTCAAAAATCCTAAATAATAAAGAAGTTCATAGGGCGAACCGAAGTCCGAGTCAGATTCAACTTCAAAATCTGTAACTTAGAAAAGAAAATGAGTTAAAAATATATTTTGGATTAAACTCAAAAATCCTAAATAATAAAGAAGTTCATAAGGCGAACCGAAGTCCGAGTCAGATTCAACTTCAAAATCTGTAACTTAGAAAAGATGCCTTAATTGAAACCAACGTTATTTTTCTCAAAAGCTATTGCCTTTTTCAATAGATGGACCTTCTTTTCCAAGTTTTGTTTCTCCTCCGCAGCGGTGAGTTGACGGCGCCAAGTCTCTATAGAGTTAAAACACTTATATTTAGGCGATGCTGTAGCGATACAAATTGTATCGATTTTCCCCTGTTTTGCACGCGGATCAGGTTTTTCTAGACCCAAATAATTAACTCTACAAAGTGAATCTTTACAAGCCCGGTTTGGTTGCATTTGGAACTTTTGAACAGAAACTACTATTATTGTAAGCTAGTGGATGTTCTGGCGGGTACAAAGGCGGTTTGAAACTACAACTCAAATTACACGCGGTCTTATCAATGTTCTTCGGAATTGATGGTAGTGCTTTAATAAATCGGTCGAAGTTCTTCTGATCGTTGTTCTGCATTTTATGAAAAATTATATACATTTTACTTATTTGGAAACTAATCCAAACTCCTTCGTGTCGGATCTAAACAAAGAGGCCGACCATCATTATGTTCATACAGAGTTTTAAATTTTTCTTTATCAGCTACCAGTGCGTACAACATACTGATTACGTCAGAATGATCCCTTACAACACTCTTATATCGCTCACACAGAGCCGACGACAACATCGGCAATACGGTCGCGTCAGAGTAATTCTTTAGAAGATCACAACAAGAAATACGATAATCCTCCACGTGTTCCCAATTCACTAAATCCATCCTACTTAATTTAGTCAACAATTTCACCGGATCAGGTACAAACCTAAGATTTTTCCCGTCAGAAACAATAAATTTCGAGCAGAAATAAGGGTAGTAATAATCCAATAACTTGCATTCCATATTAAAATGTGATGCAAAATACGGACTACGATCAACCAACACACTATTATTTCTTCCAAAAATCACACTATCGTCACCAGCAAACATCGCCACTGCAATATCGTCGACGTCATACAAAGCAAGCGTTATAGCCATATTTAGAACCGTGTTACCAAAGAACGTACTAGAATCACCTGAACGTCGCTGATACTTTACGGCCATCGAAATACCATTAATTCTATCCACGTATGTAGACCGCTTATGGGAATCTCGCCATATACGAACCAAATCATCATGCATCCCTAGCGCAGAAAAAAGTCTGCACTCAAATTCAAGTGCCGATGCATCCTGAGACTTATCATATTTGGAGATATCATTTTCGACTTTTGGATATTCAAGAATATCAATATTGACTCGTTCATTCAATTCCCTCTCAAATTCCTCAATAGACATATCGGTATACACTAGTAATCTCTTATCAAGAACAGATATGAGTCTTTCACGCAATAAACGCATTACCGGACAAAAAATCATATTAATAACCTTCGGTTGATGTGCGATAGTCTGCAATGAATTATACCTATAAATACCATCAGATGTTAGCAATGGTTTAACTACATTCTTAATCATCACATCAAAAGAGGCGTACGGTTGATCTTCAAAACCCAAATCAGATTGCAACTGTGAACGCACCGATACAGGTTGTTTATCCAACCAATCCATTATCATTTCAGCGTTCACCATTACAACTTCTTCAGAGTAACGCTTAAACCTACTCATTTCCGTCTTGGCAACTGCAGATAATATAAAATTTTCATACAAATTTTCGCCCGTTGCAGAACGCGGAATCATCAGGTCAGTCAAATCAGGTACGCACATGTTCCTCTTATAAAGTGCCAACAAAGTCTCTCTTTGAGTTGATACGCGATTCGCTGGCATAAGAGTACGTAATCTGGGTGTCAATGTAGCGTAATCACTGATCTTCATTGGTTTCTTCTTATCCATAGTTAGTTGAACCTTATCTAAAGGTATATTTATATGACTTTCCTCAACAACTATCTGATTATTGTTTCGATAAAAGGAACCAGCCGGTATTAATGAATTATAATACATTTGCAAAAACTCGACTGACGGCTCCGGTGCATCATACTTAATCGGTGCGAAGTCCGGAAAATAACTGGGTACTGACAAACAACGTGGACGCAGTGCCGGGATACTTATATGCGGTATATGTAATAAAGCCTCCGACACTTGCGAAAAATAATTTTCCGCTGGCGTATGTTCATCGATGATTTCCCCCCCACCGCACATCTTCGTTAGTGAATTCTCGCGGTTGAATGCCTTCAAAGTGTACTCAGACGTCGACATAGCCAAATTCATCATTCTATAGAATCTATCAGTCGAACAACCAATATAAATCAAAGATTTAGTATGACGTGATATAGCGACGACCAGATGTGGTAACGATTCGAAGATCGGAATAGGTTTAGCGTTAGATCTAACGAGAATTACAGTTTTTTCAGTCTGTCCTTGAGCTTCATGCACAGTTAACACCCGCAATGATTTATTAAATAATTCTATCGCTTCCTTTTCAAGTTGAGTAATAGTCAAATATAGTGCGTCATCTACTATAGGTAGTTTCGCTTTTAGGCCTGGATCCAACCCTATTTTTACATCATAATTTTCATAATTATTTCTTATATTTTCCAAATTTAAATCTTCGTCTAGATCAATTTGTTTCTTTTTTTTGGCCGAAAAGGAATTTTTGGTTTTTTCATTAAAAAACTAACTGCCACACCATCTGTCATTATTGAATATGTAAATTTTTTTGTTTTGGTTTCCGGCAACTTAAAATATTTTCGCCATTCTTTGTCTTTCTCGAAAGTAGACCATTTACCTTTAAACAAATCAACGGAACACAAGAGTTGCCATAACGCAACGGAATCATAGCGAATATGATGTCTTCCAAATTTAAGCACGGGTATTAATGAAAAATTTTTAAGGTTCTGAATTTCGTTATACCTTTGCAGATTATAAAACAAATATATGTATTTTGTATAACTTAATTTATTTTTTATGTCGTAAAAACATTCACCGTTCCAGTTTAATTTTAATATATATATACAGTGGTGTGCAATTTAATAGGTATTTAAAAAAAAAAAATTAAAGATTAAATATTTTTACAATCTCACTAATAATAAAAAGTAAAACAAATTTATTTCGGTTCATTAGTCCATTAGAAACTAAATTTTTATTAAAACATTAATTCAATTTTATTTTAGGCAATATTTTACGTCGTTGAATTTCAATTATATTCCGTTTGATCTGTGCAAATAAATAGGTAATTTTAAACTGTTAGTTAAAAATAGTACTTTTAGTTCGAAATTTAGATAAATACCTTATAATTTAATATTTGGTGGTATAACCTTTATTTTTCATCACTGCTACACATCTTCGCCCCATGGAGTCGACTAATTTTCGGCACACCGATGTAGGAATAGCCCACCAAGCTTTTTGTACATTTTCCCATAGCTCCTTTCTATTTTTAGGTTTCGGCAATTTACCGAGGGCATGTTTTACCTCCCCCCATAGGTTCTCTATGGGGTTTAAATCCGGAGATTGTGCCGGCCATTTTAAAACCTTCACATTATGTTGATCAAACCATTGTTTCACAACCTTTGCGGTGTGTTTTGGGTCGTTGTCCTGTTGAAAGACCCAGCGAAGAGGCATATTTTCCTCGGCATACGGAAGCATTGTGTCCCGAAGGATATCCTCTAAGTAAATATCCTTAGTCATATTGTCGTGTATCCAGCACAGAGGCCCAACACCATCATAGGAGAAACAACCCCAAACCATAATATTGCCACCACCGTGCTTTATAGTTTTTATGGTGTAGCGAGGATCAAATGCTTTGCCTTTGGGACGCCGCACGTATTTCCTAGAGCAATCTGATCCAAACAAATTTATTTTGGACTCGTCGGACCATAAAATGTTCTGCCATTTTGATGCTGGCCATTCCATATGATCTTTTGCAAACTTTAGTCTGTCTTTAATATTCTTTTTCGACAACGCTGGACACTTCCTCGGCAAACTGGCTTTCCAGTTACTCTCAATTAACCGTCTACGTATTGTAGACGTATCTATGTCCAGTTCAAGCTCCGTTTTGATATCTTCTTCGGCGATTATCCTCGAAAATTAGTGTTTTATCTTTTCTTCCATCGAAAAAAAATCGCAATGTGTTGTTGTTCAACACAAAATGGATTATTAGTAGTTAGCGTGCTTCTGGATTTTGTACGAGCTCGACGGATTTTATTACGATCTACCACATTTGAGGTGTCATTCTCCGTAATTAAGCCGATGTCTTGCAAGGTGGCTGAGACGATAGCAGCTCCGGCTCGATCGGAAATGTAGTATCGATCCAAAGTCCTGGCTACCACAGGTAACGAGTTGGTGGTTGTGGTGATGGTAGAAGATACTCGAGTCAAAGTATGTTCGAGAATTGGATTCTCACTACGTGTCGCTCTTGTTCTTGTTGAATTTAAAGTTGCTTTGGGTTTCTGCTTAAGTCCTCTTGAAAAATTGTTTTCATTTTTTTTTGTAACTTTTATATCTAAAGAACCAATCTTCCTCAGTTTTCTGACACTTCGCTGGTCGCTTAAAAATTCTCTTTCTTTTGTAGGAACTTTTCGGCTTTTATCACATGAACATTTGATAAATGTTTTACATTTGCATGTTGCAATATCAAATAGGATCTTGCTATCGGCTTTGAATTTTAGTAATTTATCTTTATATCGCTCAATGTTCTTTCTACCTTTAAATGGTTTAAGCAGACTTCTATACTTGTTGTGATAAGCTTTAATCCGTGCCAAAATTGTACGGTGTTCTACAATAGGTATTGATGTGTTTTGCCATATTGCTTCCACTTTTATTGTAACTATTTCACTAGTATTATGCACCAAATCTTTGTATTGCTTTTTCTCTGTGCTATGTGAGGCTAATATAAATAATTTCATTATGTCCTCATAAGTAGGTAATACGTTATTGATTAATTCAGCCCCCGACCCAAATATAGGGCATTTAGTAGCATATCTTAGAAGACAGCTATTTTAATTTTTTTTTCGGATATTTAATTATAATCAATTTAATGTGTGTGTACAATATACTTCATTACCTAATTGTTATCACTAATAAAACGTCATATTTTTTTGAAGAAATATATATTTATTATTATTTAAATAATATTGGAAATTATTTCAATATAACCTAATATTTGGTAAAGCCACCTTTTGCCGCTATGAGAGCCTCAATTCTGCGCGGCATGCTATCAATGCAAGACTGCACTGTCTGCTGCATTTTTGGATGATGATACCATACATATATAATTTTTTCTATAAGTTGTGCTTTTGTTGTTATTACACATTTCGCCACTTCTCTCTTCATCAACTCCCACACGTTTTCAATCGGGTTCATGTCAGGACTATTACCCGGCCAATCCAACAGAGGAATATTTTCCTCTCCCAAATACGTTTTTACAGACCGGGCTGTGTGGCAAGGAGCTCCATCTTGCATAAAAATGAATGGTTCCCCATCTGGGAACCATTCACTGACCTGCGGTAGCAACCGATTTTTTAAAATATCTTTGTATTGATCTTGCTTCATTATTCCTTTTACCACATACAGGCGTCCTGTGCCTTTGCCACTGATGACTGACCAGATCATTACTTTGGTCGGGTGTTTTACTGTCGGGACGATGCAGTCGGGGTGATATTTTCACCAAGGCGACGACGTACAAACTGAGATTTGTTTTTTAAGATTTCGAACGTGCTTTCATCGCTGAAGCATACCTGCAAAAACATTAAAAGTAAATAAACATTCTAATAATTAATGTTTAGTTTTCATTATTTCATTGTAAATGATGAATTAAATATAAATTACCGATCTCCAGAAGTCCACATCTTTATGACGATATTGTTTGGCCCACTTAAGACGCTTCACTCTAATTGTAGCTGTTAATTTGGGCTTCCTGGCGGGTCGGCAGGCCTTGAAATTTAAGTCTTTTAGTTTTCGGCGTACAGTGCGCTCAGAGGCATTTACATTTGCTTCTTCCAGCTTAGCTTTTATTTCTTTTGTTGAACAAAATCGGTCTTCAAGGCATATTTTAGTTAAACATCTTTCTGCTCTTGGTGTAAAAATCGGCTTTCTGCCGCATCTTTTATTTCTTTTCGGGGTCAATTCGTGCCCTGATCCTATATTTTTCTTTATGCGTCGCACGCTTGCTTCAGACTAGTGATTGCAAATTTGGAGTGATATTCCAAAACCGGTTTTTCGGTTTTACCTACAATAAAAAACCGGTTTCCGGTTTCAAACCGGTTTTTTTTAAACAAAATATATTAATTTGTACAAAAGGGAGTTGTCAGGTTTATTAGAAAAAATACTCTGTAATTTTTTTTTTAGAAGAAGAAGGTATTTCGTTTGTTGGTGTAGACAAATTTGTGGATGTTCCACCGCTTCCCCCACAATCTTCAAATCCTCGTTTAACAGCGGTAATTTTATGTGCTGCTCTCAAATGCGAAGGAAGTGTACTAGTTGATCCACCCATGCATTTTATGATTTTCGAACATGTTTTGAATTTTGCCACTTGACCATTTATCTCTCGTTGAAAGTATGTCCAAAGTGATTTGGTATTTTCAATACCTTTCTTGTATTCCTCGAATTTGTAATCCATATTTATTATGGTCTATCTTAAAAAATATTAAAATGTCGTCGGTTTTGAATACAACCCATGAAGTCACATATACATAAAGGAACAATGATGTAGGTATCTCGACATTCCACCAAATTCGACAGACCAACCGACAAACACACAATGTAGTTATAATTTTCATATGATTTATATTACTGTTTTGTTTTCATCGTTTTTTTTTTATTTTGTGAATACGTAATGTATAATTAGGCAAATTTTTTGTTAATAATAAAACCGGTTTTTAAGGGTAATAAAACCCGGTTTTTCGGTGATGTAAAATAACAAAAAAAAACGGGTTTTCGGATACCGGAAAACCGGGTTGCAATCACTACTTCAGACACCTTCAGTCTTCGTGATATTTCTTCGATTCTTGTTTCGATCTTCTTGGGCCGATGTTTTATGCTTGCCACCTCGCGTTTCTGGATGTTCTTTAAATTTTATTGCGTTTCTTATCATTTTGGCGGAACAACCTATAAGCTTTTGAATTTCGACGTAGGTTTTGTTTTCTTTTCTTAATTTTAAAATAAGTCGACGTTCTTCGTATGAACAATGTGCAGCACGCCCCACTTTTTTTGAAAAATACATTAAATTATACAGTGCTTTTCAAAGTTATAACCGCACCGCTCACAACTGTAGTTCAGAAAAAATAAGAGAGCACTAATGAAAATCACTGACAGATTGCCCTTTTAAATGCTATCAAAATATGCAAAATAGTTATTGCACTGATAACGGTAATTTTGTTGTAAAAATTGAAAATATCACAAAAGTGCGCAAAACCGACGTTTCATTATTATAACCGCACATGACTTTTTCAAAAAAAAAAAAAAAACCACGAACATAACGGTACAATTAATAATTTATTTGTCCACCATTATTTTCTACTATTGCGAGAATTCGTCTTGGCATGGACTCCACGTATGGCATCAAAACCTCTTTTGTTAATAACGACCACGCATTTTTGATGGCGGCTTTTAATTCCTCCACATTATTAAATTGACGGTTGTCGGCGTAGACTTTTCGGACGAGCCAACCCCAAATGTTCTCAATTGGATTGGCATCTGGAGAACGAGCTGGCCAATCCATTAATTCAATGTTATGGTTTGAAAACCAAGCCTTTGTGGATGCACTCACATGAATTCGTGCGTTATCTTGTTGGAAAATAAGGCGTTTTTCATGAATTCGGCGGAGGTATGGCAATAGTTTTGCTTGGAGCACATCCTGGTACTCAATGCTGTTCATCCGGCATGAAGGAAATGCCAGATCAACAGTGCCTTGGCTACTAAAACCTCCCCAAACCATCACAGAACCACCGCCGAAATTCCTTTTTGAAAAATAGCGCGGTTCTTTCCGTAGATCTCTCCAGTATCCGTTTAAGCTATCTGGACCATCAAGGTTGAACTTTTTTTCGTCCGAAAAAATAACCTAATGCACGAAAAAAGTTTTAATTTATAGGGTGTGAATAATGATTTTCAATTAATTTTCATTTTACCTTGTTCCAGTCTTGGGTAATACGATCGCGAGCAAAGGTGAGCCGCGCAACCTTATGTTGAGGGTCTAAACGTGGTGCCTTCTGCATATACTCTCGCATAATGTTAGGACTGTTCTTGATTGCACGCCAAATCGTTGGAACAGATGCAGAAAGATTACATTTTCGTTTGATCGAAGAAATCGAGATCGTTGAGTTGACGCTGTTCTGCAAATTCTTCTCACATCTCTCTCTTGCAGGATTCTATTTCTTCCAGGATATGATCTGGACCCGTAATTCTCCCAATCCGCTATGTAATTTCGGACAACTCTGTCGGATCTTCCAATTTGTCTAGCAATTTCCCGTTGTGATATTCCTTGGCTCCAAAAGGCGTCGATTTTACCTTTTTCCCTCTCGGAAAGAGCACTACCGCGTGGCATAATTAATAATACTTTCTGTAATTATTATTATTATTATTAAAATCCAAGAAAAGATAACAAAAAATATAATTTCACCTACCTCAATGACTGCGGTTATAACAATGAAACATCTGTTTTGTGCACATTTATGATATTTTTGATTTTTACAACAAAAGTACCGTTATCAGTACAATAACTCTTTTGTATATTTTGAGAGCATTTAAGAGCACAATCTTTAATGTCAGTCATTTTTATTAGTGCTCTCTTGTTTTTTCTGAACTACAGTAGTGAACGGTGCGGTTATAACTTTGAAAAGCACTGTACATTCAATTTTTTTACTTTATAATATTTATTTATTTACTTACTTTTATTCTAAAAGATTTTAACAAAATAAAAGTTTTTTAATAAATTAAAAGCGATATATATTAATTGAAATATTGACACTGCTATTTCAATGCGGCACGTCAATCACTTACACGTTCAAAAACTTTAATAAAATATAGAACCTGACAATTGTTTTTTAAAATGCGTATTATTTAATGATTGCTAAAGAAATGACTCATGCATTTCCTATTGGTGTTGGAAAGTTTTAGTAATGTAACACTGTAAATCATAATTGTTGGAATTGTGATAGTTACACTGCTATTTTCATGACGACAACTGTATATACAAAAAAAATACAGCCGTCGGCTCTGACTATACACAACCCACAACCCTTACCATAGCAAATCATATAATAAAATAAAAAGAAACAAAAACAAAAATTTTACACAAATTCATATCACATAAACATATGTACCAGTATGTTTGGTGTGAAAATACCTCTAACGATGAAGAAAACAAGCACCAGATCCGAAAACGGATGTGGATACTTTAGAGAGGGAGGTAACTTGTACCTCACCTTGGGTACATCTAGTACTGACAGCGGTTACGGGCCGCTGAACAAGGCTCTAACCTTGGCTTCCGACCTCAGAGAGAGTAGAAAATACCACATGGGTATTTTTGAAGGTCCGAAGATTGGCTAGCTGATCAGACAAAGCTAGCAGAAACCCCATGTTAATCATGGAGTTTGGTGGATGACAGGGAAAGGCATTCACTGTAATACCACTTTGCGCCGCGAAATCTTTCGGTTCTTGGCGATGGTGCCCAAGGGCACGGAACCCTAACAGATTAGCAGTTGCTGCATGATCTGGTAAGGCTAGAGCTGAAGCGTAAACTCCAGCTGCGACATCTAAAACAGAATGCCTAACTGCCTCGGCTACTACACCAAGACAGGGAATCTCCTCGTACAAATTGTGAGTATTTGGGCCCACTGGACCGTAATACCCACCAAACTCACCTACCATTTCAATAGGAAGAGGGGGAAATTCAGGATACAGGTATTGACCTGTACTTGTGACTAGATTCCCAAGAACACGTAGTTGCAAGAGAATCGGGTCGGGGACGCAGAAAGGCTGACCTTCAATAAGGGTCAGAACTTGTTCTTCTGTCTGCGTTAAAGCCTGTTGATTCTTAATCTTCAGGCTAATTATTCTAAACTACACTAGTGCAGTTGAATAATAATCGAGATACTCTGGTAGAAGAACCTTAGAAAGGTTCGGACTATCAGTAAGTATCTGGGAGTAGGTCTCGCGAGAGACATCTACTGATACGAGGGTTGATGGAGTAAATGTTACTCTACCATTGACCTCCCGTACGGACGTAGAGCTCGAAAATATCGCTGCATCAGCAGGTGATACTTTGGTGAACTCTACGTTGGAGGTATCATGTAACGACCTCGGAGGAGGAAGGGTCAAAGGTGCAGTTTGTACACCTCTTGGAGGTTGACCCTTAACTTTTGACTTAGCCGCTGGATGAGCATTAACTGGTTGAGGATTTCTCTGTTTTTCCGGTTTACCGTAGTAAACTTTTGGGACAGGTGTATCTTTATCAGCCATCGTTTAAGTATATTTTTAGAATTAACGAAACTAATCTGAAAAGATTACAAATAAGGATGGAACGCAAGCAAGCAAGTAATGTAACATTGTGTATAAGTTTTACTACCTAAATTATATAGAAAAAAATTTATGAAGCAAAATTTCGATTTTCTTTTATTTTATTTTTTTAATTTTTACCCAACCGAAAAAATTTTGTATATATATATATATATATATATATATATATATATATATATCTTTATCATTTGTTTTGATTATTTTTAAGTTTATATAGAAAAGTATAAAATGAGTGTTTAATAAAGATGTATAAATTTTGATCAATATAACGTTTTTCAATAATAAGAATTAGTGGTGATATATCGTTTAATCTAACGCATATAGTAGCTCTTAAATTGCTTAAGCACTAGCTATAGGCGAGGACCTATCAGAAAATCCTTTTCCAGGGAGTAATGATTTGAATTGTTCCTGATGATAGCTCGATGTTGATTCTTCGGACATAGGAGCTGATACTAATTGAGGGTAGATCTTTGGTGTTTCTTTCGATAACCGTCTGTCCTGTACAGTTGTTATTTCCTTTAATTCACAGTGTTCACATGAAGCTTCAGTATGGTTCTTTTTCATTTTCTTGAAGAGTAAATAATTAGTGAGGCTATCCCAAAAGCTAGCGAGAAGCACCCAATTTGAGTCATAATTCTTCTTGAGTTCTACTCCGTGTAGAATCGTATCAAAAAGAAACTTAATGATTTTCCAACACAACATGATACCAAATATATATATATATATATATATATATATATATATATATATATATATATATATATATATATATATATATATATATATATATATATATATATATATATATATATATATATATATATATATATATTTATATATATATATATATATATATATATATATATATATATATATATATATATATATATATATATATATATATATATATATATATATATATATATATATATATATATATATATATATATATATATATATATATATATATATATATATATATATATATATATATATATATATATATATATATATATATATATATATATATATATATATATATATATATATATATATATATATATATATATATATATATATATATATATATATATATATATATATATATATATATATATATATATATATATATATATATATATATATATATATATATATATATATATATATATATATATATATATATATATATATATATATATATATATATATATATATATATATATATATATATATATATATATATACAGTGAAACCTCTGTACAGGGTGGCTGATGAATTTTGCTACATTAAGAAACTCAAATAATTTTTTTTTCAGTGTATGGAATTCATTTTTCTTTTATTCATGTTAAAGCTCATTCAATTTTATTAAATATAGCTTAATTAGTTTTAAAAATAATGGAATTTAAATACCCCCCCTGCTCGTTGATGCATGTGCGGCATCTTACCAAAAAGTTGTTCATTACTGCTTGGAGAGTTGAGACAGGAATAGCCGCAATTGTTTCTCGAATGGATTGCCTTAGTTCATTCAAATTTGTTGGTTTTGCTTTGTAGACTTCCTGTTTGCAATAACCCCACAAGAAAAAGTCAGGTGCAGTAAGGTCAGGCGACCTGGGTGGCCAACGGAATATGGAGTTTCTGCTTATCAGTTTATTGGGAAATTTTCGTCGCAATTCTGTCATAACAGGTTGGGCTATGTGAGGAGCTGCACCATCTTGCTGAAACCACACAGAGTTGAAAGAAATTCTCCTTCGGCGTAATTCTGGATAGAAAAACTCTCTCAACATGCTCAAGTAACGGTCTCCAGTAACCGTAACGGTTATCCATTTTTGTTAAATGTAAAAGTCAATCTGCAAAATAAAAAAAAAATTAACTAGATTCATTGAATAGAAAAAAAGTTATTCAATTTTTTTTTGGTAGCGGCTTTCATCAGCCACCCTGTATATTGGACACTTAAGGGACTGAGAAAACTGTCCAATTTATAGAGGTGTCCAATATACGGAAAAATTGGTCTTTTGCTTTGACAAATAAAACAAATATGTATGTACTACATATGTTTCAAAATTTTTCTTTTATTCCAGTATTTTATGTAGTATTAAAGCATTTAAATTCAAATATCTAAATTACATAATTAAAGTATTCACATTAAATCTTTGTACATATGTATACATGTATTTAAATTGTGTTTCCTAATTTTCTTTAAAAAACTGTAGAATGGAAGTTTGCTTCGTTGGTTTTGATAGAATAAATTGGTTCACTTTATTTTCTATAGACGTTATATCAATAAAAATTGTAGAAAGTTCATTTAAAGAAAATTTTTTAAGTGTATCAATTGATTTTAGTGCGTCTTCTATCTTAGGACGTTCTTCTGCTTCCTCGATGTTATCATCGGAATCAATCTGGCCACATTCAGCTTCCATTAGTGCGTTTAAAATAGCTTCATCATTTGCCTCACAACAAACAGCTACGGAATCGTCTGCTGATACATATTCGGCAAATTTCTCCACACTTAACGATCCTAATGCCTCATCGACGTTTACGACTAGTTCCACTTCACAGGTTTCGATGGGAGTTTGAAGTGAAAATCCTGCTTTTACAAAGCACCGTTGAATGCATTGGGAAGTCACAGAATTCCAAGCGTTATCAATCCATGAGACTGCATCAAGAACGTTAATGGTTTTTGATATATCCGAAGCACTGGAATTGTTGGTCTGAATGTGTTCTAATGTAGCAACAACCTTTTTAAGAACGTTATTTCGGTAAAAACTTTTGAAGTTTTTAATTATTCCTTGGTCAAGGGGCTGAATTCTTGCAGTCATATTAGGCGGTAAAAAACACAGCTTAACATACTTCAAACCCTTTACATTCACATGAGCCGGGCAATTATCTATTGTAAGTAAAATACGCCTATTTGCTTTCCTCATTTGGTTCTCTACGCTCCGAACCCATTCTTCGAAAATTGTCGCCGTCATCCACGCCGTTTTATTCGAACGCCACACAACAGGAAGGTCCACAATCTTTAAATTTTTAAAAGCTCTTGGCTTCTGTGATTTTCCGATCACGAGCGGTTTTAGTTTTTCACCAGTGGCACTGGCACATAGAAGAACGGTTAACCGTTCCTTCGACATTTTACCAGTATTACATTTTTCATTTTTGAGCACTAAACTTTTATCAGGTAGAAGTTTAAAAAACAGCCCCAGCTCGTCCGCATTAAACCAATCTTTTTGGTCAAAACCCTCAACTAAAGTTGCAAATCTTTTCTTGAATTGTTCCACGTCGTCGTCTTTAATTTCATTAGCTTCACCACACAGCGCTTTAAATTGTATTCCGAACCGAACCCGAAACTTTTCCAACCATCCGTTTGATGCTTGGAAATCTGTGACCCCTAATTTAACCGCAATATTTTTGGCACGTTCTTGAAGTCTTGGCCCTGAAATTCGTGCATTAGCGGCTCGCATTTGTTTAAACCACTCAAAGCATGTTAAGTTGATCTGGTCAAAATTGGTTTTAGTCCGTTTTCGTTGCATATGCTCGTTTTCATTTAAAAACCTATCCAAGTACTCACATTTTCGTTTTAGAATATTGCCAACCGTAGATTTTGAAATTTCGAATTTTTGCGCCGTAAGGCGCAAACTACTAGTTTTGGCAAAATTGATAACATCAATTTTTTGTTTCAACGTTAGCTCTGTGTAGTTTTTTTTATTCATAATATCTAAAAAAAAATCGCTTGTTTTATGTGTGTATCTATGTACGTTATCATAAAAATGTATCCTTACCGTCCAAATTAAGAAGAATAAAATAAAAATTGTATTTAATTGCACTATAGGAACAGAAAACAATGACTTTTCGCTCTGTCTTATTAACAAAATTAACTACCATACATAGTGTATGTATAGAGTTTTTAAATTCGAACTAACAAATTCAAAATCCGTTGCAAAAAATCAGTGCTTTACAACGTAAGAACATACATACGTATGTCAGTGCGCATTTTATTGTCGACTATCACATAAAGATTCACCTCACCTGGTTTTATTGTTGTGTTAAATGAAAAACAAACGAGTAGTGAGAAACTAAAATGAACACTACTACACTCACCTACTCAAGTCAAAAAAAAAAAACAAATGAAACAGATGAGTAGTAAAAATCGAAAATGAATGCTACTCGTACTACACTCACCTACTCAAGTCTCTTAATTATTGAATTTTATATTAATCGAGAGGACATTCTTAAAAATGAGCGGATAAAACACATAATACATTTTGTTTGTACCTTTTACAAAAACCCCACCATCAAATTTTTTTACTTTTAACTTTGTACGATTGTATGAGTGTGACACGAAATAGTGTCCAACTTACAGAGGTAAAATTCAAAGGAATATTTAAAAAAATATTCAATTTAATGTCCAATACTTAGAGGTTGTGTAATGTACAGAGGTTGTCCAATTTATAGAGGTATTTGAGAAGTTTTTTATAAAATTTTGTACTGAATTTGAAGGGGCTAAACGAAAGTGTCCAAAATAGAGGGGTGTCCAAAATACAGAGGCGTCCAATGTTGGAGGTTTTACTGTATATATATATATATATATATATATATATATATATATATATATATATATATATATATATATATATATATATCCATATCTTCTGAATAAGGACAATATTGTCCATCAGTGTCTGACCACAATTCAAGAAAGCCTATTTTTAATGAATCAATTGTTCCATGGTAAACAAGATGGCCGTCTGAACCTTCATATCCAGGTGCAGCAATGGGATTGATGGGTGAATTTAGAAGGTTTTTATAAAAGTATCTTATTATTTCCGCTTGTGAAGCAGTGATAAAATTATGATATTTGTCTTGACCTTCATGATATTGATAAAATGTAAATGACATAGTATCATTACGAAGTTTCTTTGTATACGATTGACTTTCAGGAATAAGTTCATGATCATCATGAACGACTTGCAGAGCTAATTTTTGAATAAGTTTGATATCATTCAATTTGTGTTGTTCAGTAATTTCCATGATGATTATTTAAATTTATATTAACAAAATTAACTAAAGAATTAAGTAATTGACAAATTATAATAGTTAATCTATCTAAGATAATGTATATATATACATATATATATATATATATATATATATATATATATATATATATATATATATATATATATATATATATATATATATATATATATATATATATATATATAAAAAAGTTTTTTTTTTTTTTTTTTTTTTTTTTTTTCAAGTTCATTTAAACTAATTGAACTCTAGGTATTTCGTCAGGTGCAAAGAACGTAGAGACCACTCTTCTTCCAACAGAGCGTTCTCTGGTATCAACACAATAACCTAAATTTCTTCTTATCTGTTGAATCAATTCTGCCGGAAGTTCATCTTCTTGCAGTATTCCTTCTAGATCTTCTGGAGACAATGCGCCTAATAATCCTTCTCCTTGTCTAGCTCCATCTTGAGCTTGTTCATTTTCCAAAGCAATCTGATCCTCTCTTTCTATTGCCATGAGTTCTTCTCTTTCTGCCTCATCATTGACAATTCTTCTTTGTTGTTTTTGCAACTTTAGAAACATAAGAGCAGCAACTGATGCTCCATGGATGATGTTAGGAGCAGATATATATATATATATATATATATATATATATATATATATATATATATATATATATATATATATATATATATATATATATATATATATATATATATATATATATATATATATATATATATATATATATATATATATATATATATATATATATATATATATATATATATATATATATATATATATATATATATATATATATATATATATATATATATATATAAAACAAAAAAAGTTTTTTTTTTTTTTTTTTTCAAGTTCATTTAAACTAATTGAACTCTAGGTATTTCGTCAGGTGCAAAGAACGTAGAGACCACTCTTCTTCCAACAGAGCGTTCTCTGGTATCAACACAATAACCTAAAAACAAAAAAAGTTTTTTTTTTTTTTTTTTTTTTTTTTTTCAAGTTCATTTAAACTAATTGAACTCTAGGTATTTCGTCAGGTGCAAAGAACGTAGAGACCACTCTTCTTCCAACAGAGCGTTCTCTGGTATCAACACAATAACCTAAATTTCTTCTTATCTCTGTGGCAACAAATCATAGTGGCTTATGTGCAAAACAGCGAGTTTTCAATACAACAGTTTAAACATTTTAAACTCAAAATAAGAAAATTGGGAATAAAGTTGAATTTGTTTTTAATTGAATAACTTGCATAATAGTAATATAGATGGATTGGATTAATTATGATCGTAAAAAATGTTCATTCTTAGAAAATATAGGCCTAAGAAACTTCTAAGCCACTAGTATAAATGTTGAATAAAATTTAAGAGTGGCTTAAGTAACTTAAGCCATTATTCAGCATTTTAAATTTATGTTTAATAAATTTAAGCTTATTTAAGTCAATTTGACAAATTACAAACCAATTTTTCGTAATGGTTAAGACAAAAACATATAAGAATTCCAGAGTTCAATTTTATTATTAAAAAACAAAATAAATCGTACAAAAAATTCAGCTGTAATGTCCAAGTTAATTAAAAATCAAATGATACGATCTTAGAAAATAATTCAGATAAAATATAATAAAAAGTTATCAAAATTATAAAAAGGTACATTCATACAGTATACATCTTAGGTAGACTCTTCATTGTCATCCTCTGTTAAATCAGGATGGAAGTCGGGCATGTCTTCACCACATAGTTCCATATAAAAAGCATGAAAATTTGTATCAATCAAATGTAGCATACTCAATAAGTCTTTTTTCTTCGCCTCGTTTATTTTTATTGGCCCTTCATAGCAGTGTGGAATATCTGTATATGTCAGTTGGTTAAAACCACTTTTGTGAATATACATAACTTTAAATGGTTCGTCAACTTCGTGACAATTTTTATAATAAATTTTACCAAACGTTTTCGTATAACGCAACCATTTTATATCCTGCCAGATTACTCGTTCGCCATCCTCGTTAACTTTCCGAAAAGTACATTTCGTTTTTGATGTGAGACCGTAGTTTTTGAATGAACTCTGTTGCATTTCATGTACCTGAAAAGTTTTTCTCTCGCCAGCACTTCTAATAAACTGGTACCAGTCCCGCGGGTGATGAATCGGTACGCTTGTTCGTTTTTTTTTTTCGCTCAATTAAAGAGTGATCACTATCGCACTCCATGTGCGTATGGCCCGGTTCCAAAAATTTATGGTCAATCGTATTTATTTCGTTTGTTACCGATGCACAAAATATAGCAAACATCAGCGCTACATATGAGTTCTTATTTTGCCCCGTACATGAGTCACTGTAAAAAGTTAGGTTCCTAACAGTTGCAGGTAATGCCTTTAGATGTTCGTAGAGACAGGAAGCAATTTCATTACCACCTCGATTTGCAATAGCCTCATGCCACATGTAACAATAAGGAGTACCTGAAGATAATATGTTAATTAATATCTATTAAAATAGTTATATACACCTTAAGAATTCAAGTTTACCTGAACCGCAATCATGGATTGTTAAATTAAATGTATAAAGCTGTCGTTTATAATAGCATATTGATGACCGTAAATAAGGTGTAGGTAAGCATTGCTGAAGATCAAATGCAAAGACCTTTGAAGTTGCTGAGATCGAAGCAATATCATTTTGTTTACTGTTGTATGCTCGTTCTGCCATTTCATGGTGATGTTTCTGCTCTTTTAGTAGTATCTCCAACTCTGTACCTGTGGATGCCTTAATTTTTATACTAAATACATCGCATTTTGTACAAGTATCAATCTGGGGTTTCTTAAATTTCAACCCAAGTGTTCTGAAGATCTCTGAATACTTCGATAATGAAACAGGCTTTGCATTGGCCTTCAAGTACAACCTGTACATTTTTGACAAGCTTAAATCCGAGTTTAGGTACATTTTTGAGGTGTGTCTCCGACTATAATGGCTTTCATAGGCCGGGAAGCTCTTAATGTGGCCTACCACTTCTTCAAATTTTTCTGAAGAGATTTTCTTTTTAGAGGGACCCGTTCCCCTTAAATCCTGAGCAGTGGTGGTTCCAGGAGACTCAATTTTCTTTGCAATTACTGTTTTAAGGAATCGATCTGTTTCACCTAAAGACGCTTTGAAGCATTTTTGACAAACCTGTGTACGTAATCCTTTAACGTTTAAGAAATAACAGTAGGAAAATTGTCGGTTTCGTGGTGCAGTGGAATTTTTGATATTAGATGTAGTTTTCTTATCTTGAATATCTATTAATCCTGCAACAAAAGCCACTCGAAGGTTAAAATTACCCAGGCTCCAGTATTGGGTAAAAATCGCCTCTTGTATTTCAGGTGATACTTTATTTCGGCAATTTCTTATACATGGATGGAGCAACTGAACTTCTTTAGCCTTAATTTGTTTCCCAGCAAGAGTTGTATATGCTTTTCCCAAATTTCGTTTCATTTTACGAGTTTCTGGAGTTTCTTTAGTTACTAGCACCTGTTCAGTTCTTACAGGTGATAATAATTGATCATTCGATTGATTATTTTCAGATGACAGCATCAAATCACGATCATCCATATTATTACTGTTACACAGCTGATTATTTTCGAAGAGTGCTGTAGAATCACGTTTAGCCATAGTCCCAGTGTCGTTATCTGAATCTGTTTCGGAAGTTGAAGTTGAATCACTAAGCTCGAAATTGGGATCTGCAAGACTGTCGTCACATGAAACATCCATTTCATCGTCTGTATTTAACAGCGGCATATCTGGAAAAGACATTAAAAAAATTTACATAAATTTGGCAATATTAATACTAAAATACAGAAATTCTTACCAGTGAAACGGTTTTCTTGTAGGAATGTTTCATTATGAAAATGGGTAACGCATGAACCACCATCCACAACACTTGAATCTGCTTCATTTCGTATAGCCACTGTACTAGATTCACTAATTACAGGTGTAATAACTTCTGCTTGTGATGTTTGAAATAATTCGCCTATCGTACCTTTAAGAGCAGTATTATTTATCTCGCCTCTTTTATTTCCACTTGCCTTAGCCTGCAATGCAAGCGCAACCATTTTACTGGCTCTACTTTCACTCATTTTACATGAAATAGTTAATTTTCTTATTAACAGTGGACACTATGATTGTAATTAATGTATTCACTGACGAGATAACAATTTTTATTACGGGCACGTTTCGTCTTAAGTTTAACTATAAAACAATTTTTGAACTATAGATAATAATATGCACACACGTAAAAATGTATTATTTACATTTAAATACAGTATTTCAATATTTTCACTTCGTAAAACAGACTTATCAAACTTAAAACACTATGACGTATTACACAAAATGAACTTCAAAATTCACAATAGTTTGAATTAACGGCTTAATATCAAATAGGTCTCAGTATTGCATCCAAATTAATTTGAAATAACGTCTAAATTATCGTTACACAATTCTAGTTAAAAAATGTATTTTG
Organism: Tipula vernalis; assembly: GCA_958295665.1. Classification (NCBI taxonomy): domain Eukaryota; kingdom Metazoa; phylum Arthropoda; class Insecta; order Diptera; family Tipulidae; genus Tipula; species Tipula vernalis. The sequence goes on along the minus strand of OY282560.1, from coordinate 320,640,824 downwards.
ATAAAATGGCTTGTTATAAACCTTTAAGCCGTTTTCGAATTTACAATAAATGACAAAAAAAAATTTTATAAAAGCGACTTGAGAATACTTAAACTAAGGTATAAAACGAAATATGAGATTGGTATGTAGGATTAAATTTTTTGTGAAAATAAGACATTATAACGAATGCAATAATACATCTAAAGCAGTTAAGCCGTTTGATCGTTACGTTTATTTTTGACAAAAGTAGTAGGAGCGAAAAACGGAAAAGAGAGAAATATCCGTTAGAGCGATGAGAATTAGATTATGTGTTAAACATATTTTTGGCTTAATTACACATAAGCCACTATGATTTGTTGCCACAGATCTGTTGAATCAATTCTGCCGGAAGTTCATCTTCTTGCAGTATTCCTTCTAGATCTTCTGGAGACAATGCGCCTAATAATCCTTCTCCTTGTCTAGCTCCATCTTGAGCTTGTTCATTTTCCAAAGCAATCTGATCATCTCTTTCTATTGCCATGAGTTCTACTCTTTCTGCCTCATCATTGACAATTCTTCTTTGTTGTTTTTGCAACTTTAGAAACATAAGAGCAGCAACTGATGCTCCATGGATGATGTTAGGAGCAGATATATATATATATATATATATATATATATATATATATATATATATATATATATATATATATATATATAAAACAAAAAAAGTTTTTTTTTTTTTTTTTTTTTCCAAGTTCATTTAAACTAATTGAACTCTAGGTATTTCGTCAGGTGCAAAGAACGTAGAGACCACTCTTCTTCCAACAGAGCGTTCTCTGGTATCAACACAATAACCTAAATTTCTTCTTATCTGTTGAATCAATTCTGCCGGAAGTTCATCTTCTTGCAGTATTCCTTCTAGATCTTCTGGAGACAATGCGCCTAATAATCCTTCTCCTTGTCTAGCTCCATCTTGAGCTTGTTCATTTTCCAAAGCAATCTGATCCTCTTTTTCTATTGCCATGAGTTCTACTCTTTCTGCCTCATCATTGACAATTCTTCTTTGTTGTTTTTGCAACTTTAGAAACATAAGAGCAGCAACTGATGCTCCATGGATATGTGTCGATTTATGTAAAGCCGCTGTATAGACGTATGTTGTATGTATAGATGGATAGATATACGTGTAGATGTATAGATGTGTAGATATATGTATAGATGTGCATATGTATGTATGTATAAATGTTTAGATGTATTTATAGATGTATGTAGATATGCGGATATATGTATATATAGATGTATGTATTGATTTATGTATAGCTGTATCGATGTAGAGATGAATAGATTATTGATGGACCGATGTATAGCTGTAAAGATGTATAGATGTTGGGATCAAGCCCAATAAGAAATAAATCGTATACAAAATAATAAAGTAATTTTTTTTTTCAATTATATTGTTAGTATTTTTTGTTGTTGAAGCGAAAATTACTTCTTTTCAAGTATTCTTTGACGCTTAATTTCAAAGTTTCTGTGGTAACTGCATTGGCGGCTTTTAAGTAATTGTGCACATTTCGAAGTAGTTCTAATATATTTATGAGCTCCGCAAAAACATACTTGTTTATATCTAAAACAGAAATATATATAAATACGTTATTATAGAATAAATTAAATGTTTTAATTTGCCCATGTGCCATTTTTCTGTACGCTTATTTTATATATCCATGTATATATATATATATATATATATATATATATATATATATATATATATATATATATATATATATATATATATATATATATATATATATATATATATATATATATATATATATATATATATATATATATATATATATATATATATATATATATATATATATATATATATATATATATATATATATATATATATATATATATATATATATATATATATATATATATATATATATATATATATATATATATATATATATATATATATATATATATATATATATATATATATATATATATATATATATATATATATATATATATATATATATATATATATATATATATATATATATATATATATATATATATATATATAT
>OY282560.1:320482848-320638570 GCA_958295665.1 Tipula vernalis | reverse complement strand
TTATAATATGTACGTTAACTATGAACATATGTATTTTCATATACTATTTCTATCATATTATGACGTGTCTGCAGCTTTAAAAAAGGAAGAAATTTTAGTTTGAACTTTAACGTCAGAGGATTTTTTTATTGCGACGTTGTTAATCTTCCTCAATATCAAAACGTCTTCAGCCGGAATTTCGTTTGCCACAGCCCATTCCAAACAAATGCTAAATGCATTAACGGCCTGTTCATGCTTAATATGGGGTTTTTCCATTTCTCCTTCAAATTCCTCGCTTTCTGAAATTGCATCGACTTCATCATTTACGTGTATGGGTATGTAGGTTTCCGAAACCCATTCGTCAACATCCTTGTCAGAAAATATCTCAGAAGGGGAAATTTGTTGCAATAAACGCAATATTGGATTTAAGTTTTGAGTCTTTTCGTTGTGCATTCTATGGCGGACCACGCTTAATGGGATGTCGTCTTCAGAGTCATACTCTTCAAATGTTGGCATTAGGGGCTTCCAACATTTAGCAATTGTGACTGAATCCAGACTTTTTCCATGCATTAAACAGAAAAGTTACCGCATGTCTTAAGTTGGTATTCTTCAACGCTGATTCAAAATCTTTGTCATTTGAATTTACCAAATGGTTCAATAAATTTTTTTTATAAAACAATTTGGTTATGTTTATCACATTTTGGTCCATTGGCTGAATCAAGGCCGTAGTATTGGGTGGAAGGCACATTAAATTTATTTGACCATCTGAGCTACTTAAAACTCCATCTTTTGGCAAGGAGCGTTGTCAAGCAACAGCAGTGCTTTTTCTTGCAATCCCTGCTGTCTCAAAAATAAACGAACCTAAAACACGGATATGTATTTTTTAATATTTTTTGTTTCAAATTTCAATTTGTCTTTAAATCTTACCTCGGGAACAAAATATTTCTCGAACCATTCTTTGAACAGCTCCAAGGTCATCCAAGCATTCGTATTCGCTCTATATACAACTGGAATATTAAAATTTTTAAAAGCTCGTGGTTCCCGCGCTCTACCTATTACAAACGGCTTTAGTTTGTGGCTGCCGGTCGCATTTGTACATGCCAAAAACGTTATTCTTTCTTTGAAAATTTTCCGTCCGGGCGCTGATTTTTCATTTAAATGAACCAGGGTTTTGTTTGATAGAATTCTCCAAAATAACCCTGATTCATCTGCATTGTAAATCTGATCGGGGGTTAGTTGTAAATTCTTTATTTTATTATGAAAAATTTCTTTAAAATTCTCGATACCATCGGGTTTATTAGACAATTTTTCTCCTGTAATTTTAAGCAACCTAATTCCGTGGCGTTTCTTAAAGCGAATAAACCACCCATTACTGGCTTGAAATTCTCCTGTGCCTTCCTTTACTTTGTTGTGTAATAATTTAGCTTTTTTCTTTAAAATTTCAGCGGACATTGGGATGTGGCGCTCTCGTTGACGTAGGAACCATTTGTATAAAATACGCTCCATTTTAGGATATTCACAACTTCTGATGGCTTTTATTGTCGACAGAGCATTTTGTTGAGAATTTGCATATTTCGTGATTGCACTTTTATTTTTTTTTATTCTTGAAATTGTCGATTTATCACATTTATATTCAGCAGCTAATGTTCTTAAATTATCACCTTTATTTAATTTCGAGATAATATCACATTTTTGTTTAAGGGTTAAACGACTAATAACACGCATTTTTCATAAGAATTGTTTATGTAACAACAACTGGAACACTACTCTCCATTAACAATACAACACTGAATCCATCAAACAAAGGACACATAAAGGAATAACATGCATATTCGAATATTAAAAAGAGACAAATATTTTAATTTTAACAATAACAATATAGTGTTTCCATGTTAAGTAGATGATCGTTAATATGCATGAGTGTATTCGTTACATATGTATGTACTTGTCTTTTTCGCTTTCTATTTAATTTGACCATCGCGAAACGAAGATAGTACATATTTGTAACTACATACATATTGCCTTTTCTTTTTTAACGGAAATAGGACTACGAAAAAAAAATTGCAGTTATCGAGATTCAATTTTTAACCATTGCAGTTCAAAAGTTTTTTGGTGTAAAATTTGTTATGGTGCAACTATCGAGTATTTGCAGATATCGAGTGTTGCAATAAGCGAGTTTATACTGTATATATATATATATATATATATATATATATATATATATATATATATATATATATATATATATATATACTGCCGTGCTAAACATGTTTTACTTATCTACAAAAAACGAATTTTGAGAAAATTGATGTTAAAGTTTTGAAATAGGTGTATTTTGCATTAAAAATGAAAACTATTTTTCTTATCACGTGTTTCTCAATTTAGTTTTAATTATTTTTTTTAGTTTTAATGATAAAGTTTGTTATTAGCTATCGATTGGCATCAATAACTCAATTTGGCCAAAAATGTAGTTAAGGAAAATATGCTTAGCACGGCAGATAATATATATATAAAAAAAAATTTTAAATACATAATAAAAAAAAAAAAATTCTTACCTTTGAATTTTATTTTATTAATATACTTTAAATTAATAATTGTATTAAATTTTTTTTTTTCACTAGCTTTTTGCTCACTGCACTACTTTAACACTGTTTCACTTATACTTTTTGAATGAATAATTATGCAATTTTCATGTCCTTATATACTTTTTTTAGTTGTTCTAGAATATTTGACTCTAAACCAAATAAACAAAAAAAAGAAAAACAATAAAAAAAATCATTTCCGGTTGATTTTTTTATGATTTTTATATGATAAAATTAAAAAATGATATATTAATCGTGTGTGGTAGCATTAATTATTAATCGTTGAATTAATAAAATAAAAATATGTCTAAAGTTTATTTGTTATTTTTTAAAATTTATAAAAATTGAATTTTTTTGCATGCCGCATGTGTTTTACAGTACAAAAAAAAAGTCCTGAAAGGCGAAAATCATTTATCCCCAAAACTTGTGAGAGGCGAAAAAAATATCGAAAAATAGTTTTCCAGAAAATAGTATGTTTACACACACGTGGAGCGCATAGATGTACTGCTTAAATTAATTTATTTTATCCATACTTACAAAAATAAAGCATTTTCTCATAATTAAAAAAAAAAAAAATATTCCTTAAAGACAAAAAAATCTTAAAAGCCGAAAAAATTTTCGGTCCCGTCAATTTCTGGGTTTTAGGGTTTTCACTGTATAATACAATTGAACTTACAACGTTACTAACAATGGGTCAAATTGACCCACATTTAAAAAGCCCAATGTTCCGCCACTGTTAATATATTTCACCAAAATTGTTTTTTTAAATTAAACTCTGGGTATTATTATACGTAAAAATAAATTATATTTAATGTTTTATTTCAGACGTTAGAAAATAAAACTATATATCACAAAATGTAAAAGATTTCATAAAAAAAATTTAAAAAAATATATATATGCAAGTTTAAAGCTCTCCATCGCATCCTATCAGTCAGAACTTCAAAAGGTTAGAATCGTTGAAAAGCTGAAATTATGAGTGAAAAAATATTACTTAATAATTTTTTTGTGTATAAAGTATTTATTTTCCAATAAATACCTTTTAAAAATGGTTAAATCTAAACTTCTGAATTATCCATGTTCAGATTTTCACAAACAGTGCATACACTGATTGAATGGCTCCCACAGATTATTTTATTGCATCTGGAGCAGGTTGTGTTAGATTTACGGTCTTGAGTCGATTGACAGAGTTGGCATCTACCGCGCTTATCCAATTTTGTTTTTTTGGGCAGAGGCTCGGACAACGAATTTTGCGCAAATTTGTTACAACTAAATTTTAGATTTGTATTTAATTGCTTTGTTTTACTCCGCCTATCTATATGCGGTTGCATAAGAGCTAAAGCTAAAGTTTTCAAAAATAATTTCCGTTTTTTGAACTGTAATGGAGGATTTTCAGTGGATAATAAAACTATTCGGCTATTTATACCTGCTAAATTTAATAGGCTGAAGAAAACAACCATTGGCCATCTGTTTGCAGTTCGAGCAACATTGTATGTACCGCAAAGCTGATCGGTAGTATCGACGCCGCCCTTCGTGCTGTTGTAAAATTCGATTATTGCAGGTAAATATTTTGGCCCCTGTGCTATTTCACCTGTTCTATGCATCGTAGATAGTAGGATCACACATTTGTTTTTTTTTTGGCACATATGATAATATGGTGGCTTTCTTTTGGTAACCAAAAATTGTAGATTTAACTGCACGATTTTTTGTAATGGTAAACGAAGGTGGCAATACTCGTTTATTTTTTTTCATTGTGCCAACTATAGTTGTTTTTTTCTCAAGTAGCTCTAGTGCCAAAGGGTAACTCGTAAACCAATTATCTACTGTGACATTACGTCCACAATTTTACAAATGTCTAGTTAAACGTAGTACGATTTGGTCAGGCTTATTACTTAAATTGTATCGTCCTGGAGGTTGCTGTCCACAGTAAACCTCCAGCTTAGATGTGTAAAATGATACGGAATCAACTAGGGTAAAGTCGGGAGATTTGGTATACCTTTTTTGTTTTTGAAATAGCGAAAAAAATAATGCAGCTTTAAGTTTGAAACAAAATAATATGTGTTCTTTATTAAAAATAAACTCTAAAAAATAAAACAAAAAGGAACAATAGGTAAAAATTCAGTCTTTAAAAATAAAAATAAAAATTCATTCTGAAATACTATTTCACCCTCGGGTATGGGTGATATGGTACTCCGCCTAAGGTGATATGGCGCCTTAGTGTTTCTTAACATTTTGCTTGCCGCATTTGTTGCATGTATTGACAAAAAAAGTGCAGGTATCATGCGACCACAAATTACATAATATGCACTGAATCCAGTCGTCCTTTTTAGAAGTGGAATTATAATCCTCTCCACATCCAGCGCAAATATTCTCTTCAAAGTCCTCCAAGCCATCTGATTCATCATCTAATGGTATAGTAATATCCTCATCTTCAGTTGAAGACTCATGTACAACTTTTTTCCGATTCTTTTGTACTTTTGCCGTTTTGTTTGTGTGTGTTATTTTGCGCTTTATTGATTTTAATTTGAGTTCTTTAATGTTATTTACTGCAGTCAATACACGAGTTTTTTGTTTTCTGGAATTATTTGTTTTACCCTTGGAAGTTGACGGTATCGGAGATATTATGTCTAACATTTTTCCAGGGGTTAAGTCGCTGATGTTCATATTGTCAATCACTTCCAAATCGGACTGTTGATTTTTCTGAGGAGTTACCGGTGACTGAAAAGATGAAGCCTCGGTCGATGTATTTTCAGGAAAATTTCCAACTGTAGATGTTAATTCGCTTATTATTATAGAAGCATCTGAAGATATACCCAAATGTTGTGTTTCCACGCCTTGTTCGACATCAGTAACGCGCATGTGAATAAATGCGTAATCCGGAATGGCTTCAGGATTAAATGGGAAAATACCAGTGGCTGAAAATGCTGAGATACCATTTTTTGGAATTGCAGACATGTTCCAAGTAGATGTTAACAATTTTCCAAATTGTAAACGAGAAATCTTCCTATTTGGATTGTTTTTTATAAACAAATTGCATGCCGCGTAGTAATGCGATTTGAAGGATTTAAAAAAACATCGATCCAACGGCTGTAAAAATTGTGTTGTATGTGGCGGTAAACATAGTAGAATTATTTCGTTTGCCACAGCAAACTCCAACATATCGGTGTTACTGCAATGTGACGAATGGCCATCTAATATAATTAAAACTTTTCCTTGAGGTTTTCTTGGAAGGAAATGTTGCTTAAGCCAAGTGTAGAAAATGTCTGAGTTGACATACGCAGATTTACCACCCATGTACACCACTGAACCTGGGGGCATGCCATCTTCAAATTCGGTTTTCTTATTTTTACCTTTAAAAACACAAGCTGGAGGCAAAAAATTGCCTTCGGCATTACAACAAGCAATTACTGAAATTGTTTCTCCCTTTTCAGCAGATGTTACTGCTGGTATATTTTTAGATCCTCTTTCGGCTATTACAAACCCAGGCCGATTATTTAACTGGCATCCGGTTTCGTCCATGTTGAAAATGTGTCCTGGTTTTGATATTAATTCGTGTTCGATTAAAATTTTTTCTAACAAAATAAAATAATCGGATATTTCTTTACGATTCATTCCTTGGGCACGATTTTGGGAAACTCCTTCGGATTTTCTTACAGCCAAGTTTGGATGACGCTTCATAAAAAGTGTGAACCATGCTTTGCCAGCTTTTTTCTCCTCAGAATTAAATTTATGTGCTATATTGTATTTCTGTGCAAGTCCGAATGCCATGCCTCGCACCTCGTTTCTTGTTGGAGCAAACCCATGCGCTTGAAGATTTTTTATATGGCCAACAATCTTATCTTCAAACTCGACGCCTAAACAACAAGAAGTTCCCAATGCTGGTTTCGTATCACTTTTGTTTTTAAGCTGTCTTCTTAATGTAGTTGACGGTATATTGTATCGTTTAGACGCTGCATTAATCGATAACATTTTATTATTAATATCCTTAACTGCCGCTTTGAGATCGGATTCTAGCCAAGCTGCCCGTCTCGAGTTTAGTTTTTTTTTATAAATCGTAGGCATTTCTATAAAAAAATGTTAAAAATAATGTTAAATTTCTAAAAATAAAATCACAGAAATCATGGGCAAGAAACAAATTTGATGATAGGGGAAATGGTATATGTACCATATCACCTTCAATGTATGTATGCCATAACACCTTTATACCAACACCTGACGTTTCTACACACAAAAAACCCATAATCACACAGTTGGTTTTAGCAAAATAACATTCCATAACATAAACACAGTCCTTCTCATTTTGGCAAATGAACAAAATAAATGCGCCATATACTTACCAAAACACTCACATACAAAAAACACAAAAAAAAAAATCCAAGAAATTTTACCGTTTTTTTTTCTTTTTTCGGTTAAACAAAATAAAATATTTAACGCAGCACGAAGAGATGTATACTGAAAGAGATCTGGTGAGTAACTAAACTTTTTGGTAACGTACAAATGTAAAGAGAATATTCGTATATACCAAAAACGGACACTGCGCCATATCTCCCTCTGCGCCAAATCACCCGACTTTACCCTAATTTCATTCATTCATTTTTATGTTTTTTGATTATTTACTTGGTAGTTTTGGGTTTTTTTCATTCATTAATCTTTATTAATTTTTTTTTTAGATTTATTTAGTTACCAACCGACTTTTTTCTTTGTTATCCTACTTTAATATTTAGTTAAGTTTCCTACTTTAGTTTTTGGTTAGCACCAAACAAAATATACCCTATATGACCCAATATTCTCTACAAAAAAAGCAAAATTCCCTATAAAACAACATTCATTATAAAACAAAATTAACTAACGCGGCGAAACGTCCCGACCTTGAAATTTACTCATGTCGTGCCAAGATCCTTAAAACTTTGATAGCAGTGTCCACTACTGCTTCTGCTGTTTAGTGTTGACTTCAGGGTGAGACATCGTACCAATGGTTTAGGGGTAGATTCCAAGTTCAATTAATGCCCATATATTTCATTCTCTTTTTCAATTTTTTTTTTGTTGCTTGTGTAATTGCTAAATTATTAAATCAGTTTAAATATTTTTTTTTGTTTTTTTTCCTGCTCACGAAGTGTTGATACTGGTATCCACTACTACTTCCACTGTGTAGTGTCCGACTTTAGAGTGTCATATCGGATCAATTATTTTGCATTTAGGAGTAGAGTACAAGTCATTTGTTTTCATTTTTATTTTTTTTTTTCTGTCTTTGAGGATGGTGATTTCGTGATCCATTATTACTTCCGCTGTTTCGGTGTTTGATTTTAGAGTGAGATTTCGGATCACCAGTCTTGAAGAGGGACTTAAAGCTCAATTGTCTTTCTCCGTTCCGTGGCATTTACACCAGCGCAAAATCTTGTTTATTTGATTTTTTTTATTTTTATTTAATTAATTAGTTGTTAGTTTGGTATTTTATCATTTTAATTTCATGGATTTAGTGCCCGGCATGAGACTTTCTCAGGGTGTGAGGCGTCCCCACGATTTGTAACAGCGCACGTGTACGCTGTTACAACAATTTTTATTTCAATTCATTATTCTCACACTTTTTTTTGCAATTAGGCAAATAATGTAATCCGTTATACTAAATTTTTGTAATTTCATATTTTTTTTTTTTTTTTTTTTTTTTTTTTTTTTAAATTATTATAAAAATATATATTTTTTATTTTTTGGATATTAATCCCATTATTTTATATTTAATTGGATTTCATAGAATTAACAGAGGAAAACTAGCAATAGACTATGCTAAACACGCCTTGTAAATATAGTTTTACAATACGATTCAAGATAGCAATTTGGTAATTGGCACATGATAATTAATTATTGGTTCGGAATGTTTCCAGCTGTAACTTAAAATTAGTGAATAAATGTTTCGATTATAAGCTTAAGTATTAATTGTAAATAGTAATATAAAAGTTTTAATTCTCTCGATTGATTCGAGTGTCATTTTTGATTACGGTACAAAATATAACCTGGTGGATTTAGATGTAATGGTTGATGGTGGTGATGAACCAGGTTTCGATCTCTTACATTTTGTCGCTGATCATGTCATACCACCCTATTACCGTCAGCACCTACATTTTGGTCATCGTTATTTGGATTTTCTTCTCCAGCATTGCCAGGATTTTGATTTGGATTAAGTGGCTGAGCATCTTCATTTAGATCAGGACCACGTTGTGGTTGTGGGCCTTGATCTTCTGCTCTATTTGCAGCGACTGCACCATCACATGGGGGCACATCCCAGCATGTGTCAAGTTCAGCTCTATTTAATAAATTTCTAAGACCAAAATCTGGTAAATTTATTAAATCATTTAATTGCAAGGCTCTTGCTGATCTAGCAACTTCCGCTGGTGGAACAATATGTGGGACAGCATATGTTCCGTCAATTCCTTCTATAAGTTCAGTTTGTTCAATGCTGTTAGCCATGAACTCAAGAATTCTTATTGCATGTAGTGTTTCAGCATTACGTACTATTCTCCCTAACACAGCCATGGCATCCTGAGGTCTAGCATCTGCTGGTGCAACTGGATGATCTACTGCTGGTTGATCACCCTCCGGAGGGACTACAGCGACAGGTCTTTCCACAACTACATACCCACGATCACGAGCTTCTACGATAACACCATTTGCCGAAGCAATATTCACTACTCTGGCTACATCGGCACCTCTTTGAATTTCCAGAATACTTAGTTGATTAACCAACTCATCCAATGTCTCAGCCGCTAGAACACTGTTGTTATTAAATCTCCCACGATAACCACCTACAGCTGGTGCACCACGTCGTTGAACTGGGGGTGGGAATGCCAATCCTGTCATTAAATGAGCCAGGTCTGGATAACTCGAAGCTGCTCTGGGTGGACCACTGAGTGTACAGAATGGTCGTTGGCCCACTATGTACGCAATGCTAAGTGCCATAATGATCTGATCACGAGGAATTCCAAAGCTAGTGAGCGTAGGGATGGTTATATACGCTCTAGTTGTCATAATCTTGTGCAATGCGTTAATGGCAGCAATGTGTGATCCTCTACTTTGTTCAATAACCCATTTAATAGGGTTACTTCCGATCTCACGGCTAATTCGGTGTAGGTTAATTAACGAATAATATAAATCAGGCGATGTTAAATCAGCTGTTATGAATCTTGTTTTCATAGCTTGGATTAATTCAGGTTCTACATAATCTGGGAATTGCAAATGAGGCATTCCAACCATGGTCGCTTCCCATCTACGCTCTAACCAAACATTGGTTGGTATTGATGATTTCGATATTGCAGACGCTGTCACAAATAATGCAGCAGCAATATGGCCATTCACAGTTGCTGTGCGGTGCCGAGATATTGTTGTGAACACAGCTATGATTTGATTATCAGTCAAGCCTCTCCATGATTATTATAGTAAATGGGGGTATTTGTGACCGTCTCAAAAACAATTTTCACTTTAAAAATGTATACAGACATAAGTCATAAGAATTGTACATTTCTCGCAATAAAAAAACGATTTAAATTTACATCCTGGAAGTTTACAGCGCGTTGGTTCGTTTTTGTTGTCGTGAAGAAGAAAGTGGTTCATCGAATCATATTGAATTTCTTTAAGCGGCCGAACTTCATACTTTGAAACTTTTGATGATTGTGGTGATTGTGATGATAAAGGTTCTTCAAAATTAGCGGATTTTGAGGGCCTTCCGCGTTTTCGATTAGCTTGGTTATTTTCAATTAACGCTTGAGCTAAGGTTAATTTGAAATTAAACAAATCCAGTATTTTATTTTTATTTACGTCATTCTTTAGCATGTTGTCTTTATACTCCAACCAACTCGAGCAAACTGCCAAATCAACAAAATGGAATATCAACCTTAGAGGCCATTTTCTCGATTTAATAAAAATACGGTAATAGCTAATCAATTGGTCCATTAAGTCTACTCCGCCCATTCCATAATTGTAAAGCTGTACGATTTCTGGTTGTTTGACTGGTACATATTGCTTGTGCGATTTATCCCAACGCATTACTTGTTTTTCTTCACCTCTACCTACAAAGTTGGAAGCAAGATGGACTGATCGGTTGTCAAGCCACTTTACGACAACAACATTACCTTCATTATCGGTTATCTCGTCACTAAAACCTCTAGGTTTTTTTTTAATTTCTTTGTCATCAATTAATGGTGGTTGATTAAAGCGATTAATTCTTATCGTCCCAGCGGCGTTAATTTGTTTCTGCTTTAATATTTCATACAATTGGAACGATGAAAAAAAATTATCAAAATATAAATTGTGGCCTGGTTTGGTAATTCTTTTGTACAGGTGTAACACAGTTGCTGGGCCCACTCCAAATTTTTGTTGATCCGTTTCGGAAATACCAGTAGATTTACCCTGGTATATAATGAAGTCGTAAGGTCGTCCACTTTTGACACAACATGTAAACTTTTATTCCCCAAGGGGAATGATAAATATATATACAATAACGAGGTTTAAACTACGATGTTCTATATATGGGACAATTCTATTGAAAGGGTTAATCTTTCTTTTTTTTCCTCAATTCCCTTCTGGCTGCTTTTTCGGTTTCAGTTTTGACTTTTTCTTTTTCTTTTTGCTGATTATATTTTATCCAAGGGCTACTGGTAGCAACTTTTGGAAGCTTATCCTTGGGTCGTTTAGCTCTTTCCCAAGGCTCTTTAACGTCTTGCGGCCAAAATGAAGTTTTAAATGGAGTTGGGATTGTAGAAAACGCGTGGTTACTCACAATTTTTAATGGAGTAGAAATGACACCTATAACTGTATGACTTACATTTGATGTATGGGGAGTACTGGTCTCCGTTGCACTTTGATGGTTTGTTGAATCCGAAATATACGAGAAATTTATTTGATTTTGGTCGTCTGAATTTGGATTACATGCCTCCGTTGCATCTTGGTGGTTTGTTGACTCCGGATTAAACGTAAAATCTATTTGATTTTGGCCGTCTGGTATTAATCGGTTAATAATATGATGGTCCGATAGGTCCAGGGTAGTAAACTGAATTGTAGCTTCCTGTGCCGAAGGAGGCGTTATTTCAGCACTTAACTTTAATTCGTGCTTTATTTTAAGCCAATAATTAAAATGTTCTTCGTGTTTTTCCTCGCCGTACCATTTACCTTGGCTTTCCGAAGCAAGGAAACTGATTTTCACCGATTCATCCAAACGATTTTCAAAATGTGTTAGAAATCTAAATAAGGTTTCGGTAGCCCGTTTTTTGTCAGGAGTTTCTATTTGTTTGTTTTCAATTTTCCCAGTAGCGAGTAATGTGTAATTGATGGCGTCTTCGGAAAATGGGCAAAGTCCGCAAGTTCTGAATCCGTTTCGGAAGATACTTTCTTTGTTAGCTAAATTGAATGCCTTTTCAAGTAACGGTGCAAATTCCAAACGGTTAATTTTAGCTCCACAATTCTCCATTCTCCATTTGCTTACACAATCTTTCCATGCTGACTTGAGGGGATGAAAAAATGCTACATCCATTGGTTGTAAAATATGCGTTGAGTGAGCCAGGAATGAGATCAATATAATTTGTTTGTCCTTACAAAATTGACTTAATGGTAAAGTGAAATGTGACGAATGCCCATCCACAAAGAGAACTACCGGCAATTCTATTTTTTTCTCCAGAATCCATGGGTAAAAAATATTTGTGATGTATTTAAAAAATGTAGCGGAAGTCATCCAGCCACTTTCTGTATATCCTATGCCCCATTTTTTTGGATATTTGTTAAAAATATCCGAAGGAATACGCCTTTTATACGGATATATTACCATAGGTGGTGGCAGCATTCCACTAGCATTAGCGGTTATGAGAAAATTCTGTTGTTTTGTTTTAAAGTTTGAGTAATTTTATTTAATTTTTGAAAATAATTTGGTTACTTCTGTATGGATTATCTTGCTAGTTGAATCATATGATTTATTTTCGGCAAGAACCTCTCGCATTTTGGCTTGTGAATCTGAAAAACAAAAAACAATTAATTATCGTCGTATATACAGTCCCTGGCCATATTGTTAGACGGACTATCGATGATATTCAAAATCTTAGATGACAGCTATTTTAATTTTTTTTTTCGTATATTTAATCATAACATGCTTGAGCTGTCCGTGAGTAATTGGGCATAGGTCTCGCGAGAGACATCTATGGATACGGGAGTCGCAGGAGTGAAAGTTTCTCTGCCGTTGACTTCTCGTACTGGTGTTGACCGAGAGAAAATCGCTGCATCAGCAGGCGATACTTCGGTAAATTTTACGCCTGATGTGTCATGTAATGACCTTGGAGGCGGAAGAGTCGGGGGTGCAGCTTGCACTCCTTTTGGTGGTTGACTCTTGTTTTTGGATTTATTAGCTGAATGGACATTCACAGCTAAAGGGTTTCTTTGTTTCTCCGGTTTACCATAGTAAACTTTCGGAACGCTTGCGTTTTTGTCAGTCATTGCTTATAAATTTTTGAGAATTGAAAAATTCTGTTGTTTTGTTTTAAAGTTTGAGTAATTTTATTTAATTTTTGAAAATAATTTGGTTACTTCTGTATGGATTATCTTGCTAGTTGAATCATATGATTTATTTTCGGCAAGAACCTCTCGCATTTTGGCTTGTGAATCTGAAAAACAAAAAACAATTATCGTCGTATATACAGCCCCTGGCTATATTATTAGACGGACTGTCGATGATATTTAAAATCTTAGATGACAGCTATTTTAATTTTTTTTCGGATATTTAATCATAACATGCTTGAGCTGTCCGTGAGTAATTGGGCATAGGTCTCGCGAGAGACATCTATGGATACGGGAGTCGCAGGAGTGAAAGTTTCTCTGCCATTGACTTCTCGTACTGATGTTGACCGAGAGAAAATCGCTGCATCAGCAGGCGATACTTCGGTAAATTTTACGCCTGATGTGTCATGTAATGACCTTGGAGGCGGAAGAGTCGGGGGTGCAGCTTGCACTCCTTTTGGTGGTTGACTCTTGTTTTTGGATTTATTAGCTGAATGGACATTCACAGCTAAAGGGTTTCTTTGTTTCTCCGGTTTACCATAGTAAACTTTCGGAACGCTTGCGTTTTTGTCAGTCATTGCTTATAAATTTTTGAGAATTGAAAAATTCTGTTGTTTTGTTTTAAAGTTTGAGTAATTTTATTTAATTTTTGAAAATAATTTTACAAATTGCGAACTTCGCTCCACTTTTAATTAATTTAATCTTTGTGTACATACTTCATTACCTAATTGTTATCACAAATAAAACATCATATTTATTGAAGAAATAGATATTTATTATTATTTAAATAATATTGAAAATGATTTCATTATAACCTAATATTTAGTAGAGCCACCTTTTGCCGCTATGAGAGCCTCAATTCTGCGCGGCATGCTGTCAATGCAAGACTGTACTGTCTGCTGCATTTGTGGATGATGATACCATACATAAATTATTTTTTCTATTAGTTGTGCTTTTGTTGTTATGACGCATTTCGCCACTTCTCCCTTCATCAACTCCCACACGTTCTCAATTGGGTTCATGGCAGGACTATTACCCGGCCAATCCAACAAAGGAATATTTTGCTCTCCCAAATATGTTTTACAGACCGGGCTGTGTGGCAAGGAGCTCCATCTTGCATAATAATGAAAGGTTCCCCATCCGGGAACCATTCACTGACTTGCGGTAGCAACCGATTTTTTAAAATTTCTTTATATTGGTCTTGCTTCATAATGCCTTTCACCACATACAGACGTCCTGTGCCTTTGCCACTGATGACTGACCAGATCATAACTTTGTTCGGGTGTTTAACCGTCGGGACAATGCAGTCGGGGTGATATTTGTCACCAAGGCGACGATGTACAAACTGAGATTTGTTTTGCAAAATTTCGAACGTGCTTTCATCGCTGAAGCATACCTGCAAAAACACTAAAAGTAAATAAACATTCTAATAATCAATGTTTAACTTTCATTATTTCATTGTAAATGATGAATTAAATATAAATTACCGATCTCGAGAAGTCCACATCTTTATTACGATATTGTTTGGCCCACTTAAGACGCTTCGCTTTAATTGTAGCTGTTAACTTGGGCTTCCCGGCGGGTCGGCAGGCCTTGAAATTTAAGTCTTTTAATTTGTAACGCAATCCCCGAAGGGATTACGTTAACAGACATGAGAATAGCGGTCTGATGCGGTATAGTAGCTGGCTAGAGCTCACGGTGCGGCGTGGGGGTTTTCAGACATATTTCTCATGCTTGAATAACCGCATGAAGAACAAAATTAGAGGGGCAAATGGAAATTAAAATTAAATTGCCACGGCCTCAGCGGCAAAAAGAAACAATAAGTAGGGAGTGACCGTCTCAATCCCAGGCGATCACCGCCGTGACTGCCACACGGGCCTCCCCTCATCGGCCCGCCTATTGGGATGCTGTTTCCCAGTCGCGACGGCCACCGATGCCATTATGAGGGAAGGACGCCCGCATGACAATCCCAGCGACAATCCCCCGAAACGGAGACCGTCACCCCGACGCGATCAACTCATATGGCGTGCCGCCCTCCAGCACAGCCTGTCCTGGAGGAACGAACGGCACGCACGGAACAGGGTGGAAAAAGACCGACCCTTCACATGACCACACGGGTCTAATAATATAATATATTTAGTTATTTATTGTTATAATTCTGCTTTATTTAGCACACTATATAATATCAGCGGTTTCACAATATACAAATATGAATATAACCCGCAATGAACATCACTCAAAAAAACCATTCAATAAAAACACAACTGAATTACTATAATGTCTATACTTTATTTCTTATTCAAAATCTTGAGTTCTTGTTTTCTTTATATTTTTTTTTTTTATTTATAACAGCCCAAAACAATTAAATACACTTTTTTTCTTATTTCATTAATTTAAGATATTATACAATCAAAATTTTAATCACACGCCACACGGCATATTTTACATGGGACCAATCTAATCCCAAAATCGAAAACTAACACTGTCCTTATTTAAAGTCGAAACAGACCTTTTCTCGTTAAATTCAAAAACTAGACTAAAAAAATTTATTTTTTATTTTTTCATCGAAAAAAAAATCAGTCAAAATTGTCCCCCTCTATTTATTCATTTCGCATCGCTGTTTGTCCCATTCGTTGTATCTGTGCACACAAAACCAACAAAAATGTTTATACGCTTGTCCCAAATTGGGAAGTGGCCTACTTTATCCACCCGTATGTCTTTAATAGGAATATTCTGAGCCGATTTTTTACGCGTCTTTTTCATTAAAGCTTGGTTCAATCTTTTCGATGAACTGGATGTGCTTGGTTTTGCATAAGAGCCAACCAAACAAAGGCCTTTCGCCACATCCTTCCTAAATTGGTTTAAACTCATTGATGCAATTTTTCTAGAGGCACAAAGTTGTCTGTAGATGATCCACGAATTTACTACAGCTACATCCAAGAAATGAAAGAACATTCGTAAATACCATTTTGAGGATTTCAGTTTAATTCTGTACCTCCCTATGAAGCTGTCGTGCAAATCGACCCCTCCCATGTGACGGTTATATTCTTTAATAATAGCGGGGCGTTGAATAATTATCGATTTCTTATTTTTATTATCCCATCTTTTTACTGTAGATGTGGGCAACGCTCCGCAATATGACGATATAAGAGTTACATATTTTTTATCCCTCCAGTGGACAAGAGACATTGCAACATTCTCAAAACTGGTTGAAAATTCCTCGTAAAACCCCCTAGCACAATTTTGCATTTCCCTTTCAATTTAGGATTTGGTATACGGTTCTGCCGTATAGTGCCAATGCAATGAATACCTTCGTTTTGTAGGTATAAAATAAGTGGCACTGTCGTGAAATAGGGAGCGTATCGAAATCTTGGTAGACAAAATCCTGGTTTAGTCAAAATCTTGGTTTTAAAAAAATCTTGGTTTT
This sequence comes from Tipula vernalis, assembly GCA_958295665.1. NCBI lineage: Eukaryota > Metazoa > Arthropoda > Insecta > Diptera > Tipulidae > Tipula > Tipula vernalis. The sequence continues at coordinate 320,622,058 of OY282560.1, read as the reverse complement.
TTAAAATCTTGGTTTTTAAAATCTTGGTTTTCAAAATCTTGGTTATTCAGAAAAAAAAAATCCTGTTTTTTTTTTTTAATCTTGGATTTTTGTGAAATTTAGCAAAAATGCACTAAAATCGTTATGTAAACGGAAATTTAAAACAAAACCAAGAAATTCAAAATACATACGTTTATTAAAAAAATAACAAAACATTTCATTTGAAAAAATTCAAAATATTTAACCCTCCGTTACTTACAACTGACATTATATTCAAACATTATACAACATTATATTCAAACTGTATTGGTTGAGGTAGGGCATAAAAAGCCAGGGCCAATCCCTCAAATGTTGAAAATGGTTTAAAATCTCCTCCAAGGTGATTTGAAATTCCAAAAAAAGATTCATTGATCTGTTAGCCCATGAAATAAATTGCTCCACCATCTCCTGGCAGACATCCAACGCTTGTATATATTCAACCCCGACTTCTGGCTTGATTAATTCATTACTAATTTTTGGTAGACACATGTTTTTTCTTTTTTTTGAAGTTTTTGTTGAAAAAAAAAAAAAATCTTTTAGAATGAAGTATTCGGTAGTTATGTTAAAAACGTATTTTTGCAAAAGTATTTACGAGTATATTATCTCGAAATACGATGAATAAACAATAGCAGGTGAGAAATGGGCTAGAAATAATGAAGACAAAGCTCGAGAATTTGCCGAACACCTCGAAAAAATAATCCAGCCACATGAAGACCAAACGTTGGAAGCCGAGATAATAACTGAACAAGCTGTACAAGAAAGAGTAAAGAAATCCTACCGACAACACCAAAAGAAGTCATGCGTGAGATAGCAGTTAATATGAATACGAAAAAAGCTCCTAGGTATGATCTTATTACTGCAGAAATCTTAAAAGAACTGCCAAGGAAAGCTCTGGTGAAACTCACCAATCTTATAAATGCAGCATTTAAAATCAAATGTGTACCAAGTTTATGAAAAATTGTAGAAGTAATTATAATCCCAAAACCTGGGAAAACACTACACATAACATCGTCTTATAGGCGGCCAATTTCGCTATTACCAGTCATGTCCAAATTTTTTGAGAAATTTCTGGTAAAAAGAAGATTAAATCCGATAATCGAGAGTAAACACTTGATCCCAAATCATCAGTTCGGTTTTCGCAACCAACACTCAACAATTGATCAAGTGTAAACAATTACTATTACAGACATACGATTCAATTTGGTTGGGCGGTTGGAACAATTTGGTTGGATTGAATGTAAAATCGGTATAGTGTGTATATACGTGTCGGTCTGATAAAATTAAGTTTTATCGGACCGACACGCATACACAACACACTATCCCGATTTTACATCAAATCAAACAAAATCGGTCCGATCGCCCGACCAAATTGGATCGTACGTTTATAGCGCTTGAATATATATATATATATATATATATACAGTGACTCAACTTTTTGATCACATCATCAAGGATCGCTCTGATATTAGCTTATAAATAATAAACGACAATGATTTTTTTATCAGTGTTCACGTTTTTTAATATCGTTTTATTAATAACTATAAAATAAGTAAAAATTTTCCGAAGCTTAGTGAAATATAAAAAAAAATAATTAAAAAATCATTAAAATTTCTTGTGATCAATAAGTTGTGCATGCGTGTTCAGACTTAGTTTTATACTTTAGTACTTCGTGTAGCCCCCTTTAGCCTTAATAACTGCCTGGATTCTGGTAGGCATACTATAAATTAGCCTGAAACACTGATCCCGTGTGATTGTGGACCATGCCCTCTTCACTCTGCTCCATAATTCATCGATGTTCTCTGCTTCAGTCTCATGTTCTGCCAAACTTTGTTAAAGGATTCCCCAAAGTTGCTCAATTGGATTGAGGTCCGGTGATTGTGGTGGCCAATCCAACAGATGGTAATTATTGTCCGCAAACCATTTCAATGTGGCTTTCGCAGTATGTTTGGGGTCATTATCTTGCTGAAAGATCACTTCAGTCTTAGTCTTTCCCCACTTTTCTAAGCTAAGCTCTAACTTGCGCTCCAAAATGTCAATATAACTGCGTGACGTCATTCTCCCATAAATTCTGTGATACTCCCCTACTCCCTCTTTTGACATACAGCCCCACAGCATGATGTTACCGCCACCAAATTTTAAGGTCGGCTGGACATGGCGATCCTGTAGTGACTCGCCTTTCCTTTTCTACATCCACTAACGTCCATCTGACCCGAATCGGTTGATTGTCGTTTCATCAGACCAAACGACCTTTTTCCAATCCTCTAAATCGAAGTTCTGGTATTTTCTTGCAAATTGCAGCCTCAATTTTTTATGCTTATCTTTTAAAAGCGGCTTTTTCACTTTAGCCCGTCCCCTGAAGCCAGCTTTTCGCAAGTGTTTGCGGACTGCTTCATCCGAAACTTCGATTTGATAATTTTGACGAAGTTTTTTGTTTAATTGGACGGCGGTATCACATACACCATGTTTAATTTGGCGTAACATTAGGCGTTTGTGGTATTCCGTGATTATTTTTTTTCGGCCAGGCGGATTTTTTTGTGATATTCCGCCATATTTTTTTCGGATTTTCGAAACAAGACCGACGGAACAATCCAATTTCAGTGAAATTTGACGATGAGTTTGGCCTTGCTGCAATAGTCGCCGAATTTCAGCGGCTTTTGTTGCATGTACCGGCTTCATTTGCGTTTACAGTTAAGATTTGTTTTTATTTAAAAATTTTGCAAAAAACAAAAATTGTCTTATTAGAATTTTTTAAAAAACGACACTTGAGGGTGCAAAATAATACTTTTAATTTATCTAGCAGTATACAAATTGCGGTCTGCACAATCAAAATTCTACTACTCAACTAATTGATCACACGCCATTTTCGCCGATTCTCTTTTGTTTATATGCACTACGCAATAAATTACCGTTGTTTTTGTTTTTGTTTTCACAGGCTGCTATAAAGAATTTATTTGTTTGTATTCTTGGATTATTCATGCACAAGGCGAATGAGAGCCATGAGAGAAAATATTTTCGTTCAAACATGTGATCAAAAAGTTGAGTCACTGTATATATATATATATATATATATATATATATATATATATATATATATATATATATATATATATATATATATATATATACTATTCGATTCATTGGTAATTGTGATGAGAAAATTTAAGGTAATGTTTACGTTTGTTGAAAACCAATAAAAAATATTTGTTTGGTATTTTGTTTCTCTTATTTAATTCAATTTGAATGAGTTTGAATTAAATAAGAAAAAAAAAAAATTCCAAAAAAATATTTTTAATTTGTTTTCAGCAAACATAAACCTTACCTTAAATTTTCTCATCACAATTATTTATGAATCGCATAGTATATATATATATATATATATATATATATATATATATATATATATATATATATATATATATATATATATATATATATATATACTGCCGTGCTAAACATGTTTTACTTATCTACAAAAAACGAATTTTGAGAAAATTGATGTTAAAGTTTTGAAATAGGTGTATTTTGCATTAAAAATGAAAACTATTTTTCTTATCACGTGTTTCTCAATTTAGTTTTAATTATTTTTTTTAGTTTTAATGATAAAGTTTGTTATTAGCTATCGATTGGCATCAATAACTCAATTTGGCCAAAAATGTAGTTAAGGAAAATATGCTTAGCACGGCAGATAATATATATATAAAAAAAAAATTTTAAATATGTAATAAAAAAAAAAAAATTCTTACCTTTGAATTTTATTTTATTAATATATGTACTTTAAATTAATAATTGTATTAAATTTTTTTTTTTCACTAGCTTTTTGCTCACTGCACTACTTTAACACTGTTTCACTTATACTTTTTGAATGAATAATTATGCAATTTTCATGTCCTTATATACTTTTTTTAGTTGTTCTAGAATATTTGACTCTAAACCAAATAAACAATAAAAAAAATCATTTCCGGTTGATTTTTTTATGATTTTTAAATGATAAAATTAAAAAATGATATATTAATCGTGTGTGGTAGCATTAATTATTAATCGTTGAATTAATAAAATAAAAATATCTCTAAAGTTGTCTAATCGTCTAAAGTTTATTTGTTATTTTTTAAAATTTATAAAAATTGAATTTTTTTGCATGCCGCATGTGTTTTACAGTACAAAAAAAAAGTCCTGAAAGGCGAAAATCATTTATCCCCAAAACTTGTGAGAGGCGAAAAAAATATCGAAAAATAGTTTTCCAGAAAATAGTATGTTTACACACACGTGGAGCGCATAGATGTACTGCTTAAATTAATTTATTTTATCCATACTTACAAAAATAAAGCATTTTCTCATAATTAAAAAAAAAAAAATATTCCTTAAAGACAAAAAAATCTTAAAAGCCGAAAAATTTTTCGGTCCCGTCAATTTCTGGGTTTTAGGGTTTTCACTGTATAATACAATTGAACTTACAACGTTACTAACAATGGGTCAAATTGACCCACATTTAAAAAGCCCAATGTTCCGCCACTGTTAATATATTTCACCAAAATTGTTTTTTTAAATTAAACTCTGGGTATTATTATACGTAAAAATAAATTATATTTAATGTTTTATTTCAGACGTTAGAAAATAAAACTATATATCACAAAATGTAAAAGATTTCATAAAAAAAATTTAAAAAAATATATATATGCAAGTTTAAAGCTCTCCATCGCATCCTATCAGTCAGAACTTCAAAAGGTTAGAATCGTTGAAAAGCTGAAATTATGAGTGAAAAAATATTACTTAATAATTTTTTTGGGTATAAAGTATTTATTTTCCAATAAATACCTTTTAAAAATGGTTAAATCTAAACTTCTGAATTATCCATGTTCAGATTTTCACAAACAGTGCATACACTGATTGAATGGCTCCCACAGATTATTTTATTGCATCTGGAGCAGGTTGTGTTAGATTTACGGTCTTGAGTCGATTGACAGAGTTGGCATCTACCGCGCTTATCCAATTTTGTTTTTTTGGGCAGAGGCTCGGACAACGAATTTTGCGCAAATTTGTTACAACTAAATTTTAGATTTGTATTTAATTGCTTTGTTTTACTCCGCCTATCTATATGCGGTTGCATAAGAGCTAAAGCTAAAGTTTTCAAAAATAATTTCCGTTTTTTGAACTGTAATGGAGGATTTTCAGTGGATAATAAAACTATTCGGCTATTTATACCTGCCAAATTTAATAGGCTGAAGAAAACAACCATTGGCCATCTGTTTGCAGTTCGAGCAACATTGTATGTACCGCAAAGCTGATCGGTAGTATCGACGCCGCCCTTCGTGCTGTTGTAAAATTCGATTATTGCAGGTAAATATTTTGGCCCCTGTGCTATTTCACCTGTTCTATATGCATCGTAGATAGTAGGATCACACATTTGTTTTTTTTTGGCACATATGATAATATGGTGGCTTTCTTTTGGTAACCAAAAATTGTAGATTTAACTGCACGATTTTTTGTAATGGTAAACGAAGGTGGCAATACTCGTTTATTTTTTTTCATTGTGCCAACTATAGTTGTTTTTTTCTCAAGTAGCTCTAGTGCCAAAGGGTAACTCGTAAACCAATTATCTACTGTGACATTACGTCCACAATTTTGCAAATGTCTAGTTAAACGTAGTACGATTTGGTCAGGCTTATTACTTAAATTGTATCGTCCTGGAGGTTGCTGTCCACAGTAAACCTCCAGCTTAGATGTGTAAAATGATACGGAATCAACTACAGAGAAAATTTTTATTCCATATTTTGCTGGCTTACTAGGTATATATTGCCTAAATGAGCATCTTCCACGAAAGCTTTCTAATTTCTCGTCTACTGTAATAAAACAACCAATATTATAATTTTGTTGGCAATTTTCGTTGAATCTTTCGAAGATTTCACGAATCGGAGCGAGTTTATCAACCAAACGGCGTCCCACGCGAGTTTCGATGTTATCAAATCGAATGCACCGCATAAGAAATTGAAAGCGAGTGTAGCTCATGGTTGCAGCAAATATTTCCAAGCCTGTGCCGTCGGTAGCCCACAAATCTCGTACATGCACATGCGATGATTTATGCAACCCAGTCAGAAATAATAACCCAAATAAAGCATTAACTTCTTCATAGTCGGTAGTAGAAGCATGTTTCACGTCCTTATATTTTAGTTGTTGTTTTTTTATAAATAAATTTGTGTGTTCCACAATTTCATCGATGAAAGTAAAGAATAATTGGAAACTTTCTAGGGGTGTTTTAACAGAATTAGAAAACTCTGTAAGATTTGATGGCGAACGGAAAATGTTTTCAGTAACTGGCCGTGTAGATTTGAAGGCGTATTCCATCCATATCGAGCCATCTTTACCCACTAAATCACCATCAGGCTCATCACATTCGTCTATATTTGAATCAAGTTCTTGTTCTGTTTCGGAATCATGATTGCTAAATAATTCTAAGTCTTCCGTTTCACTTACATCTGACCCATCGATAGCGTCCTCCTCTTCACTGTCTAACTCGGCTAAGATAGCGCGTAGCCGATTTTGCTGACGTTCATAATCATCCATTTTAAATTTTAAAATTTACAACTATCTATAAATAAATACTAATTAATTTGTTACTAACGTGGGTCAAAATGACCCTAATTCACCTTAAATATTTTAACACTGTTACTAACGTGGGTCAAAATGACCCAGACACTTTCTAAAACAACTACCCACTTCCTTCGAAAATCAAAACCACACTAAAAATTATTTCAATATGACAAGTAAAGATTGAGGTTAGATAACAAGTAACATGAAGTTAATTGCAATTCGTTTTCTATGTTTTTTTTTTTAAATTTTCATCGCAATGGGTCAATTTGACCCAGACGTTAGTAACCGAGGGTTAAAGTAAAATAAATATATTTTTTGTTAAAATAAAAAACTAAAATAAAAATATTTTCGATATCACTTGTTTAACGACATATTGTATGCAATATTTTTTAGATAACTTATTTTATCAAAGTTGTTTCGTTCTTGAATAATCTTGAAAATGTTTTTGTTTTTTTCCATTTGCTTTTTTTTTGTTGGACCAGACGCTCCGGCTTGTGTTTGCTGAACTCGAAATTTAGCTACTATAAGCTCTTTTCCCAATTCTGAAATTAGTTGGTAAAGCCCAATGTGCGATTTTCCAACAATAATTTGTAACCGCCGATGCCAACTCTCCACAGAGTTTTGGGTACGTAGGAAATTGTGATTTAAACCATCCAACACCGTTGGTCTATAGTATCACTTCTTGAAGATAAAACAAAGAGGAGTCGTCTCCATAACAAGATAACACAGTAGTATGTGTACATCGATGAGGAAATGCTTTCTCTAAATATTTTATTTTATTTGGCGATAACTAAATAAGACGCCTCGACGAGTTGTATATAATGGGAATAGTCGTCGAAGAATGTGGTTTGCTTCTTCGGTAGCAGAGATAGTCCTTCTACGAGGATTGATTTGTCTCGGAGGATCTCGTTATCTCTAGGAACACTAGGTTTGCCGCCCGTATTTCGTGGTGCTAAAGCACTCGCTAGATTCGGGTCGTCATCCTTGATTGGTGCTCCCATGCTTGCAGCTAAGCCTGTAAGCTTTTGTGGGCCGACTTGTTTATTACGGTTGCCTTTGTATTGGCGTGGCTTGCTGGGTGGTGGTTTATTTGCCATGGTGCTATTTTCAGGTTTTACGTTGGGTTCGCTCATCTTTATAATAATATTTATGATATTGATAAAGAAATAATTAATTACAAATATATATTATAAGTGAACTAGTCGTAAAATTTTATGATAATAGTATGCGAATAAAAGAATGAATTGATGACAGTTCTGGCATTCCCCCACCTCTCGTCAGTGGAACATAAAGCCCACCTTGCATTTACTGCAATTGGGTTAACTTCATTGGCCCGATTGGTGTTGGTGATGTAACCAGTATGACCAGTGAGAAGTGGCCGAGCACATTGATATATGTTCTGAGCTACGTTGTGGTTATCAACCGTAGCATCAGTAATAATCGCGTTTTTACAACTTAAACCCCCACAAGTGTAGCTGATTAGCACACTTTTGGGAGCTGAAGTACTAGCCTCAGGTTCCTGAGGAGTTGTAGGTGGCTCCTCGTGAAAATCTGGAGCATTAAGTACCACTGCAACCTCCGGTCCGGCAGGTCTGACCACCGGAGCCGGAGCAAAATTTTTTTGTTTTTTTCCATTTGCTTTTTTTTTGTTGGACCAGACGCTCCGGCTTGTGTTTGCTGAACTCGAAATTTAGCTACTATAAGCTCTTTTCCCAATTCTGAAATTAGTTGGTAAAGCCCAATGTGCGATTTTCCAACAATAATTTGTAACCGCCGATGCCAACTCTCCACAGAGTTTTGGGTACGTAGGAAATTGTGATTTAAACCATCCAACACCGTTGGTCTATAGTATCACTTCTTGAAGATAAAACAAAGAGGAGTCGTCTCCATAACAAGATAACACAGTAGTATGTGTACATCGATGAGGAAATGCTTTCTCTAAATATTTTATTTTATTTGGCGATAACTAAATAAGACGCCTCGACGAGTTGTATATAATGGGAATAGTCGTCGAAGAATGTGGTTTGCTTCTTCGGTAGCAGAGATAGTCCTTCTACGAGGATTGATTTGTCTCGGAGGATCTCGTTATCTCTAGGAACACTAGGTTTGCCGCCCGTATTTCGTGGTGCTAAAGCACTCGCTAGATTCGGGTCGTCATCCTTGATTGGTGCTCCCATGCTTGCAGCTAAGCCTGTAAGCTTTTGTGGGCCGACTTGTTTATTACGGTTGCCTTTGTATTGGCGTGGCTTGCTGGGTGGTGGTTTATTTGCCATGGTGCTATTTTCAGGTTTTACGTTGGGTTCGCTCATCTTTATAATAATATTTATGATATTGATAAAGAAATAATTAATTACAAATATATATTATAAGTGAACTAGTCGTAAAATTTTATGATAATAGTATGCGAATAAAAGAATGAATTGATGACAGTTCTGGCATTCCCCCACCTCTCGTCAGTGGATCATAAAGCCCACCTTGCATTTACTGCAATTGGGTTAACTTCATTGGCCCGATTGGTGTTGGTGATGTAACCAGTATGACCAGTGAGAAGTGGCCGAGCACATTGATATATGTTCTGAGCTACGTTGTGGTTATCAACCGTAGCATCAGTAATAATCGCGTTTTTACAACTTAAACCCCCACAAGTGTAGCTGATTAGCACACTTTTGGGAGCTGAAGTACTAGCCTCAGGTTCCTGAGGAGTTGTAGGTGGCTCCTCGTGAAAATCTGGAGCATTAAGTACCACTGCAACCTCCGGTCCGGCAGGTCTGACCACCGGAGCCGGAGCAAAATTTTTGTGTTCTAACTAGGGAGCGAAACGACGGGGGAGCGCAGCGACCCGACTAATAGAGCCCGATACTATACTCCTGCTCCTATCGATTTTTAAATTCCTATAAACGAAAATTAAATTTTTCCTTTTCCAGAATGTACACTGCGAAGAAACGGGACCGGCCTGATACAACCCGATCCTATACTCCCGCTCTTATCGATTTTTAAATTCCTATAAACTGAAATTAAATTTCCGCTTTTCCAGAATGTACATTTACCCTAGTAAGTTGGTCATTTAGTGTACAAAAAAATTTCAACACGATGCGATTTGTTATGCGCTTTTTACTTTTGCGTTTTTTTCGTGTGCGCTTTTTTCGATGTGCACATTTTTCCGTGTTCGCAATTTTCCGTTTGGGCATTTTTCTGTGTGCACAATTTTCTTGTGCGCTTTTTTCGTGTACGAATTTTCCATATAATCACACACACACGCATACATACAAACAAGCACACACACACACACACACACATATATATATATACATATTTATATATATATATATATATATATATATATATATATATATATATATATATATATATATATATATATATATATATGTATATATATATATATATATATATATATATATATATATATATATATATATATATATATATATATATATATATATATATATATATATATATATATATATATATATATATATATATATATCGTCATATCAGTGCTATCTTGGTGTAAGCGACAATATTTGTTTTTTTGGAAAATTAAAAATGAAATTAGATTTTAATTTGTACTGCGCCTATATAATTGTTTGGTATTATTAAGACGAATTTTATTAAATTTTGTTTTGTTTTATCGATCCCTACTTTTATTTCCAACAACGCGGATTCATTTAGGCTGGAAAATTGGAAAATACATTTTCATTTTAAGTCATTTTAGGGTATCTCCACATAATCAAAATGAACCGTGGAGTTACACTAAAATATTGGACTTGCACTAAAAGAATTTAAAAAATTAAATTTCATTTATTTCTTCAACACTTTTGGAGATAGAACAATTTCCTTCAGATACATTACCAGTATTTTTCTTATCGTTTCAAAATTTAGGTGATTTCCAAAGAAAATAGAAAAAATTAAATAAAACAATAAGCAGAATTAAATTCATTTATTTCAATATACTTAATAAAAATTCAGCCTTTAAAATAACATAATAAAAATAACATAATCACAACAAAATAATAAAAAGTCAGAACTAATAAGACTACTCCGTACTCATGCCTTGTCATTTCAATTGAAGTCATTTCAGATAAATATTATAAAAACCTCTATCAACCTCGGGCATGTAAATAAGCATTGCTTTGAGGTCTTTTATTTTCTCTTGCTTTAAATCATACTTGTAACGGCAAAGTTTAACATTTGGTAGCTCATTCGCGCAATTTGTTTTTTTTCTGGTTTTGGCCAATACTAAATTCTTCGATAAAAATTCTCCAGCAAATTCTTTTCGAAAGCTTAATTCTAATACATTTTTCGAATGATAAACCAAATGCTTAATTGATGCAAACGGTGGAAAGCTCATAGATGTAGACGCTGCATTATAATTTAAAAAGTCTGTACTCTTCATTTGGATGAATTTTAAAGTCACATTTTTCGAATTAGTACCCTTTAGTAGTTTTAGAAGACCAACCGGGCTATATATTTCAATATTTTTTAAATTTCGATCGATACAGCTGTGTACTGCATCGATTTCTTGGATTTGCGAGTGCCCCGGCTCCGAAAACTTTTGTTCGATTTGTACCAATTGATTTCGTTTTTCGTTCAAAAATTTAACTATTGCTAGTGTCGTTATTCGATTTTTGTTTTGTGGGATACACGAATCGGACCATAAAATTATTCGTGTTATACCAGGATTGTCACCTAAAACATTTTCCAATATCTTTATAAGTGCAGAGGCGATGTCATTGCCACTTCTTCCGCTTAAAGCTTCATGCCATATAGCACAATATGTTTTTTTATTTTTATTGCAGTGCCCAGTTAGGTTAAACACACTAAATTTTCTCCTGTAGTAGAAGCTGGACACATTTGCTTTCGGAAGTGCAAATACGTTCTGAAGGTCATAACAGATTACCGCAGTTGTGCCATCTAAATTTTTTCGGTCGTAGTCTCTCTCTAACTTTGCTAATTTGTTTGCCCTTCTATGCTGATCGTACAAGTTTTTTTCAGAGTCCGATGGTTCTTTTAATAGAGCGAAAGCGGCACATCGATCGCATTGATCCTTTTTTGGACGATGAAATGAATAATTAAACTCTTCGTTGAAAATTTTTGAATACATATTAAATTTCACCGGGTTTTCAACACTAATTTTATACATATTAAACATCTTTGTCAAATTTAGACTTGGTTCCAAATATTTTTTCAAGCTGTTTGCCCGACAATAATGCGAATCCATTGCTGGAAATTGTTTTATATGATCTCGTACTTTATTCAGTACACTGGTCGGAGTTTGAAATTTTACGTGATTTCCTTGGATTACCGGTTTTGCTACGCCGACTTTTTTCATGTGGTTTTTTTTGTAGTAGTAATAAATTCGGTTTTGTGATACATCCAAAGTATTTAGAAAAAATACTTTGCAGACTTGAACATTAATTGCATCTTTCTCAAAATAGTACTTGTATGATTCTGCACGTCTGGAAATTTCTTTCTTTGTTCGTTTTCTAGTTGTTGTATTCTGTGTCGTAAATTTTGCATAAAAATTTAGCTTTGATGTAGGATCAATATTCCAAAATGCTTGATGGATGGTTTGTCTCTGTTCCAAACTAAAATTTGTAGTACACTTAAAATTGCATTTTTCACCACATGGTTCTTTCACTGTTCTTGCGCGATGTTGAATGCCCCGCTTATCAATATATTCTTGTCCACAGTTTCTAAGTCTTTTGGTAACGGTACGCGTCCAATTTGAAAAATGTCGCTTGCGTTTTCGGGATGGGGTCGAGATTTGCGATACTAAAGAAGCAGTTGAAAAATTTTCCGTTATTATTGGATTAGTGAGAGTGTCTGAAAAAATAATTACAGTATTTTATCAATGTCCCGAATACATTAAGAAATATTGGTTTTTACTTTTATTAAATACCGCCTGTTGAGGTATTTTGTTTCCGGCCGGTAAAAAATCTGGATCAGCATCCGAATCATCAAAAGGGCTTTCAATTTCCTCATCCATCCCTTACAAAAATTTCTTCCATAATTCTACAAGAAACATTAATTTTTTTGTACAATTTCAATATTTTAAATAGCAACACATTAATTACATGCAGTGGAATTGTGCAAAATCCCAAACAATGTGAAAAATTTAAAGTAAACTAATTTATGCAATAATATAAAGCATGTGAAATTTCACTCGAATTGGATTAATTAATATTAAATGTAGAAAGGATTAATTAATATTAAATGAAACTTCTTCACTGTTTAATTTTCTTACACAACACTGTATTTATAAAATAAAATAATTAATGGCAATTTTAGTAAAATAAAATTTTAATACCAAAATAAAAATAAACAACTCAACTAAAAATCATACTACTTACTGAAGGACATCGTTAGGAATTTCTCTTACTGGCGAACTCATTTAAAAAATGTGATTTCCCTTATTTTTAAATCAATTACAATTTTATTTAAACCAAATAACGGTTACCTGTATAACAAAACTTTAAACTAGACAAAACTATTAGAAATTATAATTTTTTTTATTGATCCTCATCATACAAAAGCATTTTACTTAATGATTAAAAACCCGAAATTTCCTTCATTATATATATTGTTTTGATCACGTGATTGAAATAGTCAATTTTCATTGGTGAATATCTGGAGATAAACCAAAAAATTTAAAATTTTTCTTTATATTTAGTATCGGACATACACCAAAATTCAATATTTTTAAATGGATATTGAACAAATTTAGTAATAAAATTTATTTATTAGTTTTTTATTCAACTGCGTACATAGAATACGTGAACGGCGGTTACACCAAAATTATTATTTTGATTTTGTTGCTAGTGGCTGATACACCAAAATCACCACTGAATATCTCGTAAACTAAAGGAGATACACTAATTTCGATTGCATATTTGGAAAGAGCTAACTTTGTTTAGTAAGAATCAATATTAAACTCAAAATTGGTAAATTTGGAGATTGAACAAGATAGCACTGACATGACGACTTTTTTTACACGGTAGATGCGTTCCAGACTTGGCCGTGCAAAAAAAAACCGTGTAAAAAAAGACACGGGATATATGGTAAAATAATCGATACGTGCAAAAATGGTTTTTGGGTTACAAAATATAGTGCATAAATATCTATATTTTGTTTGAGAAATTAAATGAAACGTTTATTTGGTATATTCATGTAAATTTGTATTTGTAAAACATAAATAAAATTACATAGATTCTTAGCAATCTTAAAATAATAATATGTGTAAAACTTCAGTCTAATAAGTTCAATAAAAAAAAGCTTTGTTTTAAATGAAAAATATCGTATTCAGGAACATTATTAAAACTTCTTATAATAACTCGATGTTTTATTCGGATTCGCTTTCCGAAATTAATCGAATATTTTTGTGTTGTGTTGGTTGTGCAAAATCGCTTTCGTCTGACGAAATTTGTACTGTTGATTCTTCGTGCAAGATTTCAGTGGACTGAGGTTTGCTCATTTTAACCGTAAATTCTGAAATAGATCGTTGAGAACCTGCCTTGGAAAGCCCTTTAAATAATTCCTTGTATCGGGCCATACAAGATCTCAGATCTGCTTGGAATTTTCTTCCACGTTCATCAACAGGATCATTTGATAAAAAATGAGTTTCCAATTTGTTTGCTATTTGGATGCCTTCAAGAATGACATTTGCTGTAAGTTCCGGTGGATCCTCCTCATCGCTGCTAACATCTGAGTCAGCTTCTTCTAGAGTTATCTCTAGCAGCTCTTCCTCATTAAGAGCTCTGTCCTCAACTAATTCGGTTATATCGGCAACACCAAAATTATCAAAACCCTCACCGCCAATCGTTTGAGCTAACGTTAATATTTCTGAATTCGCATCATCAATGGGAGCTACAAGGTTAGAAACATTATTTCTCACACAATCTGGCCAAAGAGCCTTCCAGCAGGCATTTAATGTAGATGACTTTATTTCAGATAATGCCAAAAAGGAAAGGTTTACACAGTCCAAAATTGAATATTGCTTCCAGGCGTCAATTACCGTCATGTAAGGATCGTTGTCGATTTTGTTTAATATGAATTGAAATGACCGCCTTACATAATAAGTCTTAAACGTAGTGATGATACCTTGATCCAACGGTTGAATGAATGACGTAGTATTAGGTGGCAAAAATACGATTTTGACATCGGGATGTTCCAAGTTTGGATGACCGGGAGCGTAGTGTTGTTTATATAGCATTCCTTATTGTTCTTTCTTTTTATTTTTGGTGTTGTCATTTTAATGTTTGAATTTATTATTTGCGTTATTATTTAAAGTGAATATGTACCTTTTTCAGTATTTTATAAGTCGTTTTTAGGTTTATTATTAAATACTTACTTTAATATATTTTGTTTAAATTATATTAAAAATATACCAAATTTTGCATACTACGATTGGTATTTTTGTAGAGTATTATTGATTTAAACAGTATACTAAAACTTGGTATATTTTAATAGGTCGTTTGAACATAGTTGAATTTAATTGAAATAATACTAATAAAATACTACTATACCTTAAGGTATAGTAGTATTTTATTAGTATTATTTCAATTAAATTACATATATGTAAGGTATACTTACATCAATATATTGACAGAATCTTGTGAAGAATAAAAAGTACAAATATTCATTTTTAGTTTATAATAAAAATTAAATTAATTATTTATTTCATTATTACATAATCATAAATTAAAAACTTCTCCTAATACATATAATTCATTAATTTAATTTGATTAATTATTTTATTTATTCATATTATTTTAATTCATATTATTTAAATATATTATTTAAAAATGATCATTTTTAATAAAGGAAATTGTTAATAACTATAACAACTTATTATCACTAACATTAACTTTGTCGTGCTGTTTTGTATCTTTCTCTTTTTGCTTTCTACGTTTCTTTCATCGATATAAGAATATAAAAGGATAGATCACGTAGATAAATATTTTCGTACTATAAATCAGTCAAAATAAAGGTGAAGCGTTGTATGCGTTGTAGGTGATCAAAAGACGTAGAAAATATATTAAAAAGGAGGGGTATCAATTTTCATAGAGAAATAATTTGAACATATTGTTTGGGTTTTTATTTATTTTTATTGTGTAATTATTATTTATTTAGTAATAAATGAAACTATTTATTTAGAAAACTTATAAATTATTATCTATATCTATTTAAATTATTCTAATACATGATGCTACTTGCACAAGTAAGGTAGAATTTAAATATTTTTAAATATGGCCATTCTAGTAAGATGATTTCTTAGTGATATTTGAATTTTCGACTTAGAAGACATATAAAAATACCGAATATTTAAATATTTTTCAATAACAGCCCTACTCAGAGAATTGTCATGAAAGTGAGTGGCATTCCGAAACTGTACTGATTTAATGTGACACAAATTTTGTGAATTAATTAGGATTTTGGCAAATTGTTTTTTATTTAAAATAGAAATTTCACTATCAACTATTAAAATTGCATTTCTCAAAACTTGTTCTGTGAACATACAAATTTTCAGAACTTCCTCTGATGGAATTTTTAAATTTCCACGAGATTTTTGTTTTATCAGAGAAAAAGAATTCATAGAAAACGAACCTTCATGTATCAAACAAACATCATTTTCAAGTAGTTTAATACAAATTTCGCATTTTAATTTTTTCTGTAAGCTATATACAACAAATCCAGCTATATATGCTACGACACTTTTTGAATATTCATTTAAACTACTAGAATGTTCACTTAAATCTAACAAATTACTTAAATTTTCTAAATCCTCGTCATCTATCTCATCTTCATCTTCAGTAGTGGCTAATTTATTTGGTACCGTGGAATTAATAAATCTAACTGAGGAATTTTTATTATATTGCAGAATGGGAATTTCCTCTAATGGTAAGCAATTGCCAATTCCCCCGTCCCTTATTTGACAATGGCATAATAACCTACGATAAGCAGTTATAAACTGACGCACTGTGGGATTATTATTATTCCCTAGCCTACATCTAATAGATCCAAAAAATAATTCTACATGATCCTGATTCAATTTATAAAAAGGTAAAAAAGTTAGCGGACCATTTTTAATATATTTTAAATATAAAATTTCTACATTTTTCAAACCCAAAATCATTCCTATAAATCCAGTTTTATTTGGAGATTCTACCAATAATTTTCCGTTAAGGAATTTCAGATTTGAAAAATATTTGATTGCGTGTTGTGAGAAAGTTAAAATTTCTGGAAAATTAGAATTACAAAGAGCTCTTTTATAGCCCACGTCATACAATTTTCTAGAATTTAAGATGTCGAAAGCTTTATTACAAATTCTAATGAAATTAGATGTACCCTCAGAATTTTTGAATTTCTCTAACTTTAAAGTTTTGTTGCAAAAATCTATGGCATCAGCAACCGAGTCGCTTAAAATTTGAGTGGCGTATTTTACTTTCATCTTTTGTTTGTAAAAATAAATATGAGTTTTAGTTAATTTATTGCCTAATCTCAATCCTTCTTCTTCTTGCAATTCCAATAGTTGCTTTAAAAAACTCCAATCAACTAGCTGACCATCGCCACCCAAAAATGGACCTCTATCTGCTAAGGTATTTCGGAGAAGTTTAATCATATGTACTGGATCAAGCATCATTATGATATCCTCCTCTACACCAGTAATTTTACAAATTGGGTTTAATGCTGGAAAATTTACTTCACAGCCTAATAGCTTTGCTGCTGATAAATTTGTTGCGCAACCATCGAACGTTATTCCAATTAGTTTGGCACCGGTATCTCTTAAAGCAAATACGCATTGCGTAATTATATTTGCTTTTTGCTCCGCGGTCATTGATTTTATAGGGAAAAAACCAATTGGAATCTTCCAAGAGCCTGTAAATAAAAAAGCACAATTAAATATAGGAAATACAATTTTCAAATTAATTTACTACCTGTAACACAAACTACCATTAGCACTAATATTAATGTAGCGGCTGTGTTACTTTCGAATCCGTCGCCTGCATCAACAAAACCCACAGAGTGAGTTCCTGTCCATTCAATTTGAGATTTTATGGACATTTCGTCAAAAACTAAATTCAAAAAAACATCTTTGCCCGAATTTTTAGTTTCCAAAACTACTTTTGTGATTGCATCAAAAGACTCTGATGTTAAACCTGGAGATGCATCGACACTTTTATACCATCTGCTCAATGTGCTAGGATGGGGGAGGCAACTATTAAATGTAACTCTTACATAATTATACGCCTTTGGTGAGTAAAAATTTAAGTTCAGCGCAAAAGCTCTTATCTCTATTGGGTATTCTTTTTTTTTTTGTTTTGCTAGAGCTAGAACTCGTTCACTAATATTTTTGAGAGGTCGACATAATTCTTCCAACCGATCGCTATTTCCAGCCTCCAGTAAGTTTTTGTTTTTTAAAGTTGTAATAATTGTTGTTAGATCAGCAATCCTCCGTGTTTTGTATACATTTTTTCTCTGTAAATTTCGATTTGCCTTCCTGAGCTGTATATTATTTGTTCTTAATACTCTTTTTTTTTCATTATTACGGAACTTTACATCTGTACCAGAGCCACTTTCAGTAGTGGTTGGTTTCAGGGCCCGTTTTATTGTAATTTTTTTGTAAGGCTGTGGATTTTTATAAAAATTAGCTGGCTTCTTTTGTTTTGCTGGGGACGACTAAAACTTATAATAAAATCAATTTATTCTACTAAAATAGAATAATATTATTAAATAAATACACTTACGTCGCTCGAAGATACTGCAGATACCACCTTTATTTCACTTTCTGGTATAGTTTTATTATTACTGCCTGTGGACGTATTTGGAATTATTTCTTTAAAGTTATCCAATGATTCTAAAGATGATGAAGGCGTGATACTTAAAATATTTGAAATTGGTACATCGTCAAGCTAAATTCGAATAGGATATATTTATTTGACTTATTAATTTTGATTGGTCTTACATTTTTAATATGTTAAATTGATTACCTTTGGAATGACACCGTTTTTAAGATTGCGCCGCCCGACTGTACATACTTCATAATCAGCTTCATTAAAATGACTGGAACAAACAACTGTTCTATCAGATATTTTGATTGTACTGCCAAGTTTAAGTGCTAAAATCCATTTTTTTCTTGTAATAAGATTTTTTGGTAATCTAAAATTTGTGTTATTTATATTAAGGTTAATAATTGTATAAACAAACAAACAAATTTAAAGGCGTTGATTTAATTGACGAACTAAAATAGGATGAAATATTAAAAAAAATCAAAAAAAAAATCGAGTTATTGGAACTTTTTCTTGTTTTTTTTTTTATTTCACCAAAAGTCCTATTCATCTGGAAAACAATCCAAACAAGTTCTGTAATAGGCATAAATATTAGATATATCTTAGCAAGAATAAATTAGTTAGGCAGAATTTTTTAGATCAATTGCGATTAATATCAATTGGTTATAAAAAAAATACATCTTATTATCTATGGTGCGTTTTTCTTAAACAATTGTATGGTACAACGAAAAGTTTTTGTAGAATTTTTTTAATCAAATCGAAATTAAATAATTTTTTAAATGAGCCGTTTATTTTGGAAGTGGTATAAATCATAATGAGTTATTCTACTTTCAAAATAAACCGTTCATATATTTTCCACTTTTTGGGAAATCGAAGACATCTTGTTGATTTGAATCAACTATTTTTGTTAAATCGAATATCACATAATATATTAAAAAAAATCCAAAAATTTTTTTTCGTTGTACGATACAATTGCTTAAAAAACGCACCAATAATAACATTAGATTTGAAAAAGTAATCGAATGTTGCCCCTTAAAACCAATACAATAATACGGCGCTACTGAAAACAAATATGAAATAACGCACGAAAATGTCAAAAAATACAAAAATTAAATAAGGAACTTAACAGTTTTAAAAAACTGTATTTTTGTATATAAAAATTATGTATATATTAATCATTTGAATTAAATTAGGTAAAACAAACTTCAAATATTAATAATAAAAACGAAAAATACCGATATTTGGAATTAAAAGCCATTTTTGCGACAATGAAAACATATACATATATTTTTTTTGGCGTAAGTTGTATGAGCATAACGGAAAATAACGCACCAATTTAATCCAAAATGTAAACCATTATTTTAAATAAAACCACACATTTCACACAAAAACACTGCCATTCTCTAAATTTTAACTTATTTACTTAGCATTTTCAGGTAAATGTACGTGTTTAAAAATTGATAAATAAACTAAAAATCGTAAAATTTCTGTACCTATGAAAACGGATGCCATCCAATTTTTTTGTATCGGAATTATTGCACTTAGAAACAATACACTTCATTTTATTATTAAATTGATTCAATTTTTAAATTATTTAAGTCACTAAATTTATATGTTACACACTTTTAAACACGTTAAACAAAAAAGACACTCGTATTTTTGCTTTTTGAAATAAAAATAATAATTTCATTTGACATGCATTTGACGTCATTAAAGCGCCGCAAACAATACGAGAAATAGACAAAATAGAATTTTTACAATTTGTATGAGTTAGAAAAGGGCAGATATACGATTAAAAGTGACAACTTTGTAGTACGAATTTTATTTCTGAATTTATATGAAATTTTTTTTGAGTCAGATGCCGTGGTTTCTTTGCATATTTATTCTTTTTCGATTTTCTTTTACCTATAGGTATGTACACTATCTAACAAAATTATTCACACCCCAGCCTTCTGCAAACCATTTCAAGAAAAAATATTAGAACAATGTCAAGTAAAAAATCCAAAATTATACACTTATTTCATTGTAATAAAACGTAACTAAACAACAACAATTCATTTTTCTAACACTTAGTTTCTTACAAAAACAAAAATAAATGGTTAGTATTCATACTTTGAAGGCAACATAAATATTCACA
This sequence comes from Tipula vernalis, assembly GCA_958295665.1. NCBI lineage: Eukaryota > Metazoa > Arthropoda > Insecta > Diptera > Tipulidae > Tipula > Tipula vernalis. Next base: position 320,601,511 of record OY282560.1, on the reverse strand, counting down.
CCCCACTTTAATATCTGGTGTGACCGCCTTTCGCCTTTATTACAGCCAGGCAACGCCTTTGCATTGACTCAGCCAGCCTCTTTGTAAATTCAGATGGAATTTTATTCCATTCTGTTTCAACAATTTTCTTCAAATCTGAAATATTTGTCGGTTTCTACTTAGCAACTTGGTTTTTTAAATGAGCCCACAAGTGCTCAATTGGATTGAGATCCGGTGACTGAGCAGGCCAATCCAAAACTCGTATATGATTTTCTCGAAGCCACTGCGCTACTGAAATGTATACGAGCCGGCAAGATTCATCATATCTGCACTAGCGGCAAGGTTGGCTTGCAATATATTGGTATATACTTCTTTATTCATTATTCCGTCTATGAAATTTAATTTTCCCACTCGGTTCCATGACATGCACCCCCACATCAGCAGTTTTCCTAATTTATAATTTAAAAAAAAATATCGATTAGAAATTTAAATGATCAAGTTTCGCTTTTTTTATTCATAAAGATTCATACCTCCACCATATTTTACTGTGGGTCGCAAACATTCCGCTTTGTAGCGCTCCCCTGGTTTTCTTCAAGCTCGTATAACACCGTCGGAGCCAAACAAATTAATTTTAATTTCATCAGACCAAATTATTTGCTTCCACTGCTCTATTGTCCAAGTTGCTTTTTCTCGCGCCCATTTTAGCCTCACTTTTTGGATTTTTTTTTTTTGATATGAAAGGTTTTTTAAGAGCAGTCATTCGCATAAATCCAGACGATTTTATACGTCGTCGTACGATTTGAGCCAAAATTTCGATACAGAAATAAATACTACATTTATTTCGGCTGCTATTTTTGGAGCAGATACTCGACGATTTTTTTCTTGCCCAATTAGTTCCTTCGTATATAGGCTAAAGAGAACTGGTGCTGTTATCGAACCTTGTTATACACCGTTAAATATTTAAAAAAAATTTGTTGAAATTTCCGTGCTATTAGTATTGCGGGCGTTGGCATAGTTTCATACGCCATATGACTTTGTTCATCAATCACGCCAAACGATCCGTAGAAGGTATCGTTGATAGCGTGATCGGTAAGCAATCGGAATAATTCTAGATTGCGATGCGCTCCGGTAACATCTTTAATATGTCCAATGCCGTTGATGTATTCGTTAATTTCAACTGGCGTGCCTACTTTTGGAATCACATATAATAGACGCTTCCATAACAATATGACACAATAATATGTGTACATTGATAGAGAAACTTTATCTCTAAATATTTTGTGCTCCTTACATAGGACTGTATAGGACGCTTTAACTACTTGAATGTAGTGTGAATAGTCATCGAAGAAAGTTGTTTGTTTCTTCGGGTGCAACAACCTAATGAATATTTAATGATTCGAGGTTTTTCGCTTGAAATGGTTATTATTTGGTCATTCGGAATATGCAAACCTCTTATAGCATAAGTTTGTACAAATTCACTCTGAAAGGGTAAAAACATTGTCTTATTTAAATTAATTTCGAAACCATAATATTCAATAGTATTTCGCAAAACAAGTAAAAAATCTGCAACATCTGCAACTGTAAAATTTCGTGATAACTGAAACGTTGCTGGTCTCCAAATTATTCTTTCAGCCATTGCGAATGGTACCCAAAAGTGGTTGTAATGTTTTCTTGTCTAATTTATGTTGTTCCGTAATCCAATTTAATTTCTTGGCATCGGCTATGGTTGACTTTCTATGTTTTTGTTTGTTTACCTGTACTGAAGGAGGTAAAACTGCCGGAAGCAAATATACGAGTTCTAAGTTATATGTATCTAAAAAAAACACAAAATTCAAAAGGTTTTAATTTTTAAGGTTATCGAAAGCCTTAAAACCAATGTCTTTCATTCATTTTGAAGCAATTCAATTCACTTTACATCTTTAAAGATTCAAGAGGGAAGAGTACTTCATTGTAAAAAAAAAAAAATAATGTGTTTCATTATTTCTACAGCTTAGCTTTACATCACAATTTCCAATCGTTTTTTCATTCACAATTTCCAATCGTACTTCAGCAAAGGAAATGTTATTTTCGCAACTGAAGTGATTTTTTATTGTTTGTAAATTATTGAAAATTGTAGTCGTCCACATTTCAGCACTTAGTGTATGCAATATTGTATTTTTGAATAAGATGATAGTAGTTTTAAAAGTGTGAACATCATAACCAATATTAAGAAACATGTATGTTGATCATTTAAAAAATACGTATGAGACAACAATAAATTAGGTATTTTAATTAAATTATTAACGCTTTTTACTTTAAGCATATTATTTATGTTTAAAGATAAATGTAAACTAGTTTTTTCATAAAAAAACTTTCGTATTTATACTCTTCAAGAGTTGCACTATCTCTTTCACACATACAAATCAAATCATCTTTTGTTCTTCTTATCGATGAACTAAAATAACCGGCTAAACAATTCATAAAAAGAGCTAAATCATGTTTTGTTTTTTTCTTGCAGTTAAAATTCCATTTCAGAGTGTAAATAAAATACAAAATAAAATTTAATTTTTAATCATTTTCATTTATTGAATTCAAAAACATTTCATACATTTAAATTGATGTCAAAATTACCATTTTTGAGCATCGTATTCAATTAAATTAACAACTAACAAATAAGGTTTTAGGCAAATTTTCATCAAAAATCTATAAATTTATTAGTTGGCAGATAGTATATATAAATTAACATGAAATATAATTACTAAACATACATAAAAAAACGAATTCAATAAACGGCAACATATAAAAATTAGTAACCAATGGCGTAACCATTATTTTTAATTACGTCCCGACACCTTTTTGGCATAGACACCTTGATGAGCTTCCTAATTTTTTCTTCTGATATTTCGGTACAAGCTGTTTGAAGCTCTCTTCTCTCTATGGAGTTGATCACTGGTTTTAAATGTTCCGTGTAATCGGACTTGATCGTCGACCTGCTTTCACAAATTTTCAATGGGATTAAGATCCGAACTTTGCGCAGGCCAGGTCATAACTTGGATTTTTTCTGCGGTTATCCAAGATTTAACATACTTGGAAGTATGTTTCGGATCGTTGTCCTGCTGAAACAACCATTTTAATGGCATGTTCTCTTCTGCATAAGGCAACATTTCCTGCTCTAGAATATCTCGATACATAAATTGATCCATAATGCCGTTAATTCGTTGTAGTGGTCTCAACCCAGCAAATCCCGAGAAACATCCCCAAACCATCAAACCCTTCCCTCCACCATGTTTTACAGTTCCTACCGTATATCGCGGATTGAAACGCTTTCAGGCTGGTCTACGTACCGTCTTAGTTCCGTCCTCATCCTATTAAATTGAATTTGCTTTCGTCAGACCACAAAACCCGGTTCCATTGTTGAATGATCCAGTCTTTATGCTCCTTAGCAAATTTTATTCTTGCTTTCCTATTTTTATCGGAGATGAAAGATTTTTTAGCAGCTCTATAGCATTTTAATCCCGCATCGGAGAGACGACGACGAACCGTATCTGGAGAAATGTCTAGATTGAGCTCTCGAATGACCTCTTTCGCACTATCAAACGGATGTTTTTTTGAATAGTTTACGATCCTACGGTCCAATTTTATTGTTGTCTTGTAAGGGCGGCCACCTTTGTGTTTGGTTTCGACGGTTCCGGTTGTTTTGTACTTCTTTATCAGCCTCGAAATGACCGATTTAGCCATTTTATATTTATCACACAACTGTTTTTGTGACAATCCACTTTTATAATCGAATATAATTTTATTTTTAAAAACTAAATTATACGTCGTTGGAGCCATGGTTGTTACACGGCAAGAATCACAATTTAACTAATAATAAAATTTATAAAATTTTGTAGCTGATAAACTTGTTGTCTATTACAAGTTTAAACGTGAATAAACATGAACTAAACGTGTATAAATATGAACTAAAGAAATGTTCCTATTGTTTTGCGCCCGGTATAAATTGTTTGTGTTTGCATTTCTTTTTATTTTGTGGCAAGTTATCATTTGTTTTTTTTTGTGATTATTTTTTATGGTTTTGTAGCTGTTAATTAGTTTACTTTTTATCTTTTCTGTTTTTTAAAGGACATTGTGAAATTATGTATGCATATTTATTATGCGTGTAAAACAATACTATTGCGAATTCCTAATGTTTTGCTGCCCGGTGTATGTTCTTCATTGATTTCCTTCTCATCCTCTCTTTTTTCTCTTATAAATAAGTCGTAAATACATGCATTAAATTTTTCTGGGTCTTTTCCCAAATATTTTAGCATCGCTCCTTTTGGTGGCTTGGTATGCTCTCCCAAAACATCGCCTCCCCCCAAAACTGTTAGCATTCGTGCTGGTAAAATTAGTAACTCTTTTTCTTCTAGGGTTACTTGCAATCTGTTTCCAAACTGGGTTTTTATTACTTTCCAATCAGTAATTTTGTACTCCTCCTGGAGTAACAGATCCACTGGTTTAACAAATTTGTGGCCTACTTCTTGGCCGGCTCTTTTTAGTGAAGCGATGAGTCTTTCAGCCTGAAGAATAAATAAATAAAATTAATTAGAATAAATCTACTATTATTATTTTAAATAAAACTTTTATAGGGAGAGATACTTACCATTATTGTAAATTTATTAACCCTGCATTACTAACGCTAATTTATGTTACATGATTACTAACCATGGGTCCAATCGACCCATACCTTAAAATTGAATTTATAGAGAAACCTTAGCGCCCAAAATATACATTTATTCATTTTTGGTAAATTGAATAAAACTATAAGTTAAAATTACAAAAAAAAAATCAATTTAGTTTATTCACAGGTTATTTTTATTCAAAAATAAATAAAATACTTCAGAGTATCACATAAAAATAATTAAATGGTAATGGTTCAGGAAAATATCTCACAGTGCCTAGTTTTTTCAGTCACACTTTTCAGAACGAAGATTTTGAAAAGCTGAAAAGCCAACACTAAGGTTTTCCACATTCTGTTGAATTGAACTCTGGTTATTGGGAGTTCTACGCTTGATAGTTGCTGTAACTGATCGTGTGTCGCGTTACTGACGGTATCCTGATTGCGTATGTTGACGGTATGATTAATGATTTGGTAATCACTATCCATATGGTTGAACAATGATGATGATGATGTAAGTATCGGTATATTCATGATGGGTTATCTTATTTGATAAAATTTTATTCCGGATGATGTGAGGTTTCTCTTCGGTGGTGGGGTGGTTATCTGTGAAGATTATCACAAATCTGTGTTTTGGGTTGCTGGTTATTTAAACGAACGGTATGTCGGGTTATAAATTAACTGGTCACTGACGTTTATTTGTTGTAGTCGTCGAAATTGCTGTATTCATTAGAGGATATTTTTTTTGATATTTTCTTGTTGTAATTGACTATTTTGATTCAATTTCTTCATCAGAATCTGAGATTTCTGGATCCATTAAATGGTTTGGCTCATAACAATTTATACATATTGTGACTAAGTGGCTCCCACAAATATATTTGTTACACTTAGAACAAGTTGTTCTAGTTTTACGATCGGTTTTGTAGCTACATAGTTGACAGCGACTCTTTATTACTAATTTTCTCCTTTTCTCTAAAGGCTGAGATCCTTGTTAAACAGTTGTTAATGTTAAATTACAATTTAAGCCTAAGTAGTTATCTTGGCGAATATTGCTATTTTCCCTCATTTTCTATAGAAATTGAAAAGGACAGAGAGAGAAGAACAAATTGAATTAATTTGTGAATGCACTTATTTAGGGCAAACCAAACAAATATTTATTGTGTGTGTGTTTGTGTGTGTACATATTCATTTTTGGCGCTAAACTAATTTTTTGACAAATTGTAAAAAATTGTTTACGAGCTTAACTTTGCTCGCTCTCTCATTCTCGCTCAATTGTTTTTGTTCAAATTTATAAATTCTTTTTTTTAAAGTACATGCAGAAGTTTTTAACCTATATACCTATTCTGCCGCGCTTAATCAAAAAGCGGTATCTCAGTTTTTGTAGTTTTGAGAAAATAACGATTTTGTAAAAATTAAATTCGCGTCACTATAAAGTTACTTTATAAACCAATTAATTAAAAATTATTTGAGATTTAATATTGACTTATTTATCTAAAAAATAAAAAATTTAAGGTAATTTAAGAGATATGTGAGATGCCGCCTTTCCGCTTAGCGTTTCGCTGCCTTATTACTGAGATACCGCCTTTTTGTTCATTACAGTAACGTTCATAGCAAGAATAATGACTCTTGATTATTCAAAAATCAATACAAAGCTCAATAAATAACCATTTTTTTTAAATAATATACTTTTATTATATTAAATTATAATTACATAAAATAAAATTCAACAATTTTTAATTCTAACTAAACTAAACTTCCTTTAGTTTTGATCAACAAAAACATAATTTAAAGTACTCGACGTACAAAACCAAAAAATTATTTCAATCATATTTTTGAAACTTAAACGTTAACGAAAGTTTCTTTGGATTTAATCAAAGCAAAATTTTATAATTTGTTACTCCGATTCTGGAAGATTTAACCAAAACAGTTGGCGATTAGGCATTAAATTGCCTAACTGTTTAATTAAATTGAGTTTTTTTTTCCTGTTTTATGCCAACCGGTTTAGTTTTCCTTTGTGGTGGTGGTAAAATGTTCTTTTTTAAAATCTTTTGACTTATAAAGTTGATTGCTATTGCGTCTTTATTGTGGTCAGTCTTATAAAAAAAATCATGACTACCTCTTTGCACCGTCACTTGCACCATATCGTTTATATATGGACGAGGTGTAATTCTTGCTAATTTATATTGTGAGGCATAGTCAGGCCAATTATAAATATCCTCTAGTGCCATTTTCTTCACATTAACATGTTTTGCAGAACTTCCAACTGCTTGACAGAAATCTTCAAAATCATAGAGTTTGTTTTTCATCTTTTTCATGGATAACTCAACTCTATGATGAAAAGAGTCAGCCGACATAAAGGTATTGTTATATAAATATTTTTAATCGTTATATATATTTATATATTATTACTTAACCTAATAGTAATCGCCTAATTTTATTGAGAAAACACTTCTTAAATTCCTAATGAGAAACGAAATATGTTTGATAATCCCGAGCTTGCCACTGGTGGGGGCTATTACCGTGATTACCAATATTTCGTTAGAACGGAGAATGCCTATAAAGCACGTTGTTAATTGAGCGAATCGGATACTCAAGGTAACGAAGGGTGTCGAAAACGTGTGCGTAGCACTTTTATGTTTCGGCACCAGTGTTAGACTTGAGCCTGGGTGGTTGTATATTAGTTGGTTGAAATACTTACAATATTATATGGATATGCTGGTTGATGGCTGGATTCCCTTCGCTAGTTTTAATATTATATGGATATGCTGGTTGATGGCTGGATTCCCTTCGCTAGTTTTCTGCCGGTTGATTAAAAGAAACTGGATTGTTGATGGATTTTATTTTTATTTATGAATTTTATGAAATGAAATTATTAAATGATAATTTAAAGAAGTCGCGGATACAATTGATTATATTTACTTGACAATTTTTTAGATACAATTGAGAGAATTGGTTAAAATTCCATTAACTTATATACTAAAAAGGTGTGTAATGTTTTACACTAAGAACAATATTGCTACATATAACTTTTGTTGTAATACTATAAAAGTCATTATAATTCTTATTTCAATGTGCTTATTACAATTACCGAAGTTTGCACTTTTCAAGTCATTTACTCTTATTTCAGCATGCTTATTATAATTTTCGAAGTTTGCACTTTTCGTAAATTTGTAAATTTCCATTGTTTAAAGTTATTTGATACATTGTGTTAAACTACTTTTTATCACTACTAAGCATTTTGTGTTTCTCGATAAATTTGTTTTCTAACTCCTACAGTTATGTGAATTATACCATTAATATTTTCATATGGGGTTTTCTTAACGCCTAAATGTCATGCTAATTATATGTAAATTATTTGCTTGAATTTATATAATTGAGAAAGCTTTATCATTGACTAAATGTCATTCATATGTACATAATTTTATTTCATAAAGTTATTGTCTTATTGTTTTGAGGTTTCTAATTTCGATAAAATGTATTTTATGTATAATTTTGTAATGTGTGTATTTCTAGGTCATTGCTAATTATTTCTTGTGTTGTGTATTCATGTTTGGAATTTTTCTGTTTATGTTTACGTTTAAGGTCATTCTTCACTGTGAATGATTAACTTTTCGGATTTTAACTGGGTAATAATTTAGTGTTTAGGTTGATTGTAATGATATTTTGGGGTTTTGGTGAATTTACTTCACAACAGTATGTCCTGTCTCAAAATATTTGACCGTAATCGTCTCAGCAGATATTTCGCCAGAATTTACTATATAAATTAAAAATGAAAAAAATGCCCAGTTTTTATTTTGTGCTGAGCAATTATCCCCCCACAATATTATTTTTTTGACATCTCTGTGATGATTGAAAAACTTGTAGTAGGAACTTATAAGTTCATCCTTCGAGCGTCCAGATACCGCCTCGTGCCACAATACTGGAATTGTCTCTAAATTATTTTGTTTTTTTACCAACAGGAACAAAACTTTCATTATAAACCACAAGCCTGTTTATAAAGATGGCAGTTTTGAACATGTCCATCCGTGGCAACATGATAACTTTCTGCAAATCTGCCGAATAAATTATGGTATCATCTACAATTAAATCAGCATCTTTTTGATAATTTTCTCTGGAATCTTTGGCTTTTCTAATATGTTTTACCCAACTACCACAATGCTCACAATCATCCTTCAAATTTTGTTCATTGTGGCTGTCATCGTGCAATTTGAATTCCTCACACTTTTCGCATTCCTCGTGTCCCAGATTAACAAACGATATATTTAGGGCTCGAACGACATTTCGATACTTCTCATACGAACATGTTATACTTGGATTTTTCTTTATAAAATCGCCATGTAATGTTTTGACTGATAAATCGCTGGGTAAATATAGACGATTCGGCGCATGTTCACGTCTGTAATGTGAAATATTGGGATTAAATCCTAATATATGTTCTCTGATTGGTGTATCATCAATTTTATTGTGGGGTGGTTTTGTACACCTATTGTCTTTTGGTGCTACAACCGAATTGGAGAAATTTTTTAGAGCAGTTTGCAAAGGCTTATCGTTCGATTGGTGAAAACCTAAGGTACTTATAAAGAATCGTTTGCAAACTGTGTGGGTAGTACCATTTCCATCTTTTAAATTGTAAACTATTGATTTTTGGCGGCGATAATCGGTTTCTGATACTTCCCTAACCGTTCTTTGCTTCACTGGTTGGCAAGATGTGTGATGCAACATGTAGGTTTTTCTATCCGAGCTCTTTAAATCCCAGAATAACTCATTCAGATTCTTACGCCTGTCTTCAGATATATTTTGCAAACATTTTTTTTTGCAAGTATATGCACACGGTGGTTGAACGGAATGTTCTACTTTTTGTTTTATTTTTTTTTCTCCAATCTTTTGCTCTAGTGTTGTGTCATATCGCTTTCTTTTTCTGATACATCCTTTCTTTGTATAACTTAGTTCCTTACTCGATTGGGAAATGACCTTAAGATTTTCAGATGTACATGCATCAGTATCAATTGATTCTATATTATTCGTATCAATATTATTTTGCTCCAACATTGCCCGCTCGGTTCTCAATTCGCTTAAATATTCCGTCTCCATCTTATGTCGTATATCAGAAATATCACTATCAGTTTCATTCACTGTTTCCGTTGGTACCGATCTCAATTCTATGAACGATGGAGATGAATAATCATTTTTTTTCATATCAAGTATTATAACACCAACAGGCTGCACGTTTGGTACATCTATTGATTGTGTATCAATTGGTACCGATCTCAATTCAAAGTACGTTGGCGACAATATATCATTTTGTCGCATATCAAGGATATCCTCTACAGGCTGCAATTTTGAGTTATTAGCATCAGCGGTCGATGCTTCATTCACAGTTTCCGTTGCTATCGATATTAATTCTATGAACGTGGGCGCTGAATAATTAGTTTTTGGCATATTAAGTATAACATCAACAGGCTGCAAATTTGGTACATTTAATGCTTGAGTTTCAATTGGTTCCGATCTCAATGCAATGAGTGTTGGCAGAGAAATATCATTTTGTCGCATATCAAGGATTGCATCAGCAGGCTGCGATTTTGAATTATAAACTTTTGCTGTCGATGTTTCATTCACAGTTTCTATTGGTACCGAATTCAGTTCAATGAATGTTGGTGCGGTTTCTGTAACCAGTTGTTTTTTTAGTAATCCTACTGATTCATTACCATTTGCTGTCGAACTAATCTTATAATACTTTTCAGTAAAATCTGTTGAAGTATAGGACGACCGACTGCCCTCAGGATCATTCTCGGAAATATTCGATGATTTTATCATTGGCTCTTCTAGATTTTCGTCATCTGATTCATCTTCCCCTGGGGAAAATGTAGGATCTATGGCTTCAAATTTGCTTTTCATTTTCTTTTGATTTCGAAATTTTTCTCGAAGTAATTTATTTTTTTTTGCCAATATCATGAGCATGTGTGTACTTCTATGTGACATGTTATCTGCGGGCGAAAAATTAGGTTTTAAAGAAAGGCTTAGATACGATACATATGTACAAGATAAGAGGTTCCTATCCATAAATTAAGATGAAAGAGTCTATCACTATTAATTGTATTCAATTTAATAACTTACCGTTCATTAAATATGCACTACAAATTTAATATTGTTTAATAACACTTGTGTTAACTTATAAAACAATTTAGGTAATTAATTGCTGTAGTACCTTTACAGTAAGTAAATTACCTATTTCGTATAAAAAACGTACACTTCCTTCACTGGACAAAATCAAACACGAGACTGAATGACATGATTGAAATAATTATGCAGTTAGAGAAAAGAGAATAACACAATGTCTAAATAAACAAAACTACACTTTATTAATACCAAATTGAGAGTATCGACAATTTACTTAGCGAAACTGACGCATCTCCTAGTATTAAAATAAAGATAATACCTGGATTGCCTAGTATTTATGTTAATTTTGAAATCAACCGACTCGAAGCGTATCTATGTTTTACCGAGCATAAAAAACGTATCTTATATTTTAGAACTAGTTGCCGTTTTATTGTTAGGTATTTCTATTTTATGATATAAACGCTTATAATGCGCTTTAATATTTTTAATAGATGCCATAAGGGAATTAAACGGTTATTGATATGCGGCTAGCAAGCTTACTGGATTCTAGTTACTCCGTATTTTTTAAGGTTTATGTCCCAAATTTGAGATATAAGTTTTTTTATTAGTGCTTTTTAGTCATGTTCTAATGGAGATACCGCTTTTTAGTTAAGTTCAAACGATTCCTTTTGTTTGGACCTATCCATAGCCATAAAAAACCAAAAATCGATTTTTTTGAGATACCGCTTTTTGGCTAAGCACGGCAGTATAGTATATTGTAACTTTCTCACATTTATTGAAACCTGCGAGAATTCTCTTTTGAACTCTTCAGAGAGAATTTTCGTAAATAAGCACGTGTTCAACGTGAGATAAAGGCATGACTTCTAGAATACCCATAATATTTATGACGTGTAAAATACCTAACATTTATTTATAATAAAAATATTAACAATATATAATTGTTACTAACAAATAACAATTCAATAACCAAACTTCATCGAGACTTGATTGTAGTCTCTGACTATAATAAATGTAAAATTTCCAGTAAATGAGTTAACGACATATGTAAGATGAGATGATCCAGGAATAATTTGTAATTGTTTAAAGAGTTTATAATATACCAATGTATGCAACACTAATGATTAATCAACTATTTTTAAGAATAACAATAATCCACAGCCATCAGCATCAATCAATAATCCACAGTCACATCATAAATAACAAATACATAATAATTATACTAATACGTACATATGTCTGCAAAAGTGCAAAGGCTCTGATTGCGCCACATATCACTTAAAGTTTTAAAGAAATATTAGAAATGAATTGTTAATTCACGATGGGATGAATTACTTCCTAAATAGAAGGTACGAGGATCAACTCAAGCGGCCTTGTGATTATTCGATTAAGAAATACATTTCCAATTTTTCAAACACTAAAATCAAATAACCAAATGAAAAATATGTACTATGTATATTTAAACTGGCAACGTTTCACATTAATGTTGTTCTCTGCATACTATCATATTTGTTTTTGGTATTGTAGTTGCGTCTACTTTAGTAGTATTGTGTTTTATTTCGACTTGAACTTGATCTTCACAAATCAAAAAATCCAAATAAATTTTATATTTTTGTTATCCTGTGAAGAACAAAGACGGGTTGCACTTAAACAGTGCAGTTAGAAAGGGATAAACAATTTCTTTATGTACATATTTGGTTTTTAATGTACTAACAGTAAAATCATATGGTTGAAATGGTTTCGTCTTTCTACGCTTTCTTGCAGTCAAAATAATAATACATCAGCTGATTTTGTTTACATTTCTATTGTGTTGATACCAACATAAAGAAAATTGTAATGTTTCGTATATCGTTTTCCATTTGTTGTTGATTTACAATATTATTAACTGTTGTTAGGTAAAATATGTTAAGCAAGCGAGAGGTCACCGCGTTCAAATATTGTTATTATAGTCCTCGCCGTGATTAACAAGAGTCATGCTGAAAATGTAGTTATACCTAACATTTCTGTCCATCAGTACGTTGTTGATAAATAAAATAAACAAAATATTCGGACACATGATTCGCTTATGACTATGACCTATCCCAATATTTTGATCATTACATATTACCTATAAAACATCAACCAAATAATTCATGATTGTAGATGTATTGTAGATGCCTTAAAAATAATATTTATGTACATAAACAGAAAATGTTAAATTACAATTTAAGCCTAAGTAGTTATCTTGGCGAATATTGCTATTTTCCCTCATTTTCTATAGAAATTGAAAAGGACAGAGAGAGAAGAACAAATTGAATTAATTTGTGAATGCACTTATTTAGGGCAAACCAAACAAATATTTATTGTGTGTGTGTACATATTCATTTTTGGCGCTAAACTAATTTTTTGACAAATTGTAAAAAATTGTTTACGAGCTTAACTTTGCTCGCTCTCTCATTCTCGCTCAATTGTTTTTGTTCAAATTTATAAATTCTTTTTTTTAAAGTACATGCAGAAGTTTTTAACCTATATACCTATTGTATATTGCACCTACTGTTATATTTATTTCTAGGTTTTTTATTGTTGCCGTGAATTGAGGTGGGTCAAATGAGGTCAGTATGGTGAACGTTCTCTGGAACAATCTTATTTCGTCAATTTCTTCGAAAAAAATTCCGACGTTTTTTAGTTTCGTTATTTCTACATTTGATTCAGTTTTCGTACTAATGACTTGGGATAACAACAGGATTGCTAGCACTAAACTGAGTTTTATTGGATACATCTTCTCTTGGGATTATCTATTGAAGAAAGTTAAACACAATTACTTTCCTTGTGAATTTTTTATTTATTATTCTGGGGATAATTTTAGGATGCTTAGTTGGTAATTGATAATTTTATGCCGTTGGCTTAAAAGAACTAAATGATTTCGTGATCATGAGTGCGAATTTAATTTGAGAAAAACAATTTATTTTTATTTTTAAAATACCAGAATTGCTCGTCTCGAGGATGACCTGAGACTCACCTATCTTGTTTAAGATTAGGCTCTGTTGCGGTTTGTTGACTAAGACTAACAGATTTACTGTGGTTCTTTTGCTCTATTTATTTAGATTAAAGTTTTACATTACAAAGAATTATTTTGTTTAAATCCATTTTGTTTTCTGTCAAACTTTGGGGATTTTAGAATTGGTGTCTCTTTGCTGCCCGTTGTCGTTACGGTCTTGCTGCAATATTTTCTTTCGTTGAACTGTCTTCTTCTCCGTTCTAAGTCTTGTTTTTCCTCGATCGCGTTCATCTCTGTTACCATTACCATTATCTCGTATTGTCTCTGGAAACAGTCTTCTATCTCCTCTTTTGTTGGTTTCGGCTCTCGACTTGGTTTCCTGAGCTCTTCTAGAATCTTCCAAATGGGGTCGTTCTCTTCGATTTGACCTAATGCTTCTGTTTCTGCCCTAACATGTTCCTGCACTCTATGGTGCCCACCGAATCTGTCGTTATTGTGTCTTTGCATTTTCTATAATACAGTGAAAGAAAAATTGTTACTCTACTACTCTACTATAACAGATTTCGTGGTGCGGTTTACCGGGGATTGTTTGGATTGAAAGAAACTACGATTTTTTTTCTTTTCTTTTTTTTTTTTTTGGTTTTATTTATTTTATTGATTTATACAATTATGATACTAAATGGGTTCTACTGATGAACTGCATCTTTTGGTTTTACGGGTTTTGGTTGGGTCTCCTTCCTTACCCTCTTCTCTCGTTTCCGATGGTTAATTTCCTGTAATTTTGATTTTACCTCGGCCAGCCTTGCCTCTAACGGTATTCTCTTTCTGCCCGTGGTGACTTGGAGGATCCTGTTGAGGTCATATTTCTCCATTTTTAATGTTTTCCTCACACCTCCCCCTCTTCTTTTTATTTCCGCGGTTGCTTGGCTCTTTGGCGTGGGTTCTGATGATGAGAGTTCCCTTCTTCTTCTGTATTCCTCGATACTGATGATGCGTTTTGTTGGTCCTTCCTCCATGATTCTGTTTGGGAGAAGACCAAATTTAATCTTTCTTTAATCTATTGTTGTGAATGTTTTTCGCTTTTCCCTTTATGTCTATCAGGGTATTGTTCTGTGATAGTGCTTTTAATACTAAGTATGGACCCAACCATATTGGATCTTGTTTGTTCTTTCTCATCTCGTTACGGAGCCAAACTAGGTCTCCCGTATTTACTTGGAAACACGTTGTGTTTTTATCGTACATTTCTTTTGCTTTGTCTTTCTTTTTAAGAATGTTCAAACGGGCTATGTGATGAGCTAGTCGCAACCGCGCTTTCAGTTCGCTGACGTAGTCATCATAGTTATAAACTGGTTGTGGTTCTTTTTTTACTGCAGTAGGCACTATGGCTGGACGACCGAACAAAAATTCGTAAGGTGTGAAATTCGTGCTGCAATGGGGTGTTGTGTTATACACAAACATTGCGTAGTGAACCATTTCATCCCAATTACTGTGGTCTGCGTCTGCGAAATTTCGCAGGTATTCTTTTAGTGTGCCATGGGATCTTTCAAGAGCACCATTTGTTTGCGGGTGAAAACTCGTAGTTGTCAAGTGTTTTATTTTTAATAACTTGCAAATGTTTTCGAATAGGTTACTCATGAAATTTGATCCCATGTCTGTTAGGATCTTTTCTGGTGCTCCTAATTTCGTTATATACTGTTCGCACAATGCTTTTGCTACTGTGTGAGCCTTCTCATCTGGGAGAGGTATGGCACCAGAAAATTTGGTCAAATCATCCTGAAATGTCAGAATGTATTTGTTTCGTGCATCTGTTACTGGTAAAGGGCCAACTATATCTAGTGCTACTCGCTGAAAGGGGTATTCTGACGTGTTTGTCAATACCAGAGGAACTTTTGTCCTTTTACTGGCCTTATTCCGTTTACATTTATTACATTTCCTAACATGGTTTTTTATGTCACGCAGCATACCAGGCCAATAGTATTTCATACGAATTCTTTTATACGTCCTGAATACGCCTGCGTGACCACCTAATAGCAAATCATGTTTTTCCCTTAGTATCTGGGCTTTGACACTCGGATTTGTAATTATTTGAGCACTTCTTTGGTTCATGTTATTTTCTTTTGGAATCAAAATACTTGAGGGTGTGTGGGTTTCTAACGACTGGTTATATGATAGGTTAGTGGTCACTGGGGTTGCCAGGAGTTTTGACTGTGCTCTTGTGATGACACGTACATCTTCTTTACGTACTCTGCTGAGTACATCTGCACCTGTATTGGTTTTACCTGGGACATGAATTACCGTGTAATCATATTCTGCCAGTTGTAATCTCCAATTTAGGATTCTCTTCGATGCGTTTTTCAGATCACCGATTAAGGGTTTGTGGTCCGTTTTGATAACAAATTTTCGACCAAACAGATAAGGCCTAAATATCTCGACTGCCCACTTTGTTGCAAGCATTTCCTTTTCGATGGTCGAGTAGTTCCTTTCTGCTATTTTGAGTGAACGACTAGCGTAGGCAATTGGTAAATCATTTCCTTCATGCATTTGGCTGAGGATAGCACCTACGCCGTAGTCGCTGGCATCAGTCGTTAGGATGAATGTGCGATTGAAATCTGGATATTGGAGGATTGGTGATGAAATAATTTTGTTCTTCAGATAATCAAATGCGATTTGGCTCTTTTCTGTCCATTCAAATTTTATTATTTTCTTGGTTAATTGGTGCAGTGGTTCTGCTATTGTGGAGAAAGCTGGGACGAACTTTCTGTAATAACTGGTTAAACCGAGGAAACTTTTAGTTTCGCGCGTGTTCCGTGGAACTGGAAAATTTACGATGGCTTCCACCGTTTTAGGATTGGGCTAATGCCTTGTGGAGTAATTACATGTCCCAAATACTGTATTTCTTTACTCAAGAACTGACATTTTTCTGTCTGGATTTTCAAATTGCTTCTCATAAGCGTTGAGAAAATGTCTCTCAATTTATTATTGTGGTCTCGCAAACTTCTCCCATATATGATTACATCATCTAAATATACAAAACACTTCAGGCCCTGTTGTCCTAACAACACATTGTTGATCATTCTCTGGAATGTGCTTTGGGAATTTTTCATCCCAAAAGGCATTCTTAAGAATTCAAAATGGCCAAAGTCTGTGCTAAATGCGGTTTTGTGCCTATCGAGTGGGTCCATTTCTATTTGATGGTACCCGTTGGCCATATCTAGCGTGGAAAAGTATTGTGAGTGTCCTAACTGGTCAAAAATGTCGTTAATTAAAGGGAGAGGAAACGAATCTCCTATTGTAGCTTCGTTGACTTTTCGAAAGTCTACTACTACTCTCCACTTTGGTTTCCCATTTTTGTCTGGTTTCTTTGGAACCACTAATAGAGGACTATTAAAAGGACTCGTGCTGTGGGTTATAATTTTGCCATCCAGCATCTTTTGTACTTGAGTATTTACTTCTGTTTTAAGGGCTTGTGGGATTCGATACTGTCTTACATTAATCGGTGGTGTGTCATTGTGAAGGTTGACTTGATGCCTGACACCTGGCACACTTGAAAGTTTGTCGCCTTCGATGAAGAAGATGTCTGCAAACTCTCTGATTAACTCGATAATCGAGGTGGACTCTTCTATGTTTAAGTTTACGTCTAAGTTCGTAACAACTTGATTAATGATTAAATCATCTCTGTCTTCGAGATGTTGATTGTTTGATGGATAATGATCCAATTGAAAAATGTCGTAATGACTAAGATTAGTGAGTTTTGGAACAAAGTTCTCAATTATCACTTCATAAGGGTTTGTGTTAACTATGCTGACTTGTGCTCGCAGCATTTTTGGTTGAATTAGACAGTTACCGATGAACACACCTTGCATCAAATTTTCTGAATTGCATAGGTATGGATTATTTGTTGGAGTTTTAATTTGTACGATCACTTCTTCCCGTGGAGGTAGGCGTACATTTGTTGGGTTGTTTAGGAACTTGACTCTGTTTCCTAAAATGTTCAATTCTGACGTGCTGTACAGAATATCTACTTTATTTCCGTTGAGGAAATCTCTACCGAGTATTCCATCTTGTTCGATTGGGAACTCGTTTTTAACCACATGAAATGTTTGTTTTATTCTGAGATGTGGTGTGATGTCTACTTGTGTGGACACACATCCAAGAGTGGTAGTGGCTTCTTTGCCTATCCCTCGTAGCAGGACTTTGCTACTCTGGTCTATTGCTTTAGAATTTTCTATCATTCTTTGCTTAATTAGCGAAACTGAAGCACCGGAGTCTATTAAGAGTACCGATTCTCCGCTTGATGCTGCCAGTTTTAATCTCACTGTGTCATGCGTGAACTTGTGCTTTGACACTAGATTGATTTGATACGAATTTAATATTTCGGGAATTTCGTGAACTTCAGCGATAGTTGTGAATGGTTCTACTGGTGGCCAAATCTCATCTGTTTCTGGTAAACTTTCTTGGATGGGATTTGCTTGTGGCGGTACAGCAATGACTTTGCCATTTACTGCGGCCTTTTCTTGAATGTTTGAGGCAAAACTCAATTGTCTAACTGTTTCATTAGCTTTGGTGCTCTGTGGCAATGGATTTTTTTGGATTGGATTTGATTTTACTTCTGTAAATCTTCCTAGCTTATTTGGTTTGTTTTGTGTGGATATTCCTACGTTAGTTATTTTGTTTACTGGGGTCATTCCCGTTTGATTTACTTTGTTTATCGGGGGTGTTCCCGCTTGATTTACTTTGATTATCGGGGGTGTTCCCGCTTGATTTACTTTGTTTATCGGGGGTGTTCCCGCTTGATTTACTTTGATTATCGGGGGTGTTCCCGCTTGATTTACTTTGTTTATCGGGGGTGTTCCCGCTTTATTTAAAATGATTTTTTCGGATGTCCGTTGTATGTTTCCTGGTCGTTGATTATAGCCTTGATAAATTACGGGACTCGTCCGGACTACAGTTGATGCGGCTGTTGCTCGACGAGCCCATGCTCGTTTCCCTGTTGGACGACCGGTTCTTCCCTTATCTCATTGTCTTCTATGTAGTTAATTCTTAATTTTCCTAAATTTTGGTTTATCTGTTCTACGCCACTGTTTCTTCTTGTTTGTGTTTTTACCGGATAGCCTGATGTGAGATTTCTTTGTGTGTACACCTCTCTTTGGCTGTTACTCATAGGATTTCCTGGCTGGTAGTTCTGGTTTGTATTTGGACCTTGTCCGAATCCCCGTTGTCCTGATCTATAGGCCGGTTGATATTCGTTTGGCATTTCCCTTGGTTGGAATGTGGTGTTACGGGTGTAGTTCCCTCTTCTCGTCCTACATTCTTCCATCGAGTGCCCTGGTCTTTTGCAGAAACTACAGAATTGAGCTTTTTGTTTTTGGTTATTTTCCGGGCAACTTCTGGCTACATGGCCTATTTTCTCACAGAACTGACAAATCTCTATTTGCTGAGTTGGTTATTTTGAAACGGTTTTGAACTTATAGCAATCCTTTGCTATGTGACCTATTTTGTCACAAATTTGACACTTTTGTTTACTGAATCCATCCACCTTATTTAAATGTTTCGCGTAACCCAATTGTCTCTCCAACTTATCTGCTATCACTATAAGCTCCCTTATGGGTGTCTCAGAAATCATTGTGAGGTGTGCCCTAATTATACCGTTATTTAAACCTCGTATAAAGGCATCCCTCTCCAGTGTTTCCAAAAATAGCTTTGGAAGTAAGTTGTCTTCTCCTAACTTCGCTCGAACTCCTGCCTCATAATCTAAGGCGTAACCTTGTACTCGAGCACCAAACTCAGAGCAGTCTTCCGTCGCACCCTGGCTGGCTGTGTATAATCTGTTACTTAGGGATTCGATTGAATGTGAGGGTAGGAATTTATTGGTTATTATTTTAAGTAATTTTTTTAAGTTTTTTACTTTGGCGTCCCTCATGATTGTATATGCTTTGCCTCGTAGGCGCAGCTTTATTTCTTCTAATAAAGTCACCATTTGATCCACGTTTGCGAAATCATCCCTTTGGCTGATGGTGGTACATGCATCAATGAAATAATGCACCTCGCTACTGTCAACATCGTGTTGACCGTAGAAGATTGGTACTCTTCGTTCAACCAAAGTTTGAATTTCTACGTCTGTCATCACCATTTTTGTTGATAATCTCTTGATTCTTCTAAAATAAGGTTTTCTAAATATTTCTAGTGGTTTCACTAGTGTTGTACTTGGATCGCTATTTAGCCTGTTTCTTGTTATGGCTTTATTTTCTGATTCCTCAATTTGCATTAACTATACCTTAATTGATTACACAAAGCTAGTCTATCCTAACACTTTTACTTATTGATTTAAACTTAATAATTCGATTTCTTGTATTTAATAACGCATATAAATGACTCCTATGTATTTATTGTTCTAAACGACAGAGAATTATAACGTTTGTCTTTTTAACTTTTGTTAACGATTCTGTTTATTACTACAACGGTTGTTTCTACTAGGATTAATTTTACTACTAATGCCTCGAACGGAAACTTTATCTACAGCGCCATTGTTATATAAATGTGATTAACATTGGCCGTCTGTGAATTTACAACGGTTGTTTCTACTGAACTTATCTTTTATACTAATGCCTCGAACGGAAGCTTAGTCTACAGCGCCATTGTTATATAAATGTGACGTTTTATTGTCAATTTACATATTTATATAAATAGGGGTTAATGCCTATTTATACATTCACTTAACCTAAACTAACTCGAACCTAAACCTCATCTTCCAGTTCTCCTACTTTCTTCTTCTTCGTCACTTCCGATGTAGCCATAATTGATAAGGCCGTTTAATCTTGTAAAATTTCACGTATGAATTGGAATATATCTACACCGCCTAGGCTATTCAAAGCCAGATCCGTTGTGATATTAGAATTGGATATAATGATGCTAAAATTAATTTGAATTTGATAATATATGTTTACTAATACTATGAAGTATAACTAATTGCTGACCATTGTCGCACTCTGTTTATCTCCGTGTTACAGAATTTAAGGCAAATTTTTAATGCTAGAGAATCAATAAATTCAACGGTTCGAGCTTACCTCGGGTGGGGGCTATTACCGAATCGTGAATTAATTTCCCTTTAGGTGGAGAATGCCGCTAGGCACGGTGTTAGTTGAATATTCGGATACCTTGAGTACTGCTAACAAAAGAAACACGTGCGTAGCACTTTTTGGTTCTTTTGAGAGTGTTCTCTCAAGGCCTGGGCGTTATTGGTTAGTTGTTGTAATACTTACTTCTTATATTCTGGATCTGGAGGATGATAGAAACTCTGCTTCTTGGTTTAATATTTTTTATTTAATAAACTTATTTCACTTTGACAATGTTTAGATTTTGAGATTCAAGACTATAATGTTATGTATTACGATATTCCACTTTACTTTATTTTTATATTACAGACGGTTACTTAATTTCTTTATATGTTATATGTCTCGTATTTTCAAGTTCATAATTTTCAATTTGTTTTGGTAACTAACCTTAATATTGTATGTGTTATGTTTGATATTCATATTCCTGAATGTTTACTATTTATTGTCGTATAATATGATGGCCAGTGTCATTATACAATTACATTAATTATTTAGATGTTGGGAAATGGTATTATTTCCTATGGGAAATGATGCCGTTTCACAACACTACATATACACATACACATACATATTTTATATGTGAAATCTCCTGTATCAGTAAAACTAAAAAAAATTTGGAATATATTTTTTTCCGAAATAATGATTTTGTTGATGCGATCACGTGTTTGGTTTTTTCAAAAGGTCAATCACCTTTTCTATTTGGATGTTATTTATCATACTTTTTAAATGCATCCTGATGTGTTGTACTATGGGACCCAATAAGGGTATTAGCTCTTCTGGCTTTCATTTTCGGTTGTTTTTCTTACAGTGTTTTGAAGGCTAACATGTCCGGATACATAAACTTTTCTCTGGTCCCATGTCATATTTTTCCAGAATTTCGTTAAAATTTGATTTCTAGCTTCCTCAGTGATACTGTTACAAAATCTTTTCTTGGAGGTCAGACACATTTTTGATAAACAGCGTTCTCCAATTTGTCTTGCAGCCCGAGGCAAATTATGTTTGAACGTTTTGTTTTTGTCGCGCGAGAATCCCAAATATGGTTCACCTTTCATTCTAGATCGTTGGCTTTTCATCCTCTTTCATTTATTTTCGACCTTCATTCATATCTCCACAATCAGCATTTACATTGTTTTCTTGAACATCCAGGTTCTCATTATTTTGATTATTGTAGGATTCCTCTTGATCATCTTGATCACTTTCACTCTCATTTCCAGTATTAGGAACATAATCTGTGTCAGAATCATTATTTCCTTTACTCGAATGATTTCAAAACTTAGACATTGAATACTTAAAAACTAATTTAATTAGAAAAGTATAATTTAGGACGAACTACTTTCTGTCCATTATTTAGAAAATAAAAATGAATTGGTGGACCATCAAAGCTCTGAATATTATTAAACACAAAACTCAAAGGTTCTCCTATTACATATTACATATGATTGGAAATGGTTGCAAAATTTTGTAACGTTCCATTCTTGACAAACAACATAAGGTGTTTTATTTGATAATATAATATCAGTAATCTCACATACTCGTAGGTTAGATGCATCAAATTGTGCAACTTTTGTTAAAATATAACCCTTTTTATATTCTAATCCTCGAAATATAATTGAATCGCTTGATTGAGTTTCTGAACTTGGGTATTCTACCCAAAATTCAAGTTTATTAAAATATGGTTGTAAGGAAATGGAAAATTGGGCACTTTTATGGAAGATTAGCTCTTCTTGGAAAATGTTTTCAGACATTAGGAAATAAGAATGTTTCAATCCTGCTTTAATGGTTAATGTTAATGGAATATTTCTTCTTGAAGTAATATTATGCTCATACAATTTTGACAAATGATGCTGGGCAAAGCACCACAAATATTTTAGCGGGCCTAATTGTTTTATAATGGTAGGTTAGTGAAGCTTCAAGTGAAATTTTGGTTTAAGCGTGTCATTAAACATATTTTGATAAAGCCTGTGATGATTTTCAATGAGTGAGGATAATTTATCCAAATGTTCTTGCGTAAATACTGGTAAAAGTAGCATATCGATTATTTGAATTAACAATATTAAACATTTATATGCTGGATCATTTAAACTAATTAAGTCGCCAACTATGAGGGGTAATAAATGAACAAAAGTTTTCATTTGTAATGCATTCATTTTAAATGAAGCATCACGAGTTTTTTTCAATAGGAGGACTATTATTTGAAATTTCTGTTTTACCATAATTAAACATTTGTTTTCTATAGTTAAGTGTTTCAAGTGTTAGGAATTTTTTTATATACAGGAAATAATTTAGGATTTTAGCCAAGTCGTATTTGCAGACACCAATATAAATATCGTGCATGATATCACATGCAATATTTTTAGTAACGTGAAAATTATTGATTTCATTTATTACAGAAAATTCTTTTACAGTAGATTCGTTGCTTCCTATCATTGAAATATCATTGTTATAATTGTGTATATTTCTAAGTGTCTCAGTTATCTCTACACAATCAACTTGGGTTTGGGTTTTATTCCTAATGCAGATCCTACAAAAATGATTTGCGCTAAAGGATTTAGCGTAACTTGAAAATAGTGCTACTTGAAAATATATTGTATACGATCCTTTGTTCGTATTTACTTCTAAGCCATCAGACTGCAATTCATTTATTTGTTGGACTAATGGTCTTAAACATTTGGTCATCCCAAATTCTTTAATATCACGACTCATTATGAATCCTGCTACAAATATATTGTTAATTTTTGATAATTGATGAGTTGGTTTTACAGGAAAATTATAATAAATACCGCATACTGAATTTACTCCAGACTTTGATCCTAATGGATCGTTAATTTCAAAGTCATCTAAGATAAAAAAATATTGGCAATACAACTTTGTCAGGTGGAAATTTCATCTCAGCCCAAAATTTTCCATTGATGAAATTAGATATTTTAGTATTCGTTTTCAAAAAAAATTAAGTTTGCCAATATTTTATCTAAAATATTTGAATTTTCAAGAAATGTTTTGATCTGAAATTTTAAATCTAACATGCAAATTTCTATTTAATTTTTTCAGCAAACGTTGGAGCGCTTCTAATAATTATATTAGAAACTTCTTTTTGGATAATTATTTTTAAAGGTGGCTTGTACACTCCCAAGTTCTCGTGATATTTTAATAGCTTATAATCTGTACTAATTTCCTTAAAGGGATTTGATATACTTTCAATAAATTCTTTAATTTCAGTTTACGGTATATTAGTACTATGATTATCCAAAAAATTAGAAATTGAGACAGATATTGATTTTGTTACAAGTTCAGTAATACCAACTTGTATGTCTGAAATCACTTTCCTAGAGAGTGAAGGATTTGCATGTCATTTTAGTATAAATTGTACCACTGATTTTTCCAGTTTAGGAGAGGCAAATTTAGATTCTATATTGTTTATATCGAATTACGATAGGTTTTTCTAAATTTATTGCAGAATATTCAGCCATTCTTGATTCAGATTTATTTGTTTGAAAAATTGCAGATTGTACATTTTTGTTGTAGTCTTGCTCGTGCTTTAAAATATGCTTTTTAAACGCATAAATATTTTTGATTGCAATTTTCTTGTCTACATTTAAATTTATATATGGCAGGCAGATTGTGAAAAATTTTGAAATGTTTGATAAGATCGGTTGTAATTAAACTAAAATACTCACACTTAAAACAATTTAGTCGTGTCATAATAATTTTACTTAACGTGGTTTAGTTTATTGATTAAATTGGTGACTCCTGGCGCTGTCCGATTGTATAGAATCGTTCCGTGCCTATCCCTGTTGGTAATGCACGTCGGACATTTCTGTTGTTTACCCATTCAATGGGTATTACCCACTTCTGATGTTCACGTAGGTTTCTTTCCACTCTGTCAAGGCAGCACCATCTACTACGGGCTACAGATAGTATGTCTTCATTAGGTGTTGGTTCCTTATAAAGCTGGAATCCAAAAACCATTGAAGCAACCATCTCTCGCTCCGGTTCAAAGGTTGCCGAACGTGGTTGGACGGTCGTCTTTGTCCATATAATATGGTTGTCCTCTCCTACGATGGGCTTCGTCGTTATAGCCTGGCTAGGGCCACCCTTCATGGGATTTTCGGAAATGCGTTTTGTTACGTTCTTATACGTTGATAATTTGTAGATCATGTCTGATAAATTCATGATGTACCTGAGATTGAACCGAGTGTTTGGCACATATTCGGGAAAGTTATTAACAGTAATATTTAAGCTGCTTAACCTGTTACGTATCTCTAACCTGCGTGGACCTATATGTGTATAATACCCTGCCATGTCGGATGAAGGTGTGGTATTATTAGGTATCCCAACGCGTATGGCTTGCGCGATATCGTCTTGGTTACTAGCTACTGCCATAACAGCATCTGCTGCTATGCCCATTGAGGGTATTTCTTCGAATAAATTGTGCGTGTCTTGATTTATTGCCGCTGCGTGATATCCACCAAATCCTCCTGCCCGGGTGACTGGTAGTGGCGGTACAATAATCTCGGTTTCTTTTCCCATTGCGTCGCTGATGTTACCTATTTGCGACAAGTATAAGAAAATCGGCTCTGGTATGTTGAACGTCTGTTGGTTTGCCAGTCGATAGAAGTCTCTCTCTGTTTTAGAGAGTTCATCAGCCTGTTTCGACTTGATATCTATCAAGCGAATCCACAATAGACACGTTGAATAGTAGCTCAACTCCTCGCGAGTGAACTGTCTATCCATCATACGCTCGTCTATACCATAATTGATGTAGGTTTCGTCGGATATAGTCCGTAACTTAGAAAAGTTAGGCGTGAAGGTTTGTCTTGGTTGCACTTCGACTATTACTATGTCCTTTCCGAAAATCGCATCTGATATTATGGGATTGTTTCGTTGTGGTGTGGCTTTCTTTGGCACGTTCAAATATGCCGGTGTTGGTTTATGCCCAGAAGGTTGTTGTTTTGGAGGTGGCTTTGACTTACCTGCAATAGGAGTCGGCACGCCTGCCTTTTCAACGGTCTTTGGGACATTTGTTGTTTCCGTTTCCATGATTTAAAACAAATTCCTTGGATTTTAAATTTGAGTAGTACGTTCGATTTACCCCTTAGGCTGTGTCCAGTGTACCAAACTGGGGTGTACCAACCAATATCAATCTATAAAAGTAAAATATTATACAAATATATAAACATTAAATTTTTAAACATAGATATTGTGACCTTACCAATTGATAACCATCAGGATCATCAAATCGTGGCCAATCTCTTAGAAGTTCCTGAATAGGCTGCGCCGAGTGTTGAAACACTGGAATCCGAGTTGTTGCCGTCATTTTCCATTTTTCACACACTTCTGTCCATGGCGAACAATTATTCGATAGCCAACACTTTAGTTTCAGCAATTCATCTAAAAGTAGATCGTATCATTATTATAATTTAATTTTCAACTGTAATTGAAAAGAACAAACCATTTTCTTTTTTTTCTAGTATTTCTATCTGATCTAATTCGTCTTCGTTTTGTGCGTTGACCTTTTCGTGAATATTAGCCCAACGAGAATGGAGCTTGCCTGTTGGATTTTTTTTACCTGCCTTGCGTGCCATATAGTAGGTGGTCTATAGATTAATAAACATTTTATATTATAAATTGTTTTTACATTAAAATTGTAAACTGTTTAGAATATTTATGGAAAACATTGAATACTTACAGATTTTTCGTTGGGAAATAAATGTTCTATTCGTTTTGCCCAATTACTCATGTCCGAGTAACTCATTCTTAATTGTTTCGTTTTGTAGAAATTAGTGATTAATGTGACATAAATTTCGTTGATTTTTCGAATCGAGTATATCGTGTTCGAACAACTTGCAGAGCTCGATGGTCGGCTAATATTCGAAATTTCACTGGAAATAGTTTTCAACCAATTCAGTATTTTACTGGTGTTGGAAGCGCTTTCTGTTTCTTTGTCGCATTCCATTGGAATATTCTGAATTTATTTGGAAGAAACAAACAAATAACGAAAAAAATTCACAAAAATGATCAATAATTAATAAATACCATAATTTTTCATTCCAACTTACTTTAGATTGCCGCCATTGTTTTAATTTATTTAAAAATAACGCCTTTTCCCCAATGAATATTTTACCAATATCAGCGAAAATTTCATTCACGCCCCGTCCAGTTCTAAGCATTCTAAGTGCTGGATTGTCAATATACCACCTGCTAGTATAATATCACACGTTGGCTGAGCAAGGTCCCACGATTGCAATACTTTTGTGACCTCGTCTGTTTCGGCTTGATTAAATTCAAGCGGTTTTATATAGAAAACCGTGATTGGCGTATCATTATTTTCTTGTTGTTCTTCCATTACGTAACGCCACAAAGTAAATTGTACAAATACGTACAAATATGTATGTTTAATTTAATTTTTAATTACAATTATCAAACACAGTATTTTTTTCACAGCACTTAACACACTACACTGTACATGACAAACTAAACATGGCGTTATTGTAGTTGAAAAGAATGACATATGATGACAATAAAAAAAGCAAAAAGTAACACGATGAAACACGATATACGATACGATCAGCGAATAAGGAGAATTTACACATTATTTTTTTGTGGTAATATGAAATTCTTCATAATTATATATTTTTATAGGAAATACTTTATATTTTAAGGTGGGAATCTTTTTAATTTTTAATCTGTAAATTCCTCTCGAGTTGATAGGAAATCTGATTAAATATTAAGTGGATATCATTTTAATGTTATATAAATAAATAGAAATCTCACAAAATACAGTAAGACGGAATTCCCTATAACGTGTCGTTATATATATATCTATATATATATATATATATGTATATATAAGAATGTTCGTCGGTGCACAATTCTGGTTAATAAAACTCACAACTTTTGTTTATCAATTATTTTACAATTCTCGGTTATTTATTTTGTACTATCACAATAATTTCAATTTAGTTTATACCGGGTGTTTCTTTTAAACTGAGACGATCAAATATCTCGAAAAATAGCCACTCTACGGAAAAAATGTCCATAATCAAAATTTAATCATACCGCGGGGGAAATACATTAGTGCAAAAAAATAGTCCCCCACCCCCCGCTTTGTAGGTGGGGCGGGGGTAACTTTTAAACTAAGATAGGAAGCCATATTTTTTATTGCAGATACGGATTCTACGACTAAAAGTACGTATGATTTGAATGAAATATTTTGTTCGGTTCATGATAGATGGCGT
Source organism: Tipula vernalis (assembly GCA_958295665.1). Taxonomy (NCBI): domain Eukaryota; kingdom Metazoa; phylum Arthropoda; class Insecta; order Diptera; family Tipulidae; genus Tipula; species Tipula vernalis. The sequence goes on along the minus strand of OY282560.1, from coordinate 320,573,458 downwards.
TGTAATCGACGAAATTCAATTTTTTCAATTTCTTCTTCTTAGAACACACGCATTCGATTCTGCAATACGTTTGAAATAAAAAACATCACGTTTTCATTGGAAATACTCGAAATTCGTCATCAAAACAATTTATTCAGTTTTGTAAATCACATTCATTAGCATTGTGGCGGACGCCGCTGTAACGACGGGATCAATATCTCCCCACTTTGATGCTAGATAATCTTTTATCTTTCCATTAGTTTCTTGGTTTTTCTTATCCCTAAAACTTTTGTCTTTATTTTCCCTTGAACCTTTTCCGCGCCGATTCGACGGCTTCGCTGGCACTGGTGCAATGACGGGAGCGCATATTGGTGCGCCTAGAACACTTGGTTTATCTGTTGTTTGAACTTCCATTTTATTTAATTTTATACTTTCTACTCTGAAATTTAAACAATTTTAGATTTAACGTCGTATCACTGACAAATGAGTACAAATGCCTACAAAGGTTATGTAAATGTTCAAATTAAAATCGCTTTCAATATCAAAAATTCTTTATTTATGTGTTCAGATAATTCAATAAACATTAAATAAAATATAAAAGTAAACTTAACAAAAATGTAAAAATAAATAAAATTTTAGGAATTCAATTTCAACCATAAAAACAATATCCAATTACATATTCAGTCTTTTACGTGGTACTCGTAAAAGCAATTATTCTTGCTATTGAGGCACAAATGCACTTTACACTTTGTGCAATAAATTTTTGATTTACCAATACATTTTGGAAATTTGCATCTTGATGCATTTAATGCGTTTTCATGCAGCGGAAGGTGGTTCATCTGATCAAAACGGATCTCGTCTATTGGTCGAACTTCATATTTACCCTTTTTTGATGTGCTGGAAGTTGGAGAAATCGCTTCAATTGGATTGGATAGCGGTCGACCTCTCTTTTTTGGAATTTGATTGGTGGAAATCAAAATCTTGGCAAGGTGTAATCTGAATGTATAAAGGTCCTCCATTTGATTTTTATTGAACGAATCGCTTGCTTCAAATTCTTTTTTGTATTCGATCCACGATGAGACAACCGAAAAGTCCAGGAAGTGAGAAACCATTCTTAGGGTCCATTTTTTGCTTTTAATGAAAATTCTATAATAAGCTATCAATTGATCCAAAAGGTCCACTCCTCCCATTCCAAAATTATATTCGGCTACTATGCCTGGCTGTTTCACATCCACGTATTTTTTAACATTCTTGTCCCATCGGATAACGGTTTTCTCAACTCCGATACCCATGCAGTTTGATGCTAAATAAATTGGCTTATTATCTTGCCACTTCACAATGCATATGTTACCGTCTAAGCTGGTCACTTCATCATTAGAACCTCGCTCTTTTGACTAGGGTAACAGTTGATCTGAAATTTTTTTCATTTTCGTTGCATTCATTCCAGTTGGTTCCGTTCTTTTATCAGGAAGTTTAATCTCTTTTAGTTTTGTAATATGATCAAATACATGAAAAGTTTCACATTCATGTTTATATTTATAAAATAAATTTTTTGATCCTCGCCGGAACTCGACCACTTTTATGTCCTTTAAAAAAGGTAGTTCATTTTTTTGTGTCCTTTTTTGGCAGATGTTTTTAAAGTTGTAAAAGTCGGTTTCGGTAAGAAGTCGGCAAACGTTTTTTCCGTCAGCCTTTTTTATTAAATCCACCAAGTCATCCATATCTAACACTTCTTGTGTGTTTTTCCACTTTTTGCCGATATTGCCATGTACCGAATCCGATCTCATGTAGGAATGCCGTGGCTCAAAATATTTTATTGTGATAGTTTCTGGGCTCCAATTCTGATTTACCACTGTCAGCAATGCCGAATAGAGAATCCAATTTTTATTTTGGGCGGAACAGTTGTCAGACCAAAAAATAAATTTCGATACATCTCGTCTCGATTGTTGAATAATATTTAAGAAAGAAGACGCAACATCTGAAGCAGACCGACCCGTTATGGCTTCATGCCAAAGGACACACAGATTAGATTGATCGTGTTGATGAAGTGGCGCAAACGTTTCGTTGAACACTACTAAGCGACTAACAAAATAGGAGTTCTTCGATTTCATTTTTGGTATAATGATTACCTTTTGCATATCCACTGTAAATAAATTAACGGTTTGAGGCCACTCATATGTCTTGTCGATTTTGTAATATTTTCGTGCTTGTATGTAATTTAATTTATGGTTAACAAATTGTTGGCAAATCACACAGTCATCAGAATGATTGGCTAATGCAGAAGTCATCATCGGAATCGGTGGTATATCATGTCAACATCTAGCTGCTTCTACATCTTTCAACTCCTTTTGGTGTTGTTTGTGTTCAGCACACACAGGGCATTCGTCCTGTGATGGCTTATCAAAACCGATGTTTTCCTTTTTGAAAATTTTTGAATATGTTACGTAAGAAGCAGCATTTCCAAATTTGGTAATAAAATCATTCCACATAAATTTGACTGTTATTTCCGATGACAGATATCTACGATTCAGTGCGTGCTCCAACTTATAATGTGAGACTTGTGGATGAAATGATAAAATGTGGTCCCGAATTTAAGTTGATTTTTCTACCTTAATTCTGTTTATCACATCACCACGATGGTCAGTTAATGGCACCAATCCTAAATTTACATTTCTTCGTTTAAAAAATTCTGTGATTAATCCATCAGTTTTCCTACCGATGGTGTGAAGGAACATAGTCTTACACACAATTTGTTTCGACGAATTTTGTGCGTTGAGTGGAAGATGGTATACGTAGGTGTACTTACGTTTTGTGGATGACGAGTGGTAATGTTTTTTATTTTGTAAAATAAATACCTCAAAAAACAACTGACGCTGGGCAAAGTTCATTTTACTGAACTGGTCAAATATAGCTTGCCGTCGAATATTCTGAAATGTCAGCCCACATTTTTGTTTGCAACTACATTCATTTAATAGCTTTAGTGCGGCATCAGCTGATTTTTTCTTTTTAGCTTGGTGGATCGCGATTGGTGAAGGTGTTTCAATGTGGCTTTCCAATGGTACCGGTGGTGGTGGATCGTTATGATTTACGAATGGCGGTGGTGTTTTAACGTTTTTCACAGGCGGTGGTTTATGAATGGCATCATCATATTCTGTGGAATCATCCATGCAATGTTTATTGGGACAATACGTGGTATCCGCCAAAGAGTCGTCAGATGAAAAATCTTCCGACGTGTCTGCTGCTTCTAAATGCCCTGCTGCGTTTCCTGCACGAAGCCTAAAAACATTTTAATAAGATTACAATTTTGAATGGGAGAGACAGGGTCAAACAAACTGGCTACAATATTTCCCAAATTTCACCGTAAATCGAATATTATAATGTTTTCTTTTGTTGATAGAATAAAAAGTTGAGTTTAGCGAGAAGCCAAATTTGGATCTTTACCAATGATCATTATTTTCGTTCGAATAAAAAACGACAATTTCCAACAAAACATAGTAACTTTTGAAAAATTACTATGTATTGTATGAAATCTTCTGACTATAAAATGAAAACACTAAACATCATATTACAACATAACCTAGTAATTTTTAAAAGATACTATGTTTTGTGCACAATCCACTCTAAGTTTTCTCACATAATCTAGTACACCCATCCCTCACTTAACGAAATTAATTCGTTCCCGAAAAGTTGTTCGTAAATCGAAATTTCGTAAATCGCAATTTTTTTACGCAAATTGCGTAAATCAAATATTTCTTAAATTCACAATAAAGTACGTAATACCCATAAAGGATACCAAGTTACTAAGAAAACGATTGAGTAATGAAATAATAATACATAAAGAAAAAACTTTTTGCAATTCAAAATCAACATTTGTGTAGTTGTACATTTATTGAAATGTATAAAAAAACAAAATAAAACTTGTACAGAACAAAATAAAACTTGTACGATAATAATTCAACATACGATAATAATTTTTCACAATAAGCTTTTCGAGGGTAAAAACTAAGCTCCCGACGTTGCTGATTTATTTATTCAATAACTGATGAAGATTAAGCATCCGATTCTAATGTTGAATTTGAATCTGAACTTGAAATCAAATTTTCAATACTATCACTCGGAATATTACTAATCCCTAATGATGACGAAGCAACAGGTTGAAAAAATGTGTCGAGAGTTTGCTGTTTCGCTGAATTACTTTTTTCTCGGTAGAGTTGTTTGTAGCAATCAATGGCCTCGTTAACGCTTCGACATACCTTAGAACTTCTTTCTTCTAATGGATCTTTGTCAGATATGAGTTTCAATCCTTCTTCGAAATATGAAAGGGCTTCTGATAAATCTTTAGTATTAAACTGCTGTGTTGTATTCTCGATACTTTTTTCACTCTGCCGGTTATCGTCCTCGGGTGGTCGAATTTGTGCTAGATGAATCAAATCATCATTGGAAAGACTAGTGCCATGTGTTTTTAGTAAATCTAAAACATCGGCATCTTCGAAATCGTCAAACCCGAGTTGATTACCAAGGGTCACAATGTTTTGCAAAATCTCTGGAAAAACTTCAACTGTTGAATCCTCTGCATTTATGTTTTCTGGCCAAATATTTTTCCAAACATTTTTCATCGTTGCTGGCTGCATTTCCGCCCAAGCCTCTCCTATATTCCTTACAGCATCCTTTATATTATATGTTCTCCAGAACTCCCTAATAGAACCACGATCTTGTCCATCGGTAACAGCTATTAATTGCTTGAAAGTTTTCTTTTTGTTTTTTCTTTTAACACGGATATAGAATCATTAATATTTTTCACCTTTTTTGGCTTAATGTAATCCCTTACACAGCTAGACTTGGACACTGATGAAAGATTCATGTTTTTAGTTTTTATTTAGTCTAAAAATCACTCAATAATTTAAAAAATAACGGAGCATTGTCTAATAGCAACAACGCTTTACTACTAAGGTTTTTGCTTTGTAAATATACTTTTACTGCCGGACAAAAGAATTTGTTGAACCATTCCTCGAACATACTTGCTGTCATCCAAGCTTTTCTGTTTGAACGCCAAATAACTGGCAACGACGATTTATCGGTTCCCTTAAATGCTCTCGGGTTCTCAGAAAGATATATAAGAAGCGGTTTAATTTTGAAATCCCCAGCGGCATTACCGCCAAGGAGAAGAGTTATTCGCTCCTTTGACACTTTAAAGCCTGGAACATGCTTTTCTTCAGAAGAAATAAAGGTCCTGGTTGGCATGCGTTTCCAGAATAGACCAGTCTCGTCTACATTAAAAATTTGCTCTGGTTGATAACTTCCATCTTCTATAATTTTTTTTTAAAATATTGGGGTATTCCGTAGCTGCTTCGGTATCCGCACTGGCCGCTTCACCTTTCATCTTAACATTATGAAGGTTGTGGCGGTTTTTGAATTTATCAAACCACCCTTTGCTAGCACAGAAACATTCAGCTTGATATGTTCCATCAGCATCGTTACGCTTTAAATTTTCAAAAATTGATTTGGCCTTCTCCTGAACCGTCATTTTGTACTCATTGGAATCTGTCGTTGATTATTATCTTCGATCCATAGAACTAAGAGATCTTCCATTTTCTCCATAATAGGGTTTCTATTACGAGTTAATTTCGCGGCGCTTCGCGGAGCTGCTGAAGCAGATTGTGCAGTAATTTTTGATTTGTTTTGCCGAATGGTTGCTATCGTGGATGGGGCAAGTCCTAAATTGCGTGAAATTTGTGTCAATTTCTCCCCTGCTTCTAATCGATGCAATACGTTTATTTTTTTCTCTAAAGTAATTGTTTTACGTTTTTTCTTATTAACGCCTTTCTCAGATCCTTTTGCTGACATTTTTAACAATTTATTATACGGAACAATTATGTTTATTGATATTTTTACAACGATAATATTTGAATATTTAATTTACGATATAACTTTCACTTAAATTTCGACACACAAACACTCTCTGACAATCGTACGTTTCTGTTGAACAAACAATGAAAACTATTTAGAATGTTTCATATTTGTATGCATTTATAGGCGCTAGATTAACGGTATCCATATACATATTGCTTATAATGCAACACCTGCAAACTATCCTTTGGTTTATCTTTATGAATAAATACACTATGTACACTACAAGACTTCGCTTTACGTCGAGGATACGTTCTACGAGGAACAATTCAAATTGAAAGCAAGCAAAACCCAAAATAAAATTTTACATATTACGTAGAATATTTAAGTACAAATGAAATAAAATATCACGATTTTCCATCATAAAAACTTACGCAACAAAATTCGAAAAATATTTAAAATTGTAAAGTCATGCAATTTGAAGTAACGCAAAACGAGGAAGTAGTATTTATGTAAAGCAGCTCGAAATATATTTACAAAAAACAACGAAAAAAAAAAAAAATTCGTAAATCGAATTTTGTTTCGTTAACAGAGATTGTGGTTTAATTTTGAAATTACGTTATAGCGAATTTTCGTAGAAAGAATTTTCGCTAAGCGAGGGATGAGTGTATCATTTAAAAATTACTAGTTTCTGTAAAAATTATATTAATATCTACGTACAGTTTTTGGGCCAGCTCAACCATTATTTTTCCACGCGACTGCATTTTAATGACAAACTGCAACTAATGACAGTTAACACACGACTAAATACGCAAAGAACATAGACACAAAGAATCACAGTACACATAATAAGGTTAATATATTGCGCATATGTCAAAAATATACGACAACAAAATATTTAAAGATGGCGGGAATATGAGACCCGTTTTTATTTGCAGGTATAATAACGAAACATATAAGCGTAAAGAATTTATTTAATAAAAGAAATTTTTCAATTAAAAAAATATTTTTATTATTACGAAATTGTTTTGTTAGTTTTTTTTTGTTTTTTCCTACTATTTTCCACAGTAATATTATTTAAATGTTTTATTCGAAAATACATTCTTGAGCGAAAAAATATTTCCTTTACTTTTTGATCACACAATACATCTTTTGAATAATTAACTAACTTTCTGACGTAATCTCTGCAATATATGATATTGCCCTGGTTAACCTGATTAAAAATAGATTCAAGTTTTTCCATCTCACACATTAAATTTTCAGAAGGTTTTTGAAGAAAACCTTCCGTGATCTGGTTTGTCCAAGTGAACGACGTATCTTGTTGAGTATTTATTATTAAATTATCTACAACAAGATCAGGGTTGTTGATTCGATGGCATATGTAACCGGCCAAATGTTCTAAGCCATCGTATTGCAGTGATTCAAGCTCATCTGTCGGTGCTTCGGTGTTTATTTCAGACGTCAATGTCCTGAACAAATCACCGCTTAGATTTCCAACAGAATCTAGATCTGGCGTGTCGTCTACCAATGTATTGCCATTACTTGATAAACTACCCTCGTTTCTGCCTAATATATAAGAGCGTAGGCGATACATAAATTCCAATCGTTCTGGATGGTCGTAGAGTCCACCTTTTGCACGCATTACGCCGAAAAAATTTTCCAGAACGTCCTGGTTGAGTCTGTATGTCAACAAATACGAAATATTGTATTGGGATTTCAAATCATCATACAGCAGCTTCAACGAATTATTTGTCATTATTACACCTGTAAATAAATACATGTTAATCAAAATCAACTATAAGTTAGTTAGTACAGAAAAGGTCTAAGACAGTTCACAGTATACCTTTTTGGAATGGCATCATGTTCGTCTTGCCATTAACGCGCATGTTAAACATCGTTTCACTCATTTTTTCGACTATTTCGAACTGAACTGATTCCGCCAATCCAACACCTTGAACTCTCGGTCTGCTGTCTTTGTATGGCGCTCTAACGTTGAGACAATCAAACCAATCATTAACCTAAAATCATGAATAATTTATAATTAAACTAAAACGCAATATTTCAAATTTTGATAATTACCTGTTTGAAGAATTCAGAACATTTTATCCAATTTTTTGAGTTGAGTTCTCCTAAACTACCTGCCCGGAAAATTGCACTTGAAATAGTATGCGAAAATAATTTGGTTGCCAGCTTCACCTTTTGCCGTTCTGCGCCTCTGACATTTAAATTGGCCGATGAAATTTTGAAAGCTACACTCAAATCAGATTTCTTGTTGGTTTTGGAAATTAACTCTTCTATAATTCCTTTATGGATGACTTCCCCGTCTATTATGAATCCATTATTATCAACAAAATTATTCCTAATCAGTTTAATAAGATGGGGCACATCGGCAAACACATATATATTTTTGGATTGGTTTGCTGGATTTGGAAAAAATGAGTTTTTCACATTTATATTGAGGTCACGTAATAGGCCCTGATTTGTTCCACCGAGATCACACACTATCGCACACACAACGAATCCACATGAATGAATGGCACAAATTATTTTGAAAAGAATTTCTTCCGTCATTCTGGTATCGTAGTCGTAATAAATTGGCTGCTTCCAATTACCAAATAATCCTCGAACCATTGCCACTACTTGAACGTACTTTGCTGCTTTTAGTGTTTCATCCTTTGCCTTATCATAAACGATTTTTTCCCTTATTTTCATTTCATCGAACGACACAATACAAATTTTATCCAAGGGCTTCATATTTACTTTATTCATAATGTTTAAGACACATTGGAGTATCCCTGGATACACTTTGATCTTCGCACAATATTTTTTTAGAGTTATGACGGCTGGAAAGGGATATTTGTTTTTTAGAAGTAACCGATATGCTCGCGGTCCTGCCGCATAAATGGGAATGGCTTTGGCGATATCATCAATTGTCCACTTGGCCCGCTGTTTGGGTTTTTCTAATTTTTTTAATTGTGTTTTGGTAAATATGTTATCTAATGAATCAATAATTTTGCTTTGTTTATAACAAATTTGCTTTAATTAACGATCTGACTACGCGATGGAATAATCTCTACAGTTTGTGATGCTTGTTCCGTGCCTTGTGCACATTCGACATTTTCTGGATTTGTACCCCTTACCTCGTCTGTAAACTCCACATCTAACTCCATTAAAGAACTAACGCACATATTTTGTGGTGAAGCGGCTTCGATGATTTGTTCCATAGTTGATGTATCACTTGAAACATTAATGTTTTGATCCTTAGTTACAGTTGCGCTGTCAAAAAATCACAGATAAAGTAATATGTTTTATTGAATTACAAGAAAAACTCACTTTGATTGTAAAGCTCGTGCCTGCATCCTTACATTTCTTGGGGTTGCCAATTCTACTGCCATTTTAGTCGGCAAAAAAACCGAGGGAAATGCATCTTTTTTAAGATATCGTTTTAATTTTATATTATATTGCTCGAATAATGGATTCACAGCAAAATTTTCAACATTAAAATGTTTAGAGCATATTCGGGACGTTTTCACATTAAACTTGTCACTTCTGCGGCACAAAAACACCCACTTTTTACACAAAGCATTATCCTTTGGGAAAGCGTGAAGAGAAACTTCACAGTCGTGACCCTTCTTTTTATTATTAAAATTGCATCCATATATAGCACAACGCATTTTTATTATTAAATTTATTTATTTTAAAAGAATTTAAAATAAAAAAACAATATTTAAACGAAATCACTGTTTATTACACAAAATTTGATAAAAACACAATCCAAATACTCATAAACACGTCTAACTAGGTCTCATACTTCCGCCATATTACTGTTTTTTGACAGATGCGCGAAAATGAACGAAATTTGAACCGCTGAATATATTACCTACATTATGTGTACTGTGACCAGTGTTGCCATATGTTTTAAAATATAAACTTCACTAAATGAAAAAAAAACTTTTTTTCAGTTAAAAAAACTTCATTACTATTTTAAGTACTAAAATAGGCATACATATGCCTGCATATATATATATATTAAATTAATTTTCATAAATAAAAAAACCTTCATGGTTTTAACAAACAAAAATCTTAAAACTAAATTCAAAAAACAGTCTTCTTGTTAACTTTAATAAAATTGGTATAATTTCATACGAAACCTTCAAATTTTAAATTTTGCCGACCGTCAAACTAAAACGAGTTCGTCAAAGTATCGAATTGGATTTTTTGAATGATTGACCACAATTTAAATTGAGCACAATAATTTAATAATCTACATATTTTAATATTTAATGGTTATTGTTATTCAAACTATTTTAACATAATAAAACAGGATTTTGTATTTTTATCAGGGTTTTAATTCAAGTTTGGAAATGCTAGTTTGACGGATTGCATGGTGCTTTAGAAAAACGTAGTTTTTCAATAAGAGTTTACTTTTCGCGGTACATACATTGATTCATTTTTTTCAACATTTTATTGTCATGTTGAAAATTAATACAATTTGTATTGAATTTCCTCATGTAATCCTTTGTTAACAATATACCGGATAAAGTCTCTGGTTCTAGTCTATTACGAATTTTGGTTTTGTTTAGATTGATTTGCGAAAAAATTCTTTCGACATTGGCGGTCGCAACAGGTACCGTAAGAACAGCTATTATCAATGGTTTTATAAATGAAAATGCACTCGTCCCGTCACAACGTTTAATGTTAAAAACGGTGTTCCAAAATTCGTCGATCACAGTTTTTTCGTTCAAGTTCAACGAGGTAAAATCTAGACAGCGTATTTCACGCCATTCGTCGTCAATCTGTTGAACATTTGTCAGTTCAATTATTTGGGGGAAAAACCTGCATAAATTTGAGATTGATATGTTTTTCTTCATGATTACATTCATCGGAGATATGGTTTCAGCCGCTAACAAAAATGTATCGTCAAAATCAAATTTTTTTAGCAGGTGGTTGCATAACTCAATATAAAATTTTAAACAAACGGATGTAAAATCTATCTTTTCTTTAGCATCTAAAATAGTGGTTGTGTTTAAGGTGGCCATGATTTCGGCGCCGAGGTAAATTTCTTCCAAATTTTTGATTATATTTGGTGTGTTTATGTCTAATTTCTTAAAGGCCACTTCCGAAATAAGTTCATCCTTAATGAAATATTTAAAAATTTTCAAATAAAGTCGTTTTACTTCAGACATCAATACGTGAACCTGTGGAGATTCCCTTTGGAATAACCGATTTAATTTATTGACGTCACCTAAAATTATAATTAAAATCAAAACTTAGAATTTAAATATGGCAAAAATTATAATATATAATACTGACCTAAGACAAATTTTAGAAATTTTAAGTATAACTCGAATAGTGGATTAACGAGGGTTTCGATTAGTAGTTCCGTCGAATGGAACTTTTCCAGATCCTCGTGTAGAAAAAAAAGTTTCAACACCTCTATTCGGCTTAGAATTTGGTTGACGGTTGATTCTAATGACAACCAACGGGTTTGTGAAGGGTGTAGCATTTTCCGAGGCTTGTAGTCCAATAAAATTTGTAAATCCGCAAAAAGTCCAATTCTTTTTGGGCTGTTTTGGATAAAATTATAAATGTCACGGCAGGTTCCCTCGACATATTTAGGTAAAACTCCACAAGCGTGATTAGCACATAGTGCAAAAGAATGGCATGAACATTTAAGCACGATTAAATTAGGGCAATCATTTTTCAATAGTTTGGCTACGGAATGATTTGCGCCTGTCATCACATTCGCACCATCCGCTGCGAAACCAATCATTAATTTTTTATAATTAATGCTTCTTTCAGTAAACGTGTCCACAATTTTTTGGTAGATACCAAATGCATCACACTTTTCAACTTTAATTAATGCGAAAAATAAATCTTGAATTTTGTTGTTGACCGGTATTCGAACCACCATGCTAAGAAGTTTCGTCGTCGAAATATCTGTGGATTCATCCACGCACATAGAAAACGGTGTTTCCTTCATTAAATTACATAGCTCGGTTAATTCTGTTTCTCCAATAACCTTTTTTACTATGCTTGTGGTTTTTGTTCGCGCACATGAAATATCTTTTATTATCGCAGAATCATTAACGCTGGCTTTTAACATGGGAATTAAATGATCCATGGTTAGGAAAGAAATATTGTGCTCTGCACAAAAGGCACTTAACTGAATTTCCGCCATACACACTTTTTTACTGTGAGTTGTAAGTTCGTTAATATTTTTAAAATTTAACATACCTTTGTTGTGAATATTTAAGGCCGCACTACGCTCGAGGTGTTTTTTACTTTTGCCGTGAATGTACAAATCACGTATCCCACCTTTTGCTTTCAATTCGGAATTGCAAATTTTGCAAAAAGCAAAATTATTCGTGCTTCTCCCTATCCATGGTTTCAAAAGTTGATCATTTTCCCAGCTACATATGTAAGTGCGCATAGGTTTTCTTTTCTTAGATTTCTAAAAAAGGGACAGAAAAGTTTATAACAATAATATATTGCACTATATTCGAACTTACCGGTGACCAGTCCCCTTCATTTATGATATCGTTGTCGCTATCATTCGAGTTTATTTCTGATATGAAATGTTCTGGGTTTTCATCAGTTTTTGAAGCTGTGTTTTGATTTGAAGTTGAAGCTGCGAAAGTGTTATATAGGAATTTGTTAATTATAAATAAAGGAAAACACAAATTTAATTAGAATTACCTTGGGCAGCAAAATAATTTTTTATTGTCGACATTTTAACAACGAAACAATGATTGCGAATACTTTGTACTAAATGGTACTTCACACATTTAAAAATAAGCACATTCGTAAAAACACCACGCCGTGGTGTTCAAATTTCTAAGTAATTTTTTACCATAAAATTAGACCATTATTGACAGATAGCATAGGTCCAGTAAACCAAAATTTGTAATGGTCGTTTAAGTAGCAAATATCGCCCACTAAACCAAAAATTATATTGTTTTATTCGTAAATAATGGAGGTATTAAGTTAGTACGTTATGTAAAAAATTAAATCGGAACATAACTTTAAAAAACTTCACAAAAACTTTAAAAACCCAACTTTAAAAAAAAAAACTTTATTTAGAGACGAAAAACTTCAAATCCTTTTTATGGTCAAAAAAACTTCAAAAAAAAGGAAAAACTTCACATATGGCAACGCTGACTGTGACAAAGAATAACCATCAATTGGATAAATATAGCTATCTCTTTCATTTTTTATGATCAAATAAAGTAAAAAAATACATAGTTGCTAGGTTCTGTGTGGAACTATTTTTGTAAATAGATATTTTGAGTAAAGTTACCAGGTGTTTGTTTTTTGAATAAAGTTGTCAATAATGATCGTAGAGCAATAATTCTCAGAGCGTTAGAAACATAATTTTATTCCGGTTTAATAAAACGAATAATCACAAAATCTAGTAAGTCGCAGTTACTAGGTTTTGCGTTTCGACGGGAGAATTGTGGACAAATTCACTGAAAGGGTTAATAATTGAGCAGTTGTAATTAAAAAATGTTTATTATAGACGTATAACCGAAGTTTGTTTTAAGCGAGTCATTTCTAGCTAAAAATTGTATTTAGAGCTTTACACTTTACACTGCGTATGTAGTAAACCATAAAATTGTTATATGCCGTGTTTGTTATAACGGGGTTCGAATGTATAATGTTGGCAACACCACGTTTTTTTGTTAACTACGTTCTCTAGTTTTTTTAGAACGTTTTATTTTCGAGATATTTAGGTGGGTCAACTCAATAAATAGAAAAACTTTCTGAACACGCTTTCAGTTATATCGTATTGCAATACGTGTGAAAAAATAAACAACAGCCTTTATCCGTATTAACATCAATTTTTAAACATGATCAAATGTTTTGTTTTTAGTATAAAATATAGTTGTAAACACAAACAAATGGTGCTACACTTTTATATAAGTAAAATAAATAAATGTTTAATTAAAGTTTACAAAAAAACAAAATTAAATTTTAATTTAGCAATTTTCTTTTTGTTAGGCAATAATTAAAATACTATAATCTTAGAATAAAAAATTAGTTGTGGATATAACATATCATTAAAAACGGAATTAATTTGAAAAATTAACATTTTATAAAATTTTATGTTTATCCGCGCGTGCGTGCGCACGGTTGAATTTACTCAATCGTGGTAAAACTAAGATTAAACGAATTTAATTTATCTAAATTAAAAGAATATTAATTTAACTATACAGTTAATTTTGAATTGATGTTAAGTTTCTATTCTATATAAAATAAAATGTTTAAAGATGTTCAGTTTTCTATAGGCGATTCCCGCTTATAAATACAACAACAAAATCATTTATTGCGCCAAGAATTGTTTTTTTAGTTTTTTTTTTTTTTTTTAAATTACATTTAGTGACGTCTTCCATATAATAGAAACTATTTATAAATCACATCCTTGCTCAACTTTAAACTGAACGTCTTTAAAACTAAAAAAAAAAAACTATTTTAAGTTTTTATTAATATTTTTTATAAAATTTTAATTGTAATATACAAACAAAAAACAAATTGAAATTATATGTGTGAAACTAATTTATTTAGTTAATTTTTTGTATGGCCAAACTTATGAATAATTAATAAATTATATATATTATATTGAAAATTTTAGTCTTTTAGAATTATTTGATTAAAATGGTCGTGAAAAGGGATGGAGGAACTTAACATCTCGCAACAATAAATAGAAGGGTGAGTACTTCGATATAAAAGCCAATTTAATTACCGCGTTTTACAAAAAATGGACCCGTCGCAATATTGATCTGTGAACAAGACGATCGTCGAAGACACTTCTGTCTGAACTAAACAGTGAAACTTTCAACAAAACTTTTTCAATTTTTACTTTTTACAGTAATTATAAAATTTCAAAAAAAAAAACGAATTTTCTATGAAATGTATTGAATTAATTAAGCAATTTAAATGCATTGGAACCCAAAACCTATCTTTACAGGTATCAAGAACTGCAACAGGAGCACAATTACAGATTTGGAATATTTTGGCTAAAAATTTAACAAGCAATCTAAATGCGCATTGGAAGGTATCAAGAGTCACAATCGGAGCACAATTGCAGATTTTGGATTTTTATAGCTCTGAATCGGCTGAGCTATATATAGTAAGGTAATTTTCTTCAAAACGAATTTTCTATGAAATGTATGGAAATAATCAACCAATCTAAATGTGGCTTAGCATAGCAATTACAGGTTCCGAGACCGGATTTTTATAGCTCTAAATCGGCTGAGCTATTATACTAAGATGATTTTCTTCAAAATGCTGTTTTCCACAATACAGCCAAAAAACCAAATATTGGTTCCGTTTGTCCGAAAATATCCAAAATATTTCAACAAAAAACCGGATTTCTACAGACCTAGCTGGTGCAATAAACGTGTTTACTAATTAGGTAGGTATGTTTTGAATTATTGATTCGTCTTCTACACCACCTTGATTGCCTAGCAGCCTCATTTCAAGGAAATAATGTCTAATTCACTCTAATCTTTAAACTTCTCCCTCGAATTCAATTGGGATTTATTCTAGATTTCTTAAGTTTTTAAACATTTCTAGGATTATTCGACATTTTTAAAGATAGCTTTGATTTGTAAGAACTTGCAGAGTTACACAGATTATGCCAAAGTATTGATATTTCTCCGATTTCCTGTAGGTTATTCGAAATTATTTAAGAATTTCCAGGTTATCTACGTTGTACATGGCAATGATTAGCATCATTGATTAAGAATATTAAAGATACTTTAAAAATTCGAGATTTTTGAGATTATTTTGAAATCCTTGATATTTTTCAAATTATATTCGAAATTTGTGATGCTTTATCGATATATGTATTTGGAACTCGTCATAGCATAGAGTTGCAAGATGTTACGTTTTATTTGAGGGCCATTCAAATGAATCACGTCTAGTGTTTTCTTCTTTTGAACGATCGTCCGAATCTGTCCACAAAATTAAATATGTGAAAGCTCTTATTACTAAAAGTTTGCAAATACATGATTTTTATGCTCATTTAATAAAACATTTTAACGAAATACCGAGAAAGTATAAATAAATTATCAAGCTTAAAGCCAATTGAAAACAAATACCCTAATGTAATTCCAAAATACCACCTTCATTTGTAATATCAAATTTGAAAGTCAAATGGTTTGGTTTGAAAAGCTCTTAAAAAAAACCAAAATCTCTTAATGGTTTATATTGAGCACATCTTAACCAAAATTCCGTCATCCCTTGAAATATCAAAATTCGAAGTAAATTGGTTTGTTTAAAAAGCTGCGATAAGTGAAAGCTTTTGAATTTTTTTTCAAATACATAACTTTATTCTTTTTCTGTTTGTAAGCTTCAAATTTTCCGTCTGTCTTTGAATCTTCAGTCTCATCGGATTTAAATCCGGTAAAAATGTTTTATTCGACCACGTAGTTAATAATCAAATACAACCTTAAAAATGGAACAATGGAATAATTATACTACTGTTTAAAACCACCCAGCCCCACTTTCCTTCATATATGACCAATAATTCCTATTTGATTTCGAATTTTTTGAGGAAAATACATATAAAATGGGAATTTTAAACCATTCGTGTTAGCCAAATTTGTAAAATATTCTTGTTTTATTCCAGTTTTCCAGTTATTCCTGCTACACATGGATGAAATAACACCGAATGCGGTAGGCCAATTGAATGATATTCAACAACCAGTTGGATGTTCCACAATCTGTGTGAATGAACCGGGCAATGTAAGTATCGCAAACAAACAACAATAATCATTTGAATTTTAACTACTTTTATCCCGTTTTGTAAACAGAAAATTCTTGGACACATCGAAGACGATCGGCCCATATTATAAGTGATTCACCACAAGGTAAAAACAAAGTTAAGAAGGAACGGTTTACATCATTATGCTATGCTGGTCATTTACCTAGATACACGATGAACTATAATCACCATGGATTTGTATTTTCAATCAATACGATAAGTGCTGGTTTGCTTCATAGTAGAAAAACTCGTATGTTTATTAGAGAAACGCCTAAATTCCATACTAGTACCATTTTGTTATTTATAACAACGTGCATTGCTGAATGCCGAGAATTTTGTTCAAGCGCAACAAATTTTACGTGACACTGGTGTTGGTGCCGCTGACGGATGTTAGACCAAAATGTATGTTTCTTTAGTATATGAAATGAATAAAAAATGTTGGATGACAGAAGAAGCTAGGAGTGTTTTTAAGATGATATTCTTGGTTGTTTTAGAGAAATAATATTAAATCCTCTTACTATTGCTATTCCTGTGGCTAATAAAACATTCTGCTATTATTTAATGCACCTGAAAAATAAATTTGATAACACAGTGTAAGACGTTTAACCAACGATAACTCCTTAATCACAAACCATATACAAATTGAAGAGGGTCGGAAAAATGTTGCTCCCTTGAGGGAGTTATTTGGTTATTTTTATAATTTACAATGGTTACAGGATGAGAATTTAATGCGGTATCGAAAACAAAATGGTAGGTACATTTGAGGTAAGAATATATTCAAAAACCAACATAGTTGCAAATAAGCAACGAAAAATTTATCTGCATCCTGTTTATAACAATAACCTGTTTATAAATATAACAAGAAAACTGTTTATATAAGAAACACTCTGTACTAAATGCCTCTGTACGTATGCCATAACAGAGACTTTTTTTTTTGCTCTGCTCAATTGCATAAAACAAACAAATTTATATTCATTTGTATATGATGTGGTAGCTGAGGTAGTAAGGTGATGGATTGGAGTGATGAAGGTGTGGAGTTCGAGTTCGAGCAAAGCCCAAAATTAAAATTTATTTTTAGATGAAAAAAATTGGGGATAATTCGAGAAGATTATCGGGATCAAGATCAGTGCAAAAAAAAATTGGTAAAATTCGAATAAATTCGTGAAATAAAAAAAAACAAATTTTTGCTTAAAAAAAATAAAGTCGGAAGTTTAATAATGTTACGAAATTAATTAATTATTTAAAAAATCGAGCCTCAGACATTTTGTACAAAAGTAAAACACACGCCCTCTTTTAAGCAAAACCAAATATTTCAGCACTTACACTGCACAGCAGATACACTGTGTAGTAAATGTAGTACATAAGCCCTAACAGAGATGTCACCATATCGACATATTATAGACACATTTGTTTTGATTGCATAAAACAAAGAAATGTATGGTACCTAGCATGTGATGAGATAGCCGAGGTAGTAAGGTGATGGACTGGAGTGAAGAAGGTCTGGAGTTCGAATCCAAGCCAAAACCCAACGAAAAAATTTGTTTTTAGATGAAAAATTGTGAATTGGCGATAATCCGAGAAAAATTATCGGGAGCGAGATCGCTCAAAAAAAATTTGGTAAAATTCGTGGAAATAAAAAAAAAACAAATTTTTGCTTAAAAAAAAAAAATAAAGTCGGAAGTTTCAAGAACCGAACTCCAGACCTTTCGCACACCACTCCTTCATCTTACCACCCAACCACTCATCTCTATATATTTACTGTACAATTTTTCGTTTACATACTGATAAATTTGGACTTAGCGAAAAATCGCATAAAAATTTTTGTTATTTTACCAGGCAAACAAAATTTAAAACACAACACATTTGTCATCAACGTGACATTATTTTGTATCAAAGCGTGCCACTTCAAGTTATGTGACACTTGAACATACAAAATAAAGTCATATTGCTGACAATTCTACCTTCTTGTAATTTCTGTTCGCCTGTTAAAATGACAAAAATTTTTTGCGATTTTTGATGAAAAAACAAAATTTTTTTTTTTTAATTTCTGCTCATCTGGTAAATAAAAATTAACTTTTTTTAATTAAAATGGCAATCATAACTCAATAGCAACCACCCAAATAGAAAATTTTGAGCGTTTTATTACAAACAAAAAAAATCCTTCGGCTGCGAGGATCGAACTCAAATTTTCTATTTGGGTGGTTGCTATTGAGTAATGATTGCCTTTTTAATTAAAAAAAGTTAATTTTTATTTACCAGATGAGCAGAAATTAAAAAAAAAAAATTTTGTTTTTTCATCAAAAATCGCAAAAAATTTTTGTCATTTTAACAGGCGAACAGAAATTACAAGAAGGTAGAATTGTCAGCAATATGACTTTATTTTGTATGTTCAAGTGTCACATAACTTGAAGTGGCACGCTTTGATACAAAATAATGTCACGTTGATGACAAATGTGTTGTGTTTTAAATTTTGTTTGCCTGGTAAAATAAGAAAAATTTTTATGCGATTTTTCGCTAAGTCCAAATTTATCAGTATGTAAACGAAAAATTGTACAGTAAATATATAGAGATGAGTGGCTGGGTGGTAAGATGAAGGAGTGGTGTGCGAAAGGTCTGGAGTTCGATTCTTCAAACTTCCGACTTTATTTTTTTTTAAGCAAAAATTTTATTTTTTTTTTATTTTCACGAATTTAGCCATTTTTTTTTTTGCAGTCCCGTGCGTGACGGGTGGGATCCGATCTTCTCGGATTTCTCCAATACATATATTTTTTCATCTAAAAATAAATCGTCGCAATTGGCTCCGCTTGGCATCGAACTCCGTACCTTCGTCGATCCAGTCCATCACCTTACTGCATCGGCTATCACATCATATAATAATCAACATGAATTTGTTTGTTTTATGCACAGCAAAATAAATTTGTCTCGAATAAAAAACATGGTGACATCTCTGTTAGGGCATTTGTACTATATTTAGTACAGAATCTTTCAAGTGCTAAGATATTTTGTTTTGTTTAAAAGAGGGCGTGCTTTGTAGTTTTGTGCAAAATGTCTGAGGTTCAATTTTAAAAACTATTGCGGTTTTAAAATTAAATTTCCATTTTTTTTCTCGTTATTTTTCAGAATTTTATCCGGGTTATTTTGCGATTCGCAATGTCGGCAATTCAGAAATTTGACCGTTGATCTTATTGAAATATATAAATATCAAAAATTACGGTATACCTCAACAGAGGATCGAACTCGGTACCTTGCATTCTATAGCATTTCATGATACTACTTCTGCCATCACATGTTACATTATTTACACTGAATTTCTACGTTTTACGCGTTACTTATACTGAATTTCTACGTTTCTAATATAAAAACAATGACAACGATGTTAGGTCGATGACAACAGCAATATTTATACTTACCCATATCGCCTTTTCTCAAAATTCTCAAATAAATTCGAAAGAAAAACACGGTTAGAGCATATTAATATAAGGGAAAGGAATATATGGATAAAGAGAATACCAATTTATAGTTGAAAGGCTATTTCCCTTAGTCGTGTCACTTTATTTGACGTGACAATTGTCGTGCCATTTCAACTATAAATTGGTATTGTCTTAGTCGATTAAAGTGATTGCGGGAAAAGGTCTATATAAATACTTCAATATTTTTATGGCTGAAGCGATTTCCCACAACAACATAAATATTTATTGGTTAATTATCTCATTTTAACAAAAAACGACATTAAAATTTTATTTTGTAATCAAATAATTTTTCTGTTCATCTCATAGCATTTAGCAAAAACATGGTTACATAATCAAATAAAGGCACTTTGCTAAATAAATTAAATAATTTATTTTATTGGT
Organism: Tipula vernalis; assembly: GCA_958295665.1. Classification (NCBI taxonomy): domain Eukaryota; kingdom Metazoa; phylum Arthropoda; class Insecta; order Diptera; family Tipulidae; genus Tipula; species Tipula vernalis. Next base: position 320,553,013 of record OY282560.1, on the reverse strand, counting down.
TTTAAAGCGAGAAGCATTACAACCAACGGTTCATTATCCCTTGGATTATCTGAATACAAACTCCACGTCCGCTTAATACAATCGAAAATGCCAACACACACCGTTTTAACGACATCTTCATCCCTCGCCCGGAATACACTATTATTTCCGCGGATATCGCCCCCAACATTTTAATAACATCCTCTTTGGAACGTGGCTTTGGGAATTTTAAAAATGTATCCGCTCGTTCGACACTCGACGCAAGCATCAGCTCATTATTTTCTTTAATATGTAACCGTTGATATTTATTGCAATGGGTTAAATGTTCTCCTGGGCTGGCAGTTAAAATATTCAATTGTGATTGATTTGAGCCCGATTCGACGGGGCGATCACCTTCTTGCAGTAAAAATGTTATATTAATGGAACATCCGTCAGCGGCACCAACACCAGTGTGTCACGTAAAATTTGTTGCGCTTGAACAAAATTCTCGGAACTCAACAATGCACGTGTAATGAAGTGACGAGTTTCATCTATTAAACTTACGAGTTTTTCCACTATGAAGCAAACCAGCACTTATCGTATTGATTGAAAATACAAATCCATGGTGATTATAGTTCATTGTGTATCCAGGTAAATAAATGACCAGCATAGCATAATGATGTAAATCATTCCTCCTTAAATTTGTATTTACCTTGTGGTGAATCACTTATAATGTGTGGGCCGATACAAAATAATAATGATTGAGAACTTCGGTGTGTCCAAGTATTTCCTGTTTTACAAAACGGGATAAAAATAGTTAAAATTCAAATGATTATTGTTGTTTGTTTACGGTACTTACATTGCCCGGTTCATTCACACAGATTGTGGAATATCCAACTGGTTGTTGAATATCATTCAATTGGCCTACCGCATTCGGTGTTATTTCATCCATGTGTAGCAGGAATAACTGGAATAAAACAAGAATATTTTACAAATTTGGCTAACACGAATCGTTTAAAATTCCCATTTTATATGTAGGTTCCTACAAAAATTCGAAATCAAATAGGAATTATTGGTCATATATGAAGAAAAGTTGTGCCGGGTGGTTTTAAACAGTGTATGTTTTAACAGTGTATAGTTATTCCATTGTTCCATTTTTAAGGTTGTATTTGATTATTAGCTAAGTGGTCGAACAAAACATTTTAACGAAAATAAATGTGAAACGATACTATTTAGAAGGCCATATCAACTAGCGGAAAACGACACCAAGAAAAACTGGAAGACATTCACAATAAAACAATAGAGCAGAAAAAGGTGTAAAATAATGATCATAATGATATACAAATCACAAAAGCTAAGCAGGCACTTCTGGCAAACTCCAAAATATTCAATTCAAAATTTAGTTCAAGTGTTAAAAGAATTTGTTACCAAAGAATTATCAGACCAATCATTACGTGCCGCCCCCAACTGCAGTCCAGCTGGTGGGAGAGTTTCAGGGAACTGGGGAGTGGCTAACCTCAGTTCATTAAATTCTGAGTGCATATGATGCCCAGCATGGAAAGGCGAACGGATGGCGCCAGAAAACCATCGACCAAAAACCACGGCGGACTGTGCGTCACGTCCTCTCTGCACCTCCGGAGTCTCCGCGGGTGATGAGTGGGGTACGTACCCTATAAACGGGTGACCCTGGGAATGGAATAGTTCCCATTGGATTGGCCTCTTCATGTGAATAGGTGAATGAGAGAGAGAATGTGGAGCGGAGGAAAGGAGGTGCTGGGAGGCCGGGGTGCTAGCGAGCCGAATGGGCTGGATTGAGGTGTTAAGCGACCCGTGCTGATGATCAACTAGGCTGGGGGCCCATTTAACAAAGCCCAGTCGCTAACGGAGCCCTCTGGATACCTGGCGACCTCCAGTTGTATTTAGTGTGTTGTGTATACGGATCTCTGCACAGGTGGACTCATGTTTCTCCGATACTCGTGGGAACAGCATGAATGATACCAAAATCAAAGAAATAGCGGCCGGTACCCTTCAAAAACCGGGAAGCAACAAGGGAGTAGCTTGAACCTTAAAGGTGGGACTCCCTCCTTAGCGGCGGGGGGAAGCAATACCGTGACATTAAAGCCAGGTAGAAGCGGAACCGGAGGCAAACAAAAAAGCAGAGGATCGGAAGGGGTCCCTCCGGTGAAGCGACGATATCGTGAAAAACGGCCGGCACACAGAATTTTGGAAAGGCTGACTGCGACCCCAGAGGGGCAGTTAACAGCAGAACAAAAGGAATTCGTGGCATGGGCGAGGAAAATTGTCGGCAGCGGCACTTTGAATAAGGATCTTGGTTCGAAAAGAATGTGTCACTTGATGAGGAAGTACCGGGCGACCGCTAAACGAGCCAAGGTGACCACAGGAGCCCAAAATGACCAAAAGATGATGCTGTTCAGCGAAATCTTGAAGGAGCATGCCTTGATGTTAGCCGTCATTGACAGGGGTCAGGAAGACGGGAGCATTACGGCTGAAAAATGGAAGTTGTTTTGGTTGGACCCCCGGAGGCGGTCAGTAAGGAGGAAATTCCGAGCAGACCGAGGGCACGCTTCAGGTTGCCAACCAAGGCAGAAAAGCCTGAGGAAGTCATTGAGATCATCCAGGCCAGTAACCAACATCTTCCGTCAAAGAACTGAAAAATAGTGAAACAAGAGGATGCCAAAGGGGGCTATAGGTTGACAGTTATGCTGTTAAACAGGGAGTCCCTAACTCTCCTCGCGGAAACAAAGGGAGTGATCAGCTTCGGATTCGAGTCGATCACTCTCAATGTGTATAAGAAGGATGAAATGAGAAACCAGCCTGGGGGTAAACGTCGGGAAGGAAGGTGTTGATCTTCCGGAGACGGATACGGATACCGAAATGATGGTTGTTCAAGTATGCTCACTTTATCTGGACTCTGATGGGGAAAACCTGTTGAAGTCTCCGCGAGAGGGGGGTGGCAACGGCGACCACATAAAAGGATTAAAAGAGAAGACAGGCGGCGAAACGACGGATAGCAGCGGTTGTCCAGGGGTTAATTTTCCGATACGGGAAGTAGAGGAAGAGATGAATAAGGTAGGTCACAATGGTTAACATTGTACAAATAAACGTGCATCACATGAATGCTGCCTCAGCAGCTCTCGTTCTCAGACTGACTAAGTCAGGTGAGGACTTGGTGCTAATCCAAGAACCTTGGATTAACAATAACAGGATCGGTGGCTTGAGAACGAAAGGGTATAAATTATTATACTCAGGCAACTCTGAGAACATCAGATCGTGTATTTTGGCGAAAAATAATTTGAATATTTTTCTTCTTCCTCAATTTAGTAGTGGGGATGTTACCGCGGCGAACGTTGAGGTTAGCTGTGAAAAATTATGGCTAACCTCAGCCTATATAGATCGGGAGAAGGAGGTTCCACCGGATAACCTGGGGGAACTGATCCGGGAAGCAGGTCAAAGAAAGGTAGGTGTCATACTTGGATGCGATGCAAACGCGCATGACACAATCTGGGGAAGCACAGACTTTAATGAAAGGGGTGAGTTATTTTTTAAATACTTATTAAATACTAACCTTTTAGTTTGCAATATTGGGCGAGAACCAACATTTATTGTCAGGAATCGACAGGAGGTCTTGGATTTGACATTTGCGTCAGATACTATTTTTCATATGGTCAGGGGACGGAGAGTGGAGAATGAGCACTCATTCTCTGATCACCGGCATGTAATATATAACCTCAACGTCAACCCTGTTACCCAGAAAGCCTTTAGGAATCCTAGAAGGACAAACTGGAACAAATATGGGGAGGTGTAGCAAAACAGGTTTGGCCAAAACTGGACTTGCGGCGCTCCAAGGCACTGATATCCCTGGGAAGACGAGAGTTAGGATTGATCTTAGGGATACTGACAGGAGACTGCTTTTTTGGGGAACACGCGAGAAGGCTGAGTCTACAGACAAATGACTTTTGTAGAAATTGCATGGACGAGGAGGAGGAAGAGACTATAGATCACTTCCTATACTCTTGTCCGGCACTATCATACAGAAGACATAAATACTTGGGTGTGTACGGTATGAACAACCTTTCGGAACTCGCAAACGATTACGAGTTTTGAGGTTATGAAGTGATAGACGTATGGAATTATAAAGCTAAAACTCTCCAATTGTTTCTAGTTGGCCAATCGGGTGATGGTGGTGAATTCCGATCAAGACATTCCGGCTTACAGTAATAATGTAGTAAATTTATTCAAAAATCAGCAGCAGCTAATGAGCAGATAACCAGTAACCACTTACGTTAATGGAGATGATTGCTACAGTTATGAAAATAATTGTAGTGGTAAACTACAAATGGAAGTGGAAAATATTAATTCAAACGGTATAATTGTTAAACTTTTCATAAAAGCTAGTTATTTTACTTTATATTTTTCTAGATTCATTTCAACATCACTTACTGAATGCCAAAATCGATCCCATAAACGCTAAAATGGATGTACAAGGAAAGGAGATTGCCCAAATCCAAGTGATGCTAAGAGATTTTCGACTTGGTCAAAAGCAATCCTATTTCGTGTGCTCCGACTGCAACAGATAATTTATGTATGGTGAAACTGTGTAGTTGAACATTGAATTTCACGCGCTTTTAGAATCCAGAGTTAGAAACAGGTGTTTCCGTAAAAAAATCAACTTGACCTTGAAATTTGATTTAGGCCTCCACCTTGGAGTTATTTGAGTGGTTCTTTTAAAATGGGCCACCCTGTATACTTATTTGCCTTTATATAAATATTTTTATTTAAATATTCGTACAAACCAAACCGGTTTAAAAAAAATCACAACAACAACGTAGGGTTCTAATGAATCTATCAACAATGCTGTAGGACAAAAAGTTATACTACATACGGTTTTGGAAATCTTTACGTTTAGTTTGGATAAATTCCGCCGGTCATGTTGTCATGGGCAATGTGGTTTTTTAATCCACCGTCCCACCGATTTTGTCAGCGATGTGGCTGGTCGCCGTAAACGAAATAACTTTCGAAAAATCTCTAAATCTGCCAAAAATTATGCCCATATTAAAATCCGTATCGGTCATATCGCTGTGTTCCAGGATCATCAGGAGCTAAAAAGAAAATATAAAAATGTAATGTATTGTAGGTATACAGCTGAATTTGAATTGTATTCATTATCCATTAATTGCTGAAGATAGTTAGTTATAAATTAAAATGCTACCACAGAATACAACCTTAAATTACAACGTTAATCTTTCTTCTGTGATGCTACCAAAACCTTCCATTTGTAATTAGAATATGACAGTTGATTTTTGTTTTTATATATACATATTTGCCATTTGGTCGATAAAAAGTCAATCTTGATTATCGACAATGTTATACAAGTTCTGCGTTCTGATCGCACTGCCATCTATGGTTGAACTCCTATAACCTTCTTGACTAAAAAACTTAAGACTGATTTACATTCAAAAAACTTCGCAGATGCAGATGCCAAATCAAAAATTCGTTTTCTTTACACATAAAAAGTAAATTTAAATGCAAATGATTAGTTTTTTTATTTATGTAGCCTTTTACTAGTTATTTATTCACGCATCGACGATTTTACAGAAAAAAGATGACACTCGACATTTGCAAAAAAAAGCAGACGAGGTTTTTTGGGTTTGTTTCTCGGGTTTCAATTGACTTTTTTAAACAGATGATTGTTTTTTCTCTTTTTCTGTTTGTACTTTTTCCTATGTTGTGTTTCAATTTTTTTGCAGACGTCGATTGTTGTTGAATGTAAATCAGTCTTCATTACTATTTCTAAATTTCGGAATAATGGTTGATTCGGGTTTTAAAATTTTTAGCGCGTTAAGCCTGAATTCTATTGCGAATAAAAGTTTGTCAGTCAAAATAAAGGAATATAAAAATATAAAATCGGTGGTTGTGTGAAAGAAACACAAAACGAAGTCAGTCAAGATTTTACTTACATCAAATGTGTGTTTGTATTAGTGTGTCGCCATAATTATGGTCAAAAATTATCAAAATCGATGTCATTTTATGGTTATCCAACTAATATACGCACACAAATTTTGTGTACGAACGCAAATTTTTTTCCGCACACTAAGTTAATTAAAAGTTTGTTATTTTTATGGTAATTGTCATAATTTTTTTTGGTGGTTGCTTCTAAAATAGCTGTGATAATACAAAAATATAAAGTTTGTATGCAGTTAAATTGTGATAAATTGGGATCAATTGAGATAATATCGCTAAATACTATTATTGGCAATTTAATAAAGTAATCGTTTTTTTATTAAATAATTTATTGGTGGTGAAAAAGCCAAATTAAAACTCCAAGTGATAACCAAAAATTTTTTTTTTTGCTGTCGCTGTCAAAATTTATCAAGATATTTGTGCTATAAAAAAAATAAAAAAAACATGCTTTATCTTTGTCACTCCAATGCATTTCTTTTTTTTTTGTCTTCTTTCGACTTGACGTCAGTTCAGTCAATTATTCACAGTGGAATTCAAGCTTTATAGTTTTCGTCGAAGCAAAAATTATTATTATAGTAGCTCGTTCCCTTTAATGTATTAGAAATTAAATATGTTTTATTTTAAAATTTTTGGAGAACACATCCTCCGTACAGGTATGTTGGTCACAGAAATGAATTTGGAAATGGTTGCTGGTCAATTGATTTTTTTTTGTAACGATTTAACTTCAACATTTTAAAACATTGTCTGCCAAATTTAGCAATTTACCTTGTCTGTTTCTAGAATTTTTATCATCAAGATATAAACAGAAATAAAACGCTTGGTAATTTCAGTTTTTCCAAACAATCTTATATTTTGTTGTAAATTTTATTTATGTATTAATTTTAATGATGTATTTCAATTATTCTGGGTTGAATAAATTTGTTTTGAATATACAACAATATATAATTTATATAATTATATTTTTTTATATGGATGGAAAAATAATTATACAGTTATATAAATAAATATAATGTTAGAGTTAAGAAAGTGAATTAGAAATGTTCAATACAAAGTATTCAAAATTTGTACAATTGAATACCTGTCTAAGTGGAAGCATCGTTAAATTCACTTCCAAATATTTTTTTTTTGTATTTTTTTATATACTTATATAAATTTGTAAATGATTATAATTATTTTTATTTATTTTATGATTATACAGTCTTTTCTAAAAAAATAAATTATTATTAAATTAGTAAAAATATCGTAAATTAATATTTAGAATACCGTGTCTTATTTTTAATATTAGGTCAATCTTGTTGATCGCGTCCTTCGCTATCTCTTTATATTACAGATGGTAATTGTTGCTTATTTTAAAAATAAATAAAAACGAATTTATTTGATGTCCCGCCATTTTTTTAACAATTCCGAATTTTGTTTAAAAAATTCCTAAGGCGCGAGAATTTTTATTTTATTTTGTGTATTTAGTTTGTTTATAAAAAAATATTTCTTTAGTTTGTATTTTGATTTATTTATTTTCACTACAGTAAAAAAAAAACAAATCAAATCATTTTGTCAATTAGAAATATCTATACCTACTTACATAGAGCGGAGTTCTTTACAGATTGGCACACAATTTCGATAATTTCGAATTTTTCATTTGAGCACGAAAACCTTTAGATTTTGGGTATATGTAAGTACAAATTATAAAGAACTACAATGAATTTTTTTAGGCACTATATTTATGGGAGGAAAACTAAATTTGTTCACTGTACAAAATATGTAAGTTTGTAGATAGGTAATTAAAATATAAAATAAATATACAGACCAAAATACCACGAGCAAGGCAATTTCATTTTATCTTAAACAGTTTCTCAATTTATTATTTGATTTCAGCCGATTTGTTTTGATTTTTATATTTAAAATACAGAAATATTAAATCAATTTATTAGTTAAGTTAGACGATAATACCAGATGTCCAAGATCCTTTTTTTTCTTGTCGGTAAGGTTCCAAGAAGGTGGTCAGGTGTGAAGTTGCTCGGGGGATTCAAGTAGGCACTTGCGGCCAGCTCCGTAACTTGCAAGTTTCACAAGTGATCCTGTGACCTCCACGTGGTTCTAGGCTAAAACACGGCGCTAAGGGAGTCAACCTTAAACAAATCACTGGGCTGGGTTAAGGTGTTAATCGTACCGTATCATTAATCGACCAGACTGGGGGCCCAGCTTTAAAACTAGCTCGGATACTTGGCGCCCTCCGGATTAAGTAGCCTTATCTATGTACTGCGGATCTCTGCACAGATAGACACTTCTTTCTCCGCTACTCGTGGGAACAACTATGGATCTTAATAAAAACAAACAACAACAAAAAGAGTCCGGCTCTCTAAAAAATCCGGGAAAATGTGGACAACGAGACTCGGGTCTGTAGGCCTGACTCTAACTATACAAATAAACGACGGGACATAAGCTCAAGCGAGGCTGGTCCCTCCAGTCGGGTCACCAAATCTGAGTATACAAATACAAAGCGGAACCAAAGCACGAATGAAGCTGGTTCCTCAAAACCAACCTATAATACTAGGAGGAAGGCATGGAGGAACCCTGGAAAAGATCAACAACATCTCGCCAGAAGATAGGACGGTCACCGAGAAAAAGTCGGAAGGCCCTTCAGCTGGCTCACAGCTTAAAATAAATAGATCTCAGGAGGAAAGTCCTAAGAAAGCAAAGCGAACAAAACTCCATGCTACCACTATGAGGCCTGTTAACGAGGTCCTCAAGGATCAGCTTTATTGTGGCAGTTATTGACAAATCCCAAGAGGATGGCAGTATCACGCCCGCCAATTAGAGGAAGGTGGAAGGGACCTTAACCACCACCTACCTTAAAGTCATGTCAAAAAATTCAGAACCTGCTCCGACATGTCGGGACGCGGGCTGGCACAGGAATCAGGTGAAACTGACTGCCTGTGCAGATCAGAGGTCCTTGCTGCTTTATAAGAAGGCAGTGGGAGGACTTGGCGAGGTATGGCCCGGAGCCAGCCTTGCTGTGATTGATAGGGAGGAGATCCCCAGCAGACCAAGAGCTAGGGTGTACATCTATTCGGAGCCTAGTGAACCCGGAGTTGCCAACGCACAACTGGAAAGTTGCCAAGCTCGAGGAGACAAAGGCTGACTAAAGGTCAGCTGTTATCATCTTAAACGGGGAGTCACTGACTGCACTGGAAAAAACCAACGGTTTAATCAACTATGATTTCAATGCAGTCACACTCAACGTGTATAAGAAGAACGCGGACAAGCTGGAGGCTATGAAGTCATCTTCAGAAACTACCGCGATGCTTGATAGCTCATCTGCGTGCGCGGAGGTAGCCAGCCAACCGAAAACTCTCTCCATGGACACGGAGATGTCAACGTCCATGGAATCTTTAAAGAGTCTTTCAGAGGACTTCTCATCAGGGGATGACTCTGATGTTACTATGGTGGAGAAGAGGCTGTAGAGATGATACTGAAATTTCTGCAAGTCAACCTTCATCACTCTAAGGCGGCATCAGCTGCTCTAATTTTCCCAAAATTGGGAAAGAAGCGACAGATGTCGTCTTGATCCAGGAAACTTGGGTCACTGAAGACCGGGTACTTGCGCTCAAGACTCGACTCCCTATTATAGTTTAATGCACGCGAAAAATGAAAGTAAGGTTCGGTCGTACATTCTCATTAAAAATAACATAAGTTGTTTTCTGCTATCAAATTTCAGTAATGGAGATGTAGCAGCCGTCAGCATTGAGGTTGATAAACGAAACCTCTGGCTAGTATCATCCAATCATTCTAGGTGTGCTAATCTTGGGGGCTCAGAAGGGCAAGGTTGGAGTCATCCTTGGGAGTGATGCAAATGCTCATCACACGATCTGTACGTACTTCCGGACTTCATATATGTAACATAGGCAATAAGCCGACCTTTATAACTAGTAATAGACAGGAGGTATTGGATATTACTCTTGTCTCAAGCTTTTTGACGATTAGTCTATTAAACTGGAGTGTCGGAGGACCACTCCTTTTCTGATCTTTGTTATCTTCAATTTGAAATGGGCTTGACTTCTCCAAAAAGTCCAATCTACAGAAACAGGAGGGAAACCAACTGGGATACCTTTAGAACTATTCTGGGTAATTCACTACCAGTTCCGGTGCCAAAACCTCCATAAACTGCGCAAGCGCTAGATGGCTTGGTGGATGAGTTGTTCAGCGCTTTTAATGAAGCGATACTGGGCTCTAGTCACCTTAGCAGGCCTAGGGGTAAATCTCGGCCACCCTGGGGTAGTCCAAGGAGATTCAACAAACAAGTCGAAAATGCAAAAGACTCTTCAAAACAGGACGGAAAATAAAAGCTGCTGTAGACTGGGACTCCTACTATAAGGAAGTCCTCAACATTTATAAATATCAATTTAAAAGTGCCAAGAACAGCTCTTGGATACTATACTGTGGTAAAATTCAGGAGTCTTCGGAGATGTCTAGGCTACGCAAGGTACTAGCAACTGGTCCTTCCATCCCAAGTTATCTTCAACGGACGGATGGGATATGGACCACTAATAGTGCGAAATCGCTGGAACTTCTGATGGAGACTGATTTTCCTGGTTGTTTCGAATCTGTACCTAACACATCAGTAGGCAAAAGGGCAAGTAGCCTCATAGGCCAAATTATTAGCAGAAAAAAGATCCTGTGGGCGATAAACAGTTTTAAACCATATAAGTCGCCTGGACTCGATGGTCTTACCCCTGCGGATATTCAACAAACTACGGATCTAATAATTTCCCGGTTAGAGGTAATTTTCAAAGGCAGCCTAGAACAACGCTCACACTGCAATCCCAAAGACCTTAGACCGATTAGTTTGTCTTCCTTCCTTTTTAAAACACTGGAAAGACAAATAGAAGCTTATATTAGAGGCACGATTGTGTCGGGAAAGCTGTCTAAATCTCAACATGCCTATTGCAAGGGGAGATATGTAGAGACTGCTCTTCATTCTCTTGTATATTTCATTGAAAGATCTTTCGAATATAGAGACTACGCATTGGTAACCTTCTTGGATATTGAGAGGACCTTTAACAATGTGTTTCCAGGGGCTATAACTCGGGCACTTTCAGATCTGGGAGTGGATGAATCACTCAAGGACTGGATAGATCAAATGCTAAGAGGCACGATCATAAATGCTAGTTTTGGGGAATCCTCCGTCAGAAGATTTGCAAGCAGAGGTACGCCACAGGGTGAAACTTGGTCATAAATGACCTGTTGCTGAGACAGGAGGACGGTGGCTTCAAGGTGGTTGCCTATGCGCATGATGTTGCTATTGGTGTCCATGGTAAATATGCCGGCTCCCTTAGTGAGCTTATGCAAAATGCCCTGGTCACTCTTTCATTATGGGCCAATGGATGTGGGTTGAATGCGAACCCACACAAAACCGAATTGGTTCTCTTCTCTAGGAAATATAAACTTCCTCACATCGATCCTCTCACTTTAAATGGGTTCAGCTTGACTTTTACAGTTGAAGCGAAATTTCTGGGTCTGTAATATTCTGGAAAGGGTGCAGAAAGCTACGGTAGTGCTATACTCTTGCAAAAATGCCATTGGGAAAGGATGGGGGCTGGAGCCCCGCATCGTACATTGGCTTTATACCGCAGTAGTCAGACCCATACTCTTGTACGGAATAATAGTTTGGTGACCTGCTCTGAACAAAACTGTCAACCAAAAGCTGTTGACAAAAGCACAGAGAACAATCTCTCTGTGAATCAGTGGTACACTGAGGAGCACATCCACTCAGGCACTAGAGCCCCTGCTATTTTTGACTCCTCTAGATATCTTGGGGAGACAGTTGGCAGCTTGTACTGCCATACGGCTGAAATCCATCTTAATGTGAACCTGCAACAATACAGGCCATCTATTTTGTGCAACAAACAAATTCCCAAGACGGGAAAGTCGGGGTTGGAGTATTCTGCGAGGAACTTCTGTTAAATCTATCCTTCCGTCTCCCCGACTAATGTAGCATTTTTCAAGCTGAAGTAACTGCCATAAAGGAAGTCGTAGACTGGTTGAGGTATAATGTAATATCGGTTTGTGATATTCGCACATACACGGACAGTCAGTCAGGCTGCCATTAAAGCGCTTTAGTCACACCTCCTCACGTCGAAAGTAGTCCAGAACTGTCTCTCATCTCTTAACGAGATGGCAGATCAGTTCAACATCCACATTTTATGGGTTCCAGGACATTTCATAAGTACAGGGAATATAAACGCCGATGAACTGCCTCGACGTGGTATAACGGACTACTTCTCAGAAAGCAGAAAGGGTATTGAAATGCCTCTTGCGGTAAGCAAACTGCTGCTTCAGAAAAAAGCTAGCAAGCTGACGAATAACAGATGGTCAAGTATCACCTCATGCGTAATAACTTCAGACTTCACACTTCAGCGAATTCAGATCAGTGTGGTTGTTGGAGTGATTACGGGGCACTGTCTCATAGGGAGGCATAGTTGCGATGACGAAGAGGAGGAAGAGACAGTACTTCATCTTCATTGCACCTGCCCTCGTTTGGCACGAAATAGAATAAAGTTTCTAGCGGCACCCCTCTTCAAGGACCTGACGGACCTCTGTAGGATGGACGTCAGGAGTATCCAGCGCTTTGTTAACAGCTCAAAATGGTTCCAATGAGTTGGAGGAAACAATTATTTGTGGTATGGCTACCGACCATTTTTGTGTCTATGCCTGGTCCTAGTGGACCGCCACCCAAACCAAACCTAACCTATAACCTAAGGTTCCAAGAAGCAACAGAAAACTTCTCGATTGGGGAGTACCTAGTTCAAATTCTGTTACCCGGTAATTCATTTTTTTTGGGTGCTGAGACCCAATTTAATATAGACCTCGAGTTCACAAAAAAAAAAAAAAAATCCTGGATCCTTTTCTTATTTTGGTTGTCTATTATGAATATTTCCGTAGAGAAGCATTAAGAGGTCTGATTTCATTTTTGGGTCGCTTGGACCACATAAAAATCAATCAGAAACAAAACGTCTTGCACCGCTTTAGGCCGTACGAGGGAGAAACCTCAATCCAAATATACCTACAGTTAAAAACTTAGTACCGACCACTTATGGTAACTGCGGACAACAGTATTAGAAGTGAAAACTGTTATTGCTAGGGTCACCATCACCAATTAAGAGGTTCAACCTAAGCCAACCAGAAGTAGCAATCCACTTTAGCCTTAAATCTTTCTTTGGTTTGTTGGAAAAAAAAGATTATTGAACGGATTGCGTACAGCTTTACTGACCGTCCACAAGGAAAAATATTTTTTTCTTCAATAGTCAAATTCAAAGCCTCAATGACACCAAGAGTCAACTCTATATACTTGGCTTGAAAAACCAAAAACTGATCTGAAAGCCAATGGGCTTTTTTAGCACAACAATGTCATTTCCTGAAATCTATCTTTAGAGGTATCAAGAACAGCAATATGAGCACATTTGCAGATTTTAGATTTTTTAGCTCAGCATTTGCTGATTTTAGGTGATTTTCAAAAAAATCGAATTTTCTATGAAATGTAAGGAAATAATCAAGCAATCTAACTGCACGTTGGCACAACAATTCCAGGTCCTAAAATCTATCTTTAGAGGTATCAATAACCGCAATCAGAGCACAATTGCAGATTTTGGATTTTTTACCTCAGAATTTACTGATCAAGGTGGTTTCCAAAAACATTGAATTTTTTATGAAATGTGTGGAAATAATCAAGCAATCTAAATGCACGTTGGTACAACTATTACAGGTCCTTGAAACCTATCTTTAGAGGTATCAAGAACCTTAATCGAAACATAATTACAGATTTTGGATTTTTTAGCTCAGAATTTGCAGATGTGCAGTCGAAACTCGAAATTGCCAGCTTAAACATATGCTTGCAATTTAATGCCCTTTGCAGGTCGAATTTGCCTCGATAACACAAATAAAAGAATAAACCCTCAGGGGCAGAAAATATTGCTGAACCTATAATGCTGTCGAATACAATCGTTGAGAGTAGCTTCTGAAATGAAAATGTTCTAGATCCCTTATTTTTAGGGTGTAACACAATGCGATCTAGCAGAACCTTTTTTTATTGTTGTTGATCAACCGGAACATATGAGACGAATAGCTCACTAGTTCAGCAAAGTGTTCCATTTAGTCTGAACATCTGGTATAGAGTCTTTATAGTATCATCTACTTGACAGTTAGTACATTTAAAAATAATTAAAAATTCCAATACATTTAATATTGTTACATCAGTATATGATGTAGTTAGAGATTATACTTTAAAATTAAGTAACTACTTTGTTTTTAATTTGAAGTTTAATTCATTTTAAATTTTAGTTTATTTGCATCTTGGACCTTTATCGTTCTTTAGTTTAATATAATTTACATTTTTCTCTTTTTACTTATCTAATTTAATTATAACTAAAACTAATTTTTAATATTGAAAATGGGATAATATCTTTATATAGATATAGTTTATCCCAATATTCATTATATAATACATGTAATGTAATTTTGTAACTATTTATACTTACAAATGTAGATCTTACTTATAATAAATAATAATTAAGAGATATGCAATTTTACATTTTTTTTTTTTAATCCTTTCAAATTTAATTGATAGATTTTCTTATTTTTGATTTTATCACCACAAAGCTTGTGACAGCTTGACTCAAATTCGTATTTTTCTGGATATGTCAGTCTGTAGTGATCAAATAATAATTTGAACCCTACATTGAATTTGATACTTCGGTCACTGTACAAAATTATATATCGATGACGTTGTTGAATCACGGATCAACAGGTTTTAAAATTATGTTATCTCAAAATGCTCAATATGCATTTTGTATATAAATTATATTTTTTGCACTTTTTGATAATGTGAGAAAATTAGTATATGTTATGTATATATTCTGTACATACATAACATATAGAATGTAGAATGTAGTGTAGAATGTATCACATTTTGTATAAATAGCACGGAATGTGGTAAAATAAAGCAGAATTAAAACGAACGTTAAACTAGTTTAATTAAAAGTTCTCTCGAGTATTCGCTTGGCCCTTTCCTGGTAACCAGACTAATACTCCCACAAATTCAAAGCAGAGACTTGAGTTTTTCATGGTCCTTCGAGCCGGATGCGCTACAAAGAGCGTATTCCGCAATCAGCAAGTCCGAAGCCAGTCAACAACAATCGGATATTCAGTGCCATCTTTACCACAAGAGGAGCCAAATTCCGAGGCTAGTAAAACAACAAGTCGGACAAGCAGGTATTGACGTCGTTCCAGACGAACCATCTGCAAATCAACAAGCGCTACACAGAGCGCATTGCCCGAGCCGATAACAACAATCGGGAAAGACTGCGGCTGACGTCGTTCCAGACGTAACGGCAGCAAAAATTTGATACGCCACAACCAGCGTAAATTAATTAACAACATGGAGAGCAAACTACGGCTGCAGGCAGAAATTGCCGAAGAAATAACAACGTTGCAGAGAAATTATGGCAAAGATAGCTTATCCCGCAAAACTAAGTCGTACTTGGAATCGCGGATAGCAAAGGTAAAGGCTTTATACGTGAAGTATTTAGCAGGCGACGAAGAAATTCGTGCTGCAGAGCCACCGCTAGATTCAAGTCATCCATACCTCAAAAAGAGGAAAGAAGTTTCGGAGAATTACGAGATTCTGATAGCTGACATGCGCCAACGGTTAAACGCCGGACCTCCATTAACACCAACAATATCGACGGCGGATATTTCACAACTTCAGCAATTCGATATCAGCGGATATGACGAGTTTGTGGTTACGCCACCCGATATCCCGGGTTTCGGTGCAAAAACCCATGCTCCGTCAAACAACAACGAGGGGGCAGAGCCGAAGCAAAGTGAAAGCGATGAACCCCAACAACATTCATCGCTACATGGCAAGGAGCGAGACACATCTGATGGACATGGCATCAGGCAGTTGCTAAAAAAACAGGACGTGCTAATGCGTCAATTGTACAAAAAAATCGGGTCAATTGATTACGCCTTAGAAATGGGAGAAGTTACAAAGGAATATGTGCAACTAAAGGTTCATCAGTTGCTAAAGGGAGTAGACCAAATTGATGAGCTGCACACTACTATCATGGTGGAGTCAGAGGAAGAACATCGGACAGATAATTATTTCATAAATAACTACCATGACACCTTGCAGGATAAAGTGGAAACAACAATTATTCGACTGCAGCAAGCTCAGATTGAGGCAAAAGAAGTTTCAACAGGTTGTACCAAGCTCCCAAAAGTGGAAATTCCCACTTTTTCCGGAGATTATGAGCAGTGGAGTTCATTCAACGACATTTTTACCGAAGTTATTCATAGGAATAAGAAAATTTCCGATACGGTGAAAATGACGTACCTAAAATCTCACGTTCAGAAGAGTGCGGCCCAGCTGATCCGTCACCTATCAACAACGGGTGAGAATTACAGAGCGGCCTGGGACTTGCTTCAGGCAAGATTTGAAAATCCAAGATTATTGGCGAGCAAGTATTTCAACACATTGTTGTCATTACCAACCATACAAGTAGCCACTGCCGGGGCAATTCGTAACCATCACGATACTGCAAAGGAGATGTTGCACAATATAGAACGACTACAAATGTCCATCCCATTTGAGTCATTTGTGGCATTTATATTGCTAAAGAAGTTAGATCCCGATACCGCTAGGCTGTATGAAACAACATTAGCCAAACCTCGAGAAGTTCCAAACATAAAAGAATACTTCAATTTTATGGAGAGAAGATTCCAGTCTTTGGAAACCATGGGGAGCGCCAAACCAACAACGGTAAGAGCACCTCCACTGACCACGCCACCATTAAATAGAGTGGTTGCAGCGACGTCCATCAACAAATGTCTGGTCAAACCTTGCAGAGAAAATCACAGGCTGGATCAATGCAGCCAATTCAGGGAAATGTCGACACTGGATAGAGCAAGGTTGATAAATGAGTCCGGCCGCTGTGTTCGTTGCCTCTCCCAAGCTCATAAGAGAGGTGATTGTAGAGCGGCAGTATGTATTGTCTGCAAGGGGCAACATCACACCCTTCTGCATTGCAACAACGCCGCTACAACGAGCATGAGCACAGCTAAGACTTTTCGAGTATAAATAATGCTGGCATATGTCGGCAGACTATCAACGTCGAGATAGCACCAAGATTCTTTGGAGGTTTTCGTTTGAATATCGATGCCTTAATATTTGATAAACTGGCGCAACAGCTTCCTGAGACCAACATCAATGTCGACAAATGGAAGCATCTCCACAACATACAGTTAGCGGATCCACAATACAATATGTCACAACCCATTGACCTGGTAATTGGTGCGGACTATTACCCATTATTAGTAACCAACGATATCCTGAAGGGAGAACGCCATGAACCCATGGCTCAACGTACGGAATTTGGGTGGACCATTATTGGCAACTTAGGAGCCCTTGCAGACCAAACAATAACAAGCAAGGTGACTACCAAGACGATTGAGGAACAACTAAAATTATTCATCGAAAACGACAATATTCCAGAGGAAAGGAGCCGCACTGAGGAAGAAATCAAGATTGAGTCACATTTTGAGTCAACTGTAGAGCACTGCCCCGATGGAAGATACATGGTGAGGATTCCATTTAAGACAAATAATATCAACTTGGGGGAGTCAAGACGAACAGCGGTAGCCAGATTATTACAGCTCGAAAGAAAGTTCGACAAGGATGCATCTTTCAAGCAGAATTATCATCAGTTCATGCAAGAATACATTGACCTAAAACATATGAAGATAATCAACACAGAGTTTGAACGCTTGAAAGCGAGTGAAAGCTATTATATACCACATCATGGCATTATAAAGCAAGATAGTACAACTGTGGCGACACCACTTACCCCATTACCAAACCTTGAATTTATCTACGTGACGATAGGGAACAATTTAGTTCGCGGTTTCGGCGTAGAGCGCTACTATCAAAAATCATACATTTTCCGGCAACTTGGGTTAGAAAAAGAGAAGAGTAAGTTAGTTAGTCTCTTGTCATTAATCGCGAATAAAAGAAATTTCTTCAGCCATTTTTAATACGTCGTATTCTTTATTATTAAATTTATTTTTATAATTTAAATAATCATTATAATTTTAAATAAATTTATTTGATGAATTGCTAATGCTCGAGTGTATTAATTTATTTTCGACGAATCGAAGAGTGCAGGATATAATTGCGTTTGACGTCCAGAATATCGCTGGACATACTTTCCACGTTCATCCATTGTGGAAGTAATATAGAGGACAAGATACAATTTAGCAGGATATATTTACACCTGTACCAGCATCTTTACATCCCTCTATACAACTACCAAACTCCGGGTCGTTTTCGACGCTTCTGCAAAAACAACTACGGGAGTGTCACTAAATGATTTAATGATGACTGGCCCAAAATTGCAAGAGGACTTAGTTGACATTCTCCTCCGGTGGCGTAGACACAAATTCGTCATAACCGCTGATATCGAAAAAATGTACAGACAAATTTGGATTCATAAACGGGATCGAGATTTTCAGCGCATATTATGGCGAAATGATCCAACAAAACCTATGGCCACCTACAGACTAAACACTGTTACATATGGCACCACCGCTGCCAGCTTCTTAGCCGTAAGAGCGTTATTAAAACTAGCAGAAGATAATAGCAGTATCTATCCAACCGCTGCTAAAATTCTATCATCAGATTTGTACGTAGATGATCTTTTAACTGGAGGTGACAGCAAGGCGGAAATAATCTTGGCCGTGAATCAGCTAAGGACTCTCACGGAGCTAGGCGGAATGACTCTAAGGAAATGGGCTTCGAATTCTGCGGACGTTCTGGATCATATTCCCAGTGAATTGCATCGTACAGGCAACCTATCAATCAAGCTAAATGATTCCGTCAAAACCTTAGGGATAATATATCATCCCCTTGTGGACGTTTTTAAGTTCGATGTATCCGAATTGCATCTATCCGATTGCAATCCAACAAAGCGTTCATTGTTATCAGATTCCTCAAAATTATTCGACCCCATAGGATGGCTATCACCAATAACCATCACGGCCAAACTGATGATGCAAGAAGCTTGGAGAATTGGAATAGATTGGGATGAATCATTACCAGCAACATTAAACACTAGCTGGGTTAAGTACAAAGAGGAGATGTCAATAATGACGGAGATTGCAATTCCTCGATGGATTGGTATAACGAGGGAGTCATCAGTTGAGCTTCATGGATTTGCAGATGCATCAGAGATGGCATACGCTGCCGTGGTATATTGCCGAAACATCGACAGTATGGGCAACATTACGACAAACTTATTAATGTCAAAAACACGAGTGGCCCCTATCAAAACAAAGCTGCCAATTCCACGTCTTGAGTTAAACGCAGCATTGCTATTGGCAAAACTGATGAATCATGTTCAGAGTGCTATGGGACTCAATAACGTCAAAACGTATGCCTGGTCCGATTCAACAATTACATTGTGTTGGATAAAGGGGGAACCAAACCGGTTCCAAACATTTGTGGCAAATAGAATATCGACTATAAATAGTATGTTACCAACAACAACATGGAATCATGTGAAGTCAAGTGACAACCCGGCGGACATAGCATCACGTGGAACAACTCCACTGGCGCTGGCAAACAACCATTTCTGGTGGAAGGGACCTGACTTTATTCAAAACGAGGTAATATCAGATACACCTACACCAGAAAACCTGGTGGTATTAGAACCAAATGACTTAGAGGAAAAGGTCGTGCAAGCATTCATCGCAGTAAAAGAAGCCAACCCGTTTGCAGCACTATTCAAGCGCCATTCCAACATCAACAAATTGAAACGGATCATCGCGTACTGTAAACGTTTCATTAATCGTAATAAACTTGCAAACCAATGGAATGAAGTGCCATCAAATCAAGAACTCCAGGACGCGGAAAGTACAATCCTCAGAATCATGCAAGAACAAGATTTTCATGATGAAGTTCTCTGCCTCAAGTTTGCAAGAAAAATTAACAACAAAAGCAGGCTTGCGTCATTGAACCCAATGGCAGGCGATGACGGCCTGTTACGTGTAAATGGGCGTTTACGAAAAGCAGATCTTCCAGCCACCAGCCGATATCCGATCATTTTGGACAGCCATAATATTATCACACTACGAATCATTGAAGAAACCCACCGTAACACGATGCACGGTGGTACTCAGTTGACTTTAGCACACTTAAGAAACAAATACTGGGTTATAGATGGTAAGCGTGCTGTCCGCAATGTAGTGCGAAAATGTCTAAAATGTTTCCGCTACAAACAACACATATCGGATCAACTAATGGCATCTTACCAGCAGCTAGGGTTCAGCCAGGAAGAGCATTCGCAAAAACAGGAATCGACTATGCTGGTCCCATCCAATTAAGGACAACTAGAGGAAGAGGTTACAAGTCATATAAAGGATACATAGCTCTATTCATATGCATGGTAACAAAAGCTATTCATATCGAGATAGTTAGCTGCTTAACAACAGCAGCATTCATTGCCGCCTACAAACGATTCGTGCCAGACGAGGCTTATGCACGGATATTTACTCCGACAACGGAACTTATTTCGTTGGAGCTGATGCTGTATTAAAGAAGAATCATCACACCGCCATAAAATCACTACCAACCGACATCGCCGCTATGATAGCTGTTGATGGTACTAACTGGCATTTCATACCACCTCATGCTCCTCACTTCGGAGGCATTTGGGAAGCAGGAATAAAATCAGTAAAATTCCATCTCAAGAGGGTTGTAGGAGAATCCACATTAACATTTGAAGAACTGTACACGGTAACCAGCCAAATCGAGACATGTCTCAACTCCAGGCCATTAATAGCACTTTCAAATGATCCTTCTGATCTAACAGCACTAACACCAGGGAATTTTCTTATCGGTGATTCACTCAAGGCGCCACCATCTGCGAGCATCGAAGCCATTGGGTTAAATTCAAGATGGCTCATGATTGAATAAATGGTACAACAATATTGGAAACGCTGGTCATCCGAGTACATTCACCAACTACAACAGCGGTATAAATGGAAAAATGTTCAACCCAATCTAAAAGTACACGATCTAGTACTATTAAAAGATGATCAGCTACCTGCCACTCGATGGAAATTGGGACGTGTTCTTGAGGTTCATGCTGGCAGGGATGACCTAGTTAGAGTCGCAACAATTAAATGCCAGGATGCGACATACAAAAGACCAATTGTCAAATTATGCAAACTTCCGATTGAGAAAGAACTTAGTGATGCAGCACCTGCACCATATATTGACAACGGCTCCGCTAGCAGTAACAGCGCAGGCCCTAGACAAGAAAAAGTCAGCAACGCATTACCTAGCAGTAACAACGCTGCTCCCAGGCAACAACCTCAGCGACGAGCAAAGCTAGGTAGAGCAAACCAAGTAGCTCTTGCAATTTTCTCTTTTTGCTGCCTTCTGGGGTTAGCACAAGCAGACATCCGGATTACTTCATTCAACAAGTCCACCGGAATACATTTCGAGGAATTAGGCAAGCTCGAAATTGTGGCAATGAGATGGACATTAGTAGTTCATTACAACCTGAGCAGCTACTGGGATGAAATTGAGAATTTTAAGCAAGCTCACACCGAGTTAACAACGGTGTGCGCGGAGCTTAATCTAAGTTGTAACATCATGCTCCAACAACTCCTATGGCAATACAATAATTTGATCGCAGATAATGTGCTATTGTTTGAAAGCAATCAGGATCGGAGACGGGTTAAACGCGGTTTCGGAGATACCGTCGGCCTGGTACTAGGGGACATGTTCGAAGTTCTTAGTCAGCGTGAGGCTGAAATATACGAGGCTCAGTTTGAGGCAATTGGCAACAACGAGAATCATCTATTGGTTCTGATAAAAAATCAAACAAACGTAATAGATAACACCGTAAAGTTAGTGAGACATAACTCCAACCTTACCATCACAGCGATAAACAACTTAATCAAGGAACAACATCGTCTGCGACAGGATATGATGCTGCTACAGGAATATAGAACATATGAAGATAGAGTGCGCTCAGTGTTTATAAACTTGCTTGAAATGACTTTAGTGCTTAAGAGCCTTGAGGATACACAGCAAGGCTTACTTGACGTGGTTCATCATGTTCATCAAGACATTCTGCACCCGTCCATACTTACACCAACTCAGCTAGAAGAAGAGCTGCAAGTGATCCGACAACACGTGCCAACAACCATTACTCTTCCGGGCCACAATATTCATGACCTCCGTCATGTGTACCAAAGTATGACCGTACGCAGCCGAGTAACCCAGAAGTATGTAATAATTGAAATCATAATACCACTTTCGTTTGCATGGGATTATACGCTTATAGCTATAATTCCTGTACCAGATATTGCTCATGGAAACACGCAGTCACACATTGTCCCTTCAACTGACTATTTGGCCATGGACAATCGGCGCGAACATTTCGCGTTGATGACAAAAGAAGATGTAAACCGATGCCATATGTTCCAACATAAGCAATTTTTGTGTGAAGTGTCACCTATTATTTCCCTGAATGACCCTAATCAATGTGAGATAGCCATTTTGCAACAGAAGGACGGGTTAGACACAACATGCAACATTAGAACAATAAACGCTACCAACCATTGGATTAAACTTCATGTCCCAAATCAGTGGATATATGTGGTACCAAACGAAACTACTGTTGATGTCATATGTGATTCCAGAATACAGCCTTACATCTTTCATGGTTCCGGTATAGTAGAAATCGAAGCCGGCTGTGTGTTACGAGACGCCAATATTCAAATTATTGCCATAGGGACCGCTCAGCATAGCATCAAAAAAATGTTATATGAAACAGCACATTTAATGCATGGTGCCCATAATTTGCACGATTTGGTTACATCGATAAAGAAGAACATGGCTCACAACGATTTAAACTTGTTGACTACACCAGAAACAACTGAGCTGGAGAACCAGTTGAATGAGTTGAGGGAGAAGGAAGTACTACCTATCCATCAGAACATTCATCACGTTCACCATTATACGATGATTCACGTGATATTTTGGAGTTGCTTAGCTATAGGAATCAGCTGGATTACATGCAAAATAAGGGGAAGACGGATACCCAACAGACCTCCTTCTCCACTTCCAGGCTCGGCTGACAGCATTGTATAAACATTGTGAGAGGCTATAAAATTATGTTATCTCAAAATGCTCAATATGCATTTTGTATATAAATTATATTTTTTGCACTTTTTGATAATGTGAGAAAATTAGTATATGTTATGTATATATTCTGTACATACATAACATATAGAATGTAGAATGTAGTGTAGAATGTATCACATTTTGTATAAATAGCACGGAATGTGGTAAAATAAAGCAGAATTAAAACGAACGTTAAACTAGTTTAATTAAAAGTTCTCTCGAGTATTCGCTTGGCCCTTTCCTGGTAACCAGGCTAATACTCCCACAAATTCAAAGCAGAGGCTTGAGTTTTTCAGACGTAATTATTATTCATGTGTGTTTTATTTATCACAAACACATAAATCGTATAGTCGATGGATGACCCCGACGTTAATTTAATAAAACTAACGTTTTATCAAAAATTTCAACGTGGTTGCAGACGAGCGTATCATCAGATAACTCTTCGAGTTTTGTCAAATGACTTTCGGTCCGCGCAACGCGGCACAATTATTCCAGCGATTGATGCACGCTGTATTATATGGATTGTCATTCTGTTTCGTATACTTGAATGATGTGTTGATAGCTTCTAGTTCTTGGGAAGAACACCTGCAGCATTTAGATGTCGTTTTTAAAAGGTTGTCAGAATATGGACTAATTATTAACGTCGACAAGTGAGTATTCGCCAAACCAGAAGTATTATTTTTGGGCCATTTGGTGAACGACCGAGGTATTTTACCATCACCAACAAGAGTTCAAGTCATTGAACAGTTCGAACGTCCAACAACGGTACAACAGTTAAAACGTTTTTTGGGAATGATTAATTTTTATCGGCGATTTATTCCATTTCAAGGATACCGAAAAGGCAGCAAAATTCCTATCGAATGGTCGCGCTTTCGAGGCATGTAAGACAAAATTATGCGAAGCAACGGTCTTGGCACATCCTATAGTTTCGGCACGTTTATCCATTATGGTCGATGCTTCAGACACTTCCGTAGGTGTGGTAGTTCAGTAATTCGTTAATAATACGTGGCAACCACTCGGGTTTTCTTCCGTGCGCCTTACAGAAACTCAAAAGAAATACAGCGCATACGATAGGGAGCTGTTGGCGGCTTACAGTGGAATAAAACATTTTCGTTTTTATTTAGAAGGTCGCAATTTTACCTTATTTACAGATCATAAGCCGTTGGTTTTCGCTTTCTATCAAAATCTCGACAAGGCGTCACCTCGTCAGCGAAGGCATTTGGATTACGTTGGGCAATTCACCACTAACTTACAACATGTATCTGGTGTTGATACTGTGGTCGCAGACGCACTCTTTCGCGGGTTGAACAAATCGACATTCACAAGAGTATTGATTATTCAGCAATCACTGAAACACAGACCACAGACGAGGAATTATTTAAATTAATCAAGGATGCTAATACAGCGTTAAAGTTCGATCAGTTTCCTGTATCTTTCAATTAAAAAAAAAAAAGGTTATTTTATGATATTTCCACAGGCAAACCTAGGCCATTCATCCCGGTCGCATATCGTAAACAGGTTAAAGACCGTCAAGGTAATATGGCCATCAATTAATATGGCCATCAATTAATAAGGACGTGAAATTATTGGCTCAGGCATGCATAGCGTGCCAAAAATCTAAGATAAGTAGGCACACCAAGTCACCTACAGGAGTTTATAAGCCAACATGCGAACATTTAAGGGAAATCCATTAGGACATTATCGGTCCACTCCCGATTTCGATTGGACAACGTTATTGCGTAACTTTGATTGACCGATATACACGGTGGGCCGAGTCAGTTCCAGTGCCAGACATAACAGCGACCACAGTGGCTTTTGCAGTGTATTCGTCATGGATCGCACGTTTCGGCGTGCCATCATTTATAATAACTGATCAAAGGGGCACAGTTCGAATCTCAACTTTTTTTGGAGTTGACGGCACTATTAGGCTTCACATGTAGGCGCACCACGAGCTACAACTCGCGATGTAACGGGATGATGGAGAGGTGGCACCGTTCTTTGATTATTAGAAACACAGGAGAGTTTGATAACGCAGACCGAATTGGTCAAAACATTGAAAGAACCTTTTAGCGAATAAAGACCAGCAGTGGCTACGCGACATGCTCAGGACAAAATTTTTGTGAGCCAACATTTAGAGCACATATGTTTTATTGAGAACGGACGCTGTGCGGAAGTCATTACAACCACCGTACACCGGTCCTCATCTCGTAATTAAAAAACCCCAAAAATTTTTTCGATGTAAATATTAACGGTAAACAAAGCAGAATTTCTATTGATCGTCTCAAGCCAGTTTTTTCAGAAAATATGGGTGATACGCCTAAAGTAATGCAGAATCCGCTCGAAAACTTTTGACAGTCGGTGAATGGGACTAACGATCCATCTCAGTTAGCGCAAGAACGGCGAGTTATCGCACCTGATAAGCAAGAACCTGGTCCAGCAGTTACAAGGAAAGGCCATGTTATTAAACTTCCATTACGTTTCAGTGATTAGGTCTCGCGAAAGTTTAGAGAAATTTCACTGGAGGGGGAGTGTGAGGCAATCCATTTTCAATTTGAATTTTTTATTTTTGTTTAACAACCTATTGAGTTGAATTGGCATATTTTTGAATGAATAATATGAAGTGTAGGTGTACATCTCTTTATTTCTTTAGTATGAACACCGGAATGCAGATGGATATGTAGTGCTATAGAAAAAGAGAGATACACCAATTTTTTAGTAGTTAATAAAAAAAACAAAAAAAATGTGTTTGCAACTCATGGGATACCCAAAGTTATGATATGTGATAACATGCCATTTGCGTCGCATGAAATGGAGGATTTCAGCAAAAACTGAGAATTTGTAATAAAAACATCGAGACCAACGTACTCAAGATCGAATGGGCATGCCGAAAAAGCAGTCAATATAGCAAAGAACCTGATTAAGAAAGCAATAGAAGACAAGGATATCCAATATGTGCTGTTGGAGTACAGGAATCATCCAGTTGCCAATTTAGGTGTGTCAGCAAGCCAGTTAATGTTCAGTCGGCGAACTGGAACGAAAATTCTGATAAGGGAGAGTATGTTTTAACCCAGAGTAGAATTAAATGTAATAGCAAAATTAAAAGCGAATCAGGAGAATTCAAACTATTACGATAGAAGAACAATGAAAAGACCTGATTTTGCTGAGGGGCAAACGGTAGTATATAGAAAAAATGGTATCCGATCACATGGCCGACAACCATTTCGCCGACCAGCCACTTCGCCGACAACTACATTGCCGACAAGAACTTTGGCCGACACAACCACATCGCCGACATGACAGATGGCCGACACAACCACATCGCCGACAAGACAGATGGCCGACAAAACCATATCGCCGACAGGACAGATGGCCGACACACCACATCCCCGACAGGACAGATGGCCGACAACCCCATCGCCGACAAGACAGATGGTCGACACAACCAGATCGCCGACAAGACAGTTGGCCGACAAAACCATATCACCGACAGGACAGATGGCCGACACACCACATCGCCGACAGAACAGATGGCCGACAACTACATCGCCGACCAGACAGATGGCCGACCACTAAATTCCAAAGGACACAACACCGTCGTCGACAAGACTGATGTCCGACACAACTATATTACCAACAGGACAGATGGCCGACACAACTACATCGCAGACAAGACAGATGGCCGACATAACCACATCGCAGACAAAATAGACAGCAGACACAGCCACATCGCCGACAGGACAGATTGAACATCTTATGCAAATTAGTTGTCCAAACACGTGGCAGCTGCTACAAGTATTAGAAGAAGGAGTACCTTTTCGCGAATTGTTTCTGAGATGCAAAAATTACGCATGGAATTCAACTTGAATTAGCACAGGAATAAGATATACAAAAATGAATGTATTATACATGGATGCATGGAGTAATGATTCATCGTGCCTATTTTGAAATGAGTTGACCAAAGAATCAAGGCAGCTTTATGCTTATTTGAGTACGATATATTCCATCATTAACTCCTACTTCAGAGGGTATATCGAAATATTTGTTTAATTGAAAAGAGGAAAGTTACTATTCTTAGTATTACAAAATATTTATTTAAATCAAATTACAGTTTATTACAGTAATTTCTGTGGCGATTGCACTTACAGAGTTTTCTTCAGGAAACATAATTTTTATTTATCTGATTAAATCCGTACAGTCAGACGTCAAACCACTAGGTGTATTCTCATCGTATAAAGTCTTAATTCGCGCACCATTTGTATTTTCAAAAAATGTATTTAAGTAGCTACTTAAAAACGTAGAAAAAAGAGGATTCAGATTATTAACTAATTGTAAAACATACACATTAAATTTATTTACGAAATTAAATCTGGATGGTGAAGAAATTGAACACACAGATACTTTTTTCTGAGTTTCCGAATAGAACCAAGAAACTAAGTTGGTATTTAATAAAGAATCATTTTCACTTAATTTTGTTCCATAAACAACCAACAGCTTACCTAATGCATCCAAAAAGACATTTTTTGGAGAACATATTCGTTTTAACTCTTTCGCAGTTCACTTTTAACGTCCTTCCTTATGCAGTAAGTAACCAAATTTGGGACATAAGGCTATAGGCCCGTTTTGCGTATACCATGCCAGGCGCTTCAGGCCAGCCTATAGTACTGACATGCAAGGTGGGTCGGCCCACGAATTCTGCACTCTCCTCAGGGGGTCATATTTGTGTTCATCGTCATCACCGATCGTAATCAAATGATGCAAAATCCCTTTTGAATTTCACCCCTATCGGGATTCGTACCCGGTACAAGTCATTCAAAAATTATTGAAGAAAATTCGTTTTGTCTTATTTTAATAACTACTTCGCCACAACCCACAAATATTTAAAAATCTCTGTTAAGTCGTTTTGCTGACTAAAATAACTGGAAGGTACAGTGTAAACATACATCTGCTGACATGATGATTACAGTTCAGTGTATAGGTAGAGTGGAAAAATCTACCCATGAACAACGACGTTCATTTTTTCATTTTTTTATTGTCAGTCTTCGTTGGTCTTCTACCCAGTGCAGTTCACATCAGCAAGGAATGCTGTTTTTTGTAAAATAAGAAATCAGTAAATAAAATTTAATAAAGTGATTAAAATAAAACAAACAAAGGTGTTTAATATTTCGGCGAATATTTATTACAAAGAAAAGATCCGGCAAATCCCGCAACATTTGGTCCTTCGAGCCGGATCTCCGTGTAATAGTCATCGAATATTAAGCATTGTAATTGTGAAATTAAAAGTCATCAAGAAGTGTCGGCCATATTGGAACGCTCAACAATTGTTAAAACGTATTGTTCAAATCAATATAAATTTGAGCCGTATCATCAAAGAGTGTCGGCCATTTTGGGACGCTCAATAATTTTCAACAAAAAAATATAATATAAATTTGAGCTTTATCATCGATCATGTGGCTGCATTTAACCAACAAATTCAACTATAACTATAGTATATCTCGACAGTAATATATTTAACTCTCATCTATATTGCAACTATAATTCAACTATACTATATCTCAACGTTTACCGCAACTGTAATATATATCAACTATATTGCAACTATACCTCAACGTTTACCGCAACTGTAATATATATCAACTATATTGCAACTATATTTCAACGATATAACTCAAGGGCTATATTTCCATGCCAACCGTTATAGGTATAATATAACGGTCAACGTGCAACAATAAAACACATGGTATTTGCCAAGAAAGTGAGGTTAAATACACAAATCATCTGGAAAACAAAGACTGGTAAAATTTCAATATTTATAATTTATATCAAATTTAATTCTTAATTGTAACTTGATAATATTTATTGTATTCATATCTTTGGTTGTGTCCTACTTAATTAAAATGTCTGTCGAAGTGATTCGATGTCGAAGCATAATCAGCGCGTTGCAAGGTCGCATAAAATATTATGAAGATCAGTTAAATTTAGATGAAAATAATTTAACACAAGGTGATCTTGAATCTATGTTAGACCGAATTAAGTCTCTTTATTTAAGATTTGACGATGCTCAGTTCAAGCTCGAGGAACTTGAACCCACGGAAATGGATTCACCCGCGCGCGATAAATTTGAAACATATTGCAGAACTGTCGAATCCCAGATTCGAAATAGATTGCATGAGTGTGACGGAAGTTCCGTCAATTTATCCAATATTAACTCATTGCATAAAGCAAGTATTGATCTTAAATTTGCTTCATTACCATTGCCTGAAGTTCCATTACCAAAGTTTGATGGGTCTTTTCTTTCATGGGTCGGTTTTCGTCAAACGTTCGCACAACGGGTTCACAACGAAACCAGAGTCAATACAAATCTTAAGTTTTCCTATTTGGAACATTGTCTTAGGGGAGGTTCAGCATATCATTTCATTGAGTCCATTCCAAATGCTGACGGCAATTACGAACAAGTTTGGAATGCTCTTTTCAAGCATTATGAGAACCAGCCGCGAATTAGAACATTGCATATGCAGGCATTATACAAGCTTAAACCAATTCGAACGGAAAACAATGCAAGGGATTTACAAATCTTCATTGATTCCTTTTGGAAACAGTATAATGCACTCAAATCATTGAAAGTACCAATCGATCAATGGGATCTGATCTTGGTGTTCCATGTTTGTCAGTTAGTTGATCCTATATCACGCCATCAGATTGAGATCAAGAAACCAGTTGATCGAGATCCAACCATTCAAGAGGTCATAGACATTTTAAGTCAACGTGCTCGAGTACTGGAGACTCTCGCTCCCGTAAGTAGTAGTACTCCTAAGATAATCTCTGATATCAAAAAACCTCAAAAATCAAAATATGCTATGGTGGTCACTGGTGCTCAGAAACCGATATCATGTCGCTATTGTAATTCCGATCACTTCATTTATAAATGTGAATCATTTAAATCGTTATCATTGAAGGATAGAAATCAATGGATCAAAGAGAAAAAATTCTGCCATAATTGCTTTGGAACCCATCAGATTTCTAAATGCAAATCAAAGCTTTCATGCTATACTTGTAAAAAAAGACATCATTCCCTGTTGCATAACCCAAGTTACTTCACCAACCAAAACCAATATGACATGACGGTCATTTCTAGTTTGATGTCATCCGATTCAAATCATTCCAATTCTCCCCCAGGGGTGTCAGCCCGGACCAAGGTAGATGGTATATGTAGTAGCTCTGAACAAGTAAGAAACGATCATGGCAGCAAGATAGCGAAAGTTTCCAACTCAAATCCAATCGCTTCATCAAGCACTCATAATGGGCTTGGTATAATCCAATCAAATGTTGCAACAGATGCGACAATTGAGAAAGATCAGACGATTTGTCTTTATTCGACCGAAACCCAAATTCTATTGTCCACCATTTTAATTTGGATACGAAGTTCTAAGGGAACACGTATTTTGTGTCGCGCGCTATTGGACTCTGGATCCCAATCCAATTTCATTACAGAAAATATTTGTCAAAAATTGGGAGTTCAGAGGCAATCAGTCTATATTCCAGTCACAGGAATTAATTCAAACATGACAGAGGTCAGACATAAGGTCAATGTGACAATAGAATCTCGAACTCAAATCTATGAACAAAATTTGGATTTCTTGGTGCTTCCCAAAATAACAGGCAAACTGCCGTTACACCAAGTCAACTTTGATCTTTCCAATTTGCCTGATGGTATGGAATTGGCTGATCCAAAATTTTACCAGCCTGAACTTATTGATGTGTTGATTGGTGCCGAGGTCTTTTGTGACATATTCAATGGTGAAAAGGTTTATGTATGTAAAGAGCTTCCACAATTCCAACAATCAGTTTTCGGTTATGTCGTTTGTGGAAAAGTCACCAGTTCGGTTCCGTCAACATTAGTGTCACTAGTGTGTTGTGACGTTGAGGTGCTGAGAAAAGAGGTTCAAAGGTTCTATCAAATCGAGGATGTCAAAACCAAAAACAACTTCTCATTGGAGGAGAAGGCTTGTGAAGCCTGTTATGTAAAAAATGTTAAAAGAAATCCCGATGGAAGGTATAGTGTATCTCTTCCAGTCAAGGCAAGCATATCAAATTTATGTGACAATAAAGGTAATTCGTTAAGACAATTTTATAACCTAGAAAAGAAGTTGAGTTCAAATCATGTATTAAGGTAGTTATATTGCCAATTCATGAACGAATATCTTTCATTAAATCATATGCAATTGACGGAACGGGGTGAACCTAATATATCGTATTTTCTTCCACACCACGCAGTGTTGAAAGAGAACTCTACTACAACGAAACTACGTGTCGTTTTCAACGGATCATCAAAATCATCGTCTGGACTGTCACTTAATGATGCATTAATGACAGGGCCAACTATTCAACAAGAATTGTTTTCAATTTTACTTCGTTTTAGGAAGTACAAAATAGCTATCAGTGCCGACATTGCTAAAATGTATCGACAGATAGAAATTGATCCAAGGCATCGTAATCTCCAACAAATCTGGTGGCGAGAATCACAGGAACATCCTCTCAAAATATATCAATTAAAAACCGTAACATACGGCACCACTAGTGCACCATTTCTAGCAATTAGAACGCTCAAACAATTAGCTAGTGATGAACATCAACAGTTCATGAAAGCGTCTCAAAGTCTGTTAGACGACTTTTATGTTGATGACTTTCTGGGAGGATCGCAAAGCGTAGAAGAGGCGAAAATACTTAAAGCCGAACTAACCGCCTTACTTGCCAAGGGTGGGTTTCAGTTGACGAAATGGTCTTCCAATAGCAAGGAAGTAGTTCCTAACCAAAATCAGGATCTTGATAATGTAGTCAGTACTTTGGGCATAAATTGGGATGTTCATCAAGATACACTTAAAATTTCGTTAGGTAAAAGTGCTCAGGTTCGTGACTCATGTAATCCAAATAAAAGAATGATTTTATCAAAAATCGCACAGATATTTGATCCGCTAGGCCTTTGTGCTCCTGTAATCTTCAGGGCTAAATTGTTTTTACAAAGGTTGTGGAATATTCCAAATCTTGGTTGGGATGATATTCTACCTGAACCCTATCAGTCTGAATGGATTGCATACTCAGAACAAATTCATTTGTTATTAAGTATTGAGGTGCCCAGGTGTATAGGCCCGAGTGCATTTAGTCGTATAGAACTCCATGGATTCGGAGATGCATCTGAGGCTGGATATGGATGCTGTATGTATATCCGAACGTTGGATTTGAATGGCCGATACCATTGTCAATTGCTTTGCTCCAAATCCAGAGTGGCACCACTCAAGATACAAACAATACCCCGTCTTGAGTTATGTGCCTCACTTCTACTGGCCCAACTATACGAGAAAGTTCAACAGTCCATACAAATTAAATTTGACAAAGTTAAATTATATACTGATTCTGAGGTCACATTATTCCGAATAAACTCATCTCCAGCAAAATATGCCACTTTTGTTGCGAATAGAGTTTCACAAATACAGGATATTGCTCCACCTGAATTGTGGGCGCATATAAATTCTGAATTAAATCCAGCTGATTTGGTGTCACGCGGGTTAACGCCGTGTGAATTAGGTGATTGTGATCTATGGTGGAGAGGTCCTCCATTCTTAATGGAAAAAGACGAATCTAGGGAGATTCCTAAAGTTGGTTTCTCTGATATTCATGATACCGAATACAGGAAGACAACTGTTTTATTGGGAGTTCAAAAAAGATCAAATGATCTAATAGAACGGTTCTCGGATTTCAACAAGTTAGTTCGAATTTCTGCACTGTGTCTCCTGTTTGGTCACAACCTAAGAGCTAAAACTGTTGATGGTCGAAAAGTCAATGAATTGTCTTTCGAAGAAATCGATAATGCACTCAAGAGATTAATCCGTTCTGTCCAAGTAGAGGCGTTCGGAGTCGAAATCAACCAGCTTGAATCAAATCAATTGGTCAAGAAACAAAGCGCCATTTCCAAACTTAGTCCGTTTATTGACGATACAGGTTTGTTACGTGTTGGTGGCCGGTTAGAAAGTTCCTTACTTTCATTTGATCAAAGGCATCAAATGCTCTTGCCAGCAAATCATAATTTCACCAATCTGCATGCCGGTCCACAGGCGTTACTTTGTTTTTTGAGACAACGATATTGGGTCATTGGTGGAAAGCAGGTATGCAAGAATGTTGTGCATAAGTGTATAGTGTGCTTTAAAATAAAACCACGGTCAGTAAACCAGATCATGGGTCAATTACCTGCGAATCGTGTTCAACCGTCTCGCCCATTCGAACACGTGGGAGTTGATTTTTGTGGTCCATTTAGTCTCCGTCAACCAATTCGATCAAATGTAGTCACTAAAGGTTATATCGCAATTTTCATCTGCTTCACAACTAAAGCCACTCATTTGGAAGTGGTCAGTGATTTATCCACCCAGGGATTTTTGGCAGCACTCAGGCGATTCACTTCTCGAAGAGGGCGTTGTGCTAATTTGTATAGTGACAATGCCACTAATTTTGTTGGGGCTCAAAATGAGTTGAGAGAATGGAAATCACTGTTCGAATCTGCTGCTCATAAGCATGAAATTTTAAAATATTGTGGTGAAGAAGGTATAAACTGGCAAACTATACCACCCCGTTCTCCTCATTTTGGTGGTCTGTGGGAGGCGGCGGTTAAGAGTGCAAAGTACCATTTACAAAGAGTAATGAATTCATTCAGGTGCACATTCGAAGAATTGAATACCTTTGTGACTCAAGTCGAGGCCTGTCTCAACTCACGACCACTTTCTTCAATGTCCAATGACCCGTCGGACATATCTGTCCTCACCCCTGGTCATTTCCTTATTGGAAGGCCCATAAACGCAATTCCTGAACCTTCTCTGTCTCACTTGAATTTTAACCGACTATCCAGATATCAACGTATTCAGTATGCTTTACAACAGTTTTGGAAACGCTGGTCATTGGAATATCTGTCCGAATTACAACATCGGCATAAATGGATAGACCCTAAATCAAATGTAGAAATTGGTTCTCTGGTCCTACTAAAGGATGACAGTCTCCCACCCATGAAGTGGATTATGGGACGTGTTGTGAAGATTCATCCCGGATCCGACGGTTTTGTGCGAGTCGTTACGGTCCAAACCGTTGCGGGCGAATTTAAACGAGCCATTTCTAGGATTTGCATGCTACCAGTGGAAACGGATTCCACCGAGATTGACCGGAGCATCTACGAGTCTGAAGGTTTTCGGGGTTTTGATTAAATATAAAATTAGTATTGTCAAGATAATAGTTATTGCCTACCATCGGATCACATTTAAATTAAAAGTTAGTATCGTTACTATTGAAATTGTTAATTTATTTTCCATATTATCAAAAAATTGTGAAAGGACACAACACGATATGCATTTTTTTGTTTTTTTTGGCATCAATTTGTCATATATTGTATTTGAAATTAATAATGATTAATGTTGCGTTTGCAACCGTTACTTTGTTGATGAGAATTGCACCTGTGTGGGGCTATTTTGAAATTAACTATTTCAAGGTGGCCGGAATGTTTAGTCGTTTTGCTGACTAAAATAACTGGAAGGTACAGTGTAAACATACATCTGCTGACATGATGATTACAGTTCAGTGTATAGGTAGAGTGGAAAAATCTACCCATGAACAACGACGTTCATTTTTTCATTTTTTTTATTGTCAGTCTTCGTTGGTCTTCTACCCAGTGCAGTTCACATCAGCAAGGAATGCTGCTTTTTGTAAAATAAGAAATCAGTAAATAAAATTTAATAAAGTGATTAAAATAAAATAAACAAAGGTGTTTAATATTTCGGCGAATATTTATTACAAAGAAAAGATCCGGCAAATCCCGCAACAATCTCTATTTTTATGTTTGGCCTTCAAATTTTGGTTTTAACCATTTTCAAAAATTTAATTTAATTCGAATAATTTTCTAAATCTATAGATAAGATTACCCTAGAACATTCAAGAGAGGGCAAATTTTAGAATCCCATTTCGATCGTACAACTCGAATTTCATCCTAATCAATTTAGCGATAGCCAAGTCAATTCCTAACTGGTTATATTCTAGAACTTCATCCAAAAATAATTTTAGAATCCTATTTCTATCGTACGTGCTGAATATCATCATAATCGGATAAGAAATAACCAAGTTCCATCCTAATGTGCTAAATTCCATCACTTCATCTAGAATTTTTTTTAGAATCCCACATTTATTCAATTTAAGCAAATATATGTAAATCCCTGCTTTTGCACAACAAATACCCATAATGCAATTATTAAGATAATTCCGTTTTATTTTCATTTAAAATAAACAAGGTGTAATTGTACCTATCCAGCCGAAATATATTTTTTTTATTTATCCGGATAAAGGTTAATAAAAATTAATATAATTTAGATTAGCTTGTTTATATTATAATATTTTAAAACATTTACACATATTTTCAATGAACGAAACTTTTAACAATAAAAATTTAATATTTCTGCAGGATTCCCCGAAATAGATTTTTTTTTTAAAACTATATTTACAGTAATACAGATAACAAATTCAAAGAAAATAAAGTACTATATAAAACCAAACTGAAATAAAATTTAGGACATCAACAAGTTTTTCTATTAATTGTTTTAAACGATTCAACATCGAATATAAAATTAGTAGCGTAATGGATTTAGTACAGGTGGAAGATACTTGTGAAATATTAAAAAGCACAAAAAATTGTGAAATGGTTAAAATTAGAAATTATATTTATCATAAGAATAAGGCTAGAGAGGAAAAATTCTACTGGGAATGTGTCAAAAGGAACCGTATTAAAAGTGACATCGAGAACCCCGATTATTGCAATGCAAGAGCCGTTACAATATTAATAAACGGTGTTCACCGTCTACAGTCGGTTAGCGAGCATAACCATTCATGCCACCCAAGTAATGCAAATGTAGCAATCGCCATTTATAATATAAAAGCGTAAGTTTACTTACAAATAATAAACCAGCACAATTTATACAAAGTAGTTTGAGCGAGCTAACACATGCATTTCACAGGCACAAATGCCAACCAAAGAGGCCTTGCGTAAAACAATAAAACGTGTTAGACGACAAAATACCTCTACCGAACCAGTGTCTTTAGAAATTTTAAATATTCCAGAAGAATTAAGAAAGACTTTAGATGGCCATCCATTTCTTTTAAGAGAAGTTGATATTGGAGCAGAAAAAATATATTTACTACTCCAACTAATATTAAATATCTTTCAGATGCGTCTGTAACGGATGGCTATTTTCTCATGCCATCGTTACAAATACCCATACACCCAAGGGAAGTGTTAAAGCGAGAGATGTTGCTCCGTTTTGAGACCAGCCATACAGATGAGGATGTGCGGCGAATGTTGAGTAATAGGAAGCAACGATTTCCTAAAGAACGCTTTCCTGAATTTTATCAGGCAATGCTGGGGTTAGCATCTCAGGCAAATCAAGTAATATCGGATGATGTGATTTATACCAACTTGCGCAGAAATATGCGGCCAGGATTACAGATGGCTCTGTATGATGAGAGGAATTTCCGCAATCTGGCAGAGTTCGTGCGACGTTGTAGTTCATTAGAAGAGATGTGGAGGCGTTTTGGACATAACCCGGAGGCACGATTATCATCTGTAGTTCCGAGTAATTCAAGGGATGCTAACAGATTCTCTGCTAGACCGAAGGTACATTTTGATGGACATCTACCACGAGTACATGAGGTGAGGTATCTGGAGATGGATCCAGAGGAAAATTCTCTAGAAGGGGATTTGGATCATGAGGGTAAATCTGGTTATTATAACCAGGTCTGTGAGATCAACAGACAATTAAAGGAAAGGAGCAATAATTCTGGACGTTCGGCAAGTTTTCCAAATAGCAGTGAGGTTGGTACATCATTTTCAGGGACTGATAGGAGAGCCAGATCACCGCAGGGTACTGAAAACCGGACAGTGACAGAAAGACCATTAGTCAGCTGCTGGAACTGTAGTGTATCCGGACACACATTCATGGACTGTCGGCATCCGTTTAACAGGGTGTTTTGTTTTGGGTGTGGAGCCAAAGGAGTGTATAAGTTGGATTGTAGGATCTGTACTCCCTCGGGAAACGGGCGCAGCGATACGAGGAGTTCTCGGGAGCCTCCTATCAGCCGCACCAACTCGAGACACCGAACAGAGAAGGCAGCATCCAATACCGATCCCGAACTTTATCAGAGTTGGCGTCGCTAAAACACGACAGCCACATATCCTTTCGTTCCACTGCCTGTCAAACGGATAACAGACAAGTAGTGAGAATGAAAGAATATTTTTATAGACGTACAGTGTTACGTAAATTAATTGATTCAACAGTTATCCATACTAAAATAGATGATAGACCTTACGCTGTAGTGAATTTGTGTGGAAGGACAGTGGAGGGACTGCTTGACTCAGGTGCCAACATCACGGTGCTGGGACAAGGGAGTGAAGAGTTCCTTAAGGATAATGGTTTATTATATCGACAGTACAAAACCAGAATTAATACCGCTAGTGGAGCCTCTGAACAAATACTCGGGTATATTAGTGTGCCTGTGACGTTCAAAGGGCAAACAAAAGAAATGAAATTGTATGTCGCTCCATCGCTGTCCCAGCGGTTATACTTAGGGACAGATTTCTGGAGGGTCTTTGGTTTTAGTATATCCATATCAGAATTAGAGGGTTCGACATCTACAATTCTCAGAAATCCTACAACGGAGGCGGAAGTAGTGAAGAAACATTCGTTAACAGAACTTCTGCAAAAACAGCTGGATAAAGTTAAAGCTGAATTTCCATCATCAGAGCAGCAGGGTTTAGGAAGAACACCTTTGCTTGAACACGTAATAGGCACTGGTGACGCTAAGCCGATCAAGCAGCGCTACTACGCTATTTCACCCGTCAAGCAGAGAGAGATGGATAAGGAACTGGACCGCATGCTCGATCTGGGAGTGATCGAGGTGTCATCCAGCCCTTGGAGCTCACCAGTCACTGTGGTGATGAAGAGTAACGGAAAAGTAAGGTTGTGCTTGGATGCCCGAAAGGTCAACAATGTCACAGTGAAGGACGCATATCCGCTGCCGATTATTGACGGTTTGCTTGGTAGACTGGAGAACACTCATTATATTTCAAGTTTGGACTTAAAGGATGCATTCTGGCAGATTCCACTCCATAAGTCATCCAGACCTAAGACGGCATTTACTGTTCCAGGTAGGCCATTGTATCAGTTCACAGTGATGCCTTTTGGGCTATGTAACGCAGCTCAAACTATGTGCCGACTTATGCATATGGTTATTCTGTATGAGTGGCATGATCGAGTGTTTGTTTATTTAGATGATCTACTTGTAACTTCAGCTACATTCACGGAGCACATGGAATTACTAGAATTAGTAGCCAGACGGTTACGGTGGGCAAACCTTACTATTAATGTTGAGAAGTCCAAGTTTGTGCTTTCGCAACTGCAATATTTGGGACATATAGTAGGGGGTGGAGTTATTAAGGTGGATCCATTGAAAGTAGCAGCGGTGAGAGAATTTCCCGTTCCTAAAACGGTTAAGCAAATCCGAAGTTTTCTGGGTTTGAGTGGATGGTATAGGAAGTTTATTCCCAATTTTTCTGCGGTGTCTGCTCCTCTGACCGATTTGCTTAAGTTAAAAGGTAAAGTTGTCTGGAATGAGACAGCTCAGGAAGCATTTGATTCATTAAAGGTGTAGCTAACAAATGCACCCGTGCTGACTCACCCTGATTACAGTCGTACATTCTATATCCAGGTAGACGCATCCACTACTGGAGTCGGGAGTGTTCTTTTCCAAAAGGACAATGAGGGCATCGAGCACCCGATCGCTTTTTTTTCGCACAAGTTGAATGGAGCTCAGCGGAACTATAGCATAACTGAATTAGAATGTTTGGCGGTTGTACTCAGTGTAAAGAAGTTTCGGGCTTTTGTGGAGGGATATGAATTTGTTGTGATAACTGACCATGCCAGTTTACAGTGGTTGATGAATCAGTCGGATTTGCCTGGTAGGTTAGCATGCTGGAGCCTGAAGCTACAAGGGTACAATTTCCGCATCGAATACCGTAAGGGAACACAAAATGTAGTACCAGATGTTCTATCTCGCATGTTCTCTAGTGAGATCACGAAGTTGGCATTAGATGGCGTGCCATTGAAGATTGATCTCCAGTCTGCAGATTTCTCGGAACAAGAGTACGTGAGTTTGGTGAAATCATTGGAACATGGTATCGCTGGAAAACCTGACTTGAAGATCATTGACGGGAAAGTGCTCATACGCCAGTCTGCTGTGGATGAAGATTATCGTACTGATATCCCCGTTTGGAAGTTGTGGTTACCGCGGGGACTGATCCAGTTAGCATTAAGACAGGCGCACGAACCTCCCGTCGCAGCTCATATGGGAACGGGTAAAATGATTGAGTTATTGCGGCGACAGTTTTATTGGCCACGTTGGTTCGTGATGTGAGGGAGTATGTTCAGCAGTGCCAGTTATGTAAACAAACCAAAGCAGTAAATTCGACCTTGAAACCACCAATTGGAGACTACAAGGAGTTCGAGAGACCGTTTCAGAAGTTATACCTTGATTTTTTGGGACCTTATCCAAGGTCAAAATCCGGAAATTCATTCATCTTGATTGTGTTAGATCACTAATTCACGGTTTGTTTTGTTGAAGGCTTTGCGAGAGGCTACGGCTAAAAGAGTGAGAGATTACCTGGAGGGTGAGGTATTTCCGGTATACTCAGTACCAGAAGTAATCCATACGGACAATGGCAAACAATTTATCTCCAAAAATTTCAAGTCCGTCTTGGCTAAGCATGGTATACGGCATGTTTACACACCGGTATATTCTCCTCAATCCAATGCGTCGGAGCGAGTTAACAGGTCAATTCTGGCTGCTATCCGAGCATATGTGGATGAGGATCATTAGGATTGGGATGTGATTCTTCCGCAAATTGGCAGTGCTTTGAGAAATACGATACATGCATCCACGAGGTTTTCACCGGCATATCTAGTTTTTGGTCAGCACATGGTGACTCATGGTTCACAGTATGAGGTGTTACGGTTTTTGGGGAATGATGCTCTAGGCAATTATGCAGTGAAGGATAAAGCAGATCGTCTTACTTTAGCTCAGGAACTGGTGTTGTTTCATTTGAAACACGCTTATCGAGTAAACGCGCATAGGTATAACTTG
Source organism: Tipula vernalis (assembly GCA_958295665.1). Classification (NCBI taxonomy): domain Eukaryota; kingdom Metazoa; phylum Arthropoda; class Insecta; order Diptera; family Tipulidae; genus Tipula; species Tipula vernalis. The sequence goes on along the minus strand of OY282560.1, from coordinate 320,512,617 downwards.
CGAACAATTGATCGTCAATTTTCTGTAGGGCAGAAAGTGTTTGTTCGAAACTTTACCCAGAGCAATGCAGCACAAAAATATTCCGCAAAATTAGCTAAGAAATTCTTGCCAGCAAAGGTACATCGCCGCGTAGGAAAGGTAGCTTACGAGTTATTGGACCCTCATGGTAAGTTTCTGGGGATCTTCCACTGTAAAGATATCCGTACTTAAGCAAGGTTATAGAGGTGGTTATGTGAGAGAGAGGTGAAAATGTGGTTTTTATTTTTAGTTTTTTTAGGAAGCCGCTGGGATCTATTTATATTATATTTTTTATTTTATTTTTTTTTGTTTATCATTTATATCTTGTGTTTTTTGTATTGATATAGAAACTCGAGCGGACTTAAACTTTTCGGCGATTGGTTTCCGCGAAATTATAACTCTCTGCGGTTACCATTTCCCCTTTACAATGCCTACAAGTTTACAAATGATGTTAACAATAGGTAATGTAAAGGGAAAATGAAGGCTGGTATGTTTCTGGTTTATCGACATAAACCAAGAAATTCCAGTTTCCAGTTTATTCTTAGATAGGACTACTAACATAAAATAGGAGTTAGATTAGGGATACTAACCTAGAAAGTAAGTAGAATAGGAAATGTCATTAGTAGTTTAGCAACAACCCACATCCAAGTATTTGTTTTGGTCTACGGGGGAGCGGCTGAAGGTTATCGAGTGCAACCTTGGGACCTTAATGTGAAACGCACACCATGTACTAGTTATTAGCACAAGTGGGAACATCCACAGTAATCACGCCAACGTTTTACATATTCCGGTTTCTACCAAATATCACCGTGTGGATCGGCAACGATAAGTAAGGATCCTGCCAGGACGCTTAAAAATACCATCAGCGGCAGCCACAGTTAGCAGATGGGGCGTTGGTCACATGTATACTAGGTGGTGACTATCCAACCTAAGACGGTTCAGGAGAAGGCCATCTTCAAAATCCGGTCAACGCTGTTGCACGGAGACAAGTTTAACATCCCTTACGTACTCAACCAGCAGTAAGGTACGAGTATTTGGTGTTCAAAATCATTACGGTAAACCACCATCAGACAGGGGACTGTTCAACCTCTGAAGAAGCATTGAAAGACGATACAACAATTAGAGCGATGTTACCAACACCGTACTTTCGATATCAGTTTGACAACTGTGAAACAACTGTTAAATTTTGATACGTCCAAAGGAGACGAGGTTTTGAATTATATTGCAAACAACAAATCCAACGTGTGACAAGAAGACAAACAGCTTCCATTGTTCAATCTCCCGCAGGGGATTGAAACCCATGGGGTAATTGTAAGCCCTGCAGATATTAATGAAGAAATCACCGGACCGACCTGAACGAAAGTGAACACTGGTTGGAGGGAGAATTATCCCCACGTGACTCATTGTGCGACAATCGAGAGGGGTGGTGTTCCTATTTGTGTTAATACTGGTAGCCATGGTTCGCCAAAGTGAAATCTACCAGCGGACTCCTTCACATCGGAAAAAAGGGGGTGCGAAGATACAGCATCCAGAAAAATCAGCGGTCGATGCTCGAGGACCAAATTCCACAACACCAGACCAGCGGATCTAAATAAACGCTAATGACATAATACGGGGTAGAGAAAATTTGAGCAACTTTGTAAGAATTTTTTTTTTATAGTATTAACTAACTAGAATAGCGATTAAATTAGAACGAGCAAGGATCAAGGTCAGCGATCTCCAGATAGCGGTCAATAGGCCACAATTGGTTAAATCTGGGCATCGATGATCTAGATAGAAAATTAGTAGCACATAAGAAAATTTTAGGTTTAAGGGCAGTAGGAAGGAACACTAAGGGAAGAACAGAAAAAAAAAATCACCGAAAGTTATTATCTTTCATCCGCGTTTGTTTTTTTTCAATATCTCGCAGTGTTCATTCAAATGAACCTAACTTATAATATTTTGTTTTAGCCCGGCTATCTCAGTCAGATGAGCATGAGTCAGGGTCTTGTGTGGGTCGTCCGCCACGTTGGGCTTTGGCCTTTACTGAGCCACGACTAAACATTTTACTCCATTTTCCTGTTTAGCGACCACACCACAACAGAGTTGAGATCTCTTTTCATCTCAGGGTTGTAGGGTTTCCCCACGATGGTAACGGATGGCTATTTTCTCATGCCATCGTTACAAATACCCATACACCCAAGGCCGGATTAATAATCACAATCAGGTCATTTCCCTTCGTACATATAGCAATATAATTGAATTTCTATTGTTAATTGCAATATGTATATGCCACACAAGGCAAATTCCATGTAGTCGTCTTACAACAGAAAATAATTTCCAAATTTCTGTTTGGTAAAACGATGCAATACCCGTGCCTATTCATACACGTTTTCCAACAACTACAAATTATTGTAGTTGCGACATTCGTGTTACAATTTTTTTTGGTTGATTATGCATTCTTGCATATTTTCAAAATCAAGTGTATGAACTTGATTTTTTTTGAATTTTAAATTTTTTTTTGTGGAGTTTTGAAAAAAAAAGACGGGGAGTTGATTTTGAATTTTCGAAGAGTGCGGACGCGCCGAGACCTCTCTAGGGGGATGTAAAGTTTTTTTTTGTTCTTAAGAAATTTACATAATAAGCTGTGTGTTGTTTTAAGAAAAATAAAACTGGATTTGATAGTGGTTTTAGCAGTGAAAGAAATTATAAATGTGTATTGTGAATCATTCAGTTTTTTTATTGTTGCTTTATATAAAAAAAAATGTAATTTTGATAATTGTAATTAGTGTTGTTTTTGTTATAAATAATTCTACTTTGGATAGAAAAGGAGAAGAATTATTATTTTGATAGTGTATTGATAAAATTTATAATTAAAGCTTTATATAAAAGTTAATAAACCCAATATTGGTTAAGACAATTTTTTTTTTGATTTTATTTGTTTTTCTATTCTTGGGAAGTGTATCGTGAAATTGTCCCTCAAGCGAGAACAGTTGGTGCTTGTATCCGAGCATCAGAAGAAGCAGAAAGACGTAAACACCAGGTATGTGGAAATTAAAAATCATAAAATTAATAAATACGACCATGGGCTAGGCCCACTAGTTACCCCTCGTTAGTGCTCCTTCTGTGTCTCTGGGTTTTTCCTACTGTGATGTAGGTCCGCATTTCTTTTTTTTTGTAATTTGAGTCCCATCGTTTTCGGTCCATTTTGTGACCAATTGCCCCTCCCCAACCATGCGGCTAATGCAAGGTTGTGTTAGGTTCCACAAAATCCCACGCCATCCTCCTGAGCTAGCAGGAGTTGAAAGCCGCGGTGGATTACCTAACACGACAAAAATCTATGAAACTGTGAAGTGTACGGCTTTGCCTTTCAACTTCACTGTTTCACGTCCTATTGGATTATGGATGGAACATTTAAAACTGCGCCGCAAATATTTATGCAGCTTTATTCAATCCATGCTCCAGTAGGTGGTTCCGAAAATGAATGATTACTTCCACTGGTCTTTATTCTGATGAGCAGTAAGTCCGAAATTTGTTACCAAAGGGCATTTGAAGAAATATCGGAAATAGCACAAGAATTCCAACTTGTTTTGAGTCCAACTTTCATTATTACTGATTATGAAAATGCGGCCATGAATGCAGCAGCAGGTGAGTTTGAAGGAGTGCATATTAAATGGTGTTTTTTTCATCTTTGCCAGTCCATTTGGCGGAAAATTCAATCTTTCGGATTGTCAAGCAGGTATGGGTCGGACGAAGAATTTAATTTAATAATGAGGCAGATAGGTGCGCTTGTATTTCTGAATACAACAGAAATAGCCGAAGCATGGAATGACTTAAAAATATTATTCCACAAGAAGCCAATGGAGTTGTAGAAAGGTTCGAGCAAACCTACGTGTTAGGGAGAACACGACGGACTGCCAGACAAGACCTTCAAACTCGCATGTCACCACTTTTCCCGCCTGAGATATGGTCAGTTTTTGATAGCCAGGCAAATAATATTCCAAGAACTCAAAATAGAGTGGAAGGCTGGCATCGCAGATGGCAGGTTTTAGTTGGCTCTAATCATCCGGGTATCTTCTGCCTTATACGAACCTTGCAAAAGGAACAAAAAGTTACTGAAGAGCAATTTGAAGCGATAACTAGAGGTGAAAGAAAACCACAACAAAAAAGAAAATACAGGGATCTTGAACAAATATACAAAAAAACGAAACGGGTTTTAAAATTCTTTGTATCTGACATTTTTAAACCGAAGCGACCATTAGTACTATTTGCCGCATTTGGTTTCCGAGCATAGGGTAGGGAATTTTTTACAACAATTATTCTGCGTTCATTCTGCCTTTCTTGTACTCTGCAGCAACGGTTATGGGCGTGGTTGGTTTCTTGCTTGGGATGATTTTCATATCTTACTCTTCTTTCAATTTCTGCACTCTCTCAGCCTTGATTGTTTGTGTCAACTTGTTTGAGGTTCTTTTAGTGGAACGAGATAGTGGAACATTTTAATCTATCTTATTTTGATAATCCTCCATCCGAGTTTAGAGAATTTTAACATCTAACCTTTTCAGCTTGATCAATTAATTTGTATATTATTTTCAAAATCTCAAAAAGAAAATTAATGCTCATGTCGATGTATAAATAAAAGTTTCACTTGTTATTTAAGTTATGGATTGAACTTATCACTTTTCGCTTTTTTTCAGTAGATTCCTCCGCGCTCAATATTGATACCTCACTATCCATATCGGATGAGAAAACATAAAGCTATATAACTAAATTGGCCGCCTGCTTTCGGTTAGGGGATGCATAACTTTGTTTGCACGATGGCTTTTTAAATCTTTAGCAAATCAAGTTCAAATGTTAAAAGTGATTTTATTGTAGCACTGTTTGGTTCCCTGTTGGGCTTTCTCTGATATCTCTTGTAATCCTTAGCGACGGGTGTGGGCTGGTTTGGTTATTCTTGAAACCTTCTTTTTTGCTTTTCATTTTGTTCTCTCAATTTTTGATTGGCGAGATAGTTTAAAAGTTTACAAATGTCTAAATATTTACTTTTGAAAGATGAGAGGTCTTGAGTTCTCTCTCTCTCTCTCCCTCTACCATGTCTTGTACTTCGCAGCAGTGGTTTTGGGTTTATTTGTTTCGTCTTGGGATGCCATTTGGGCCTGTTGTGCTCTTCCTCACTTTTGAGTTATCTAAAGGTTGGAATTCCGAAGCAACTTAAAAATTAAAAACAAATTTCATCTTTTGTTATTACAGTTGATGGCCCAAATTAAGTCATTTCTTACTTTTATTCACTAGAATTAAAACGAGTTTTCAAGAAGCATTTTGTCTGATCCGCCTGGCCGCTCGTACACTTGGTTACTCTAATTAGCGTTCTTTGTCCCCTTTTGTAAATTTTGCGTTTCAGTCTCTTTATTTGAAAAGGATATAAGCGATTAGTCTACAACATCTTTTAGACATCATTTCTGGGCAATTGGCATTCATAGAAATCAAATACAAAGACTTCGTTCAACGTCTAAATCTAGAAATCTGACAAAATGGTGTCCATCTCAAAATCGAGTTTTGGTAATGTGGTCATGTCGGCCATCTGTCCTGCCGGCCATGTGGTTGTGTCGGCCATGTGTCCTGCACGCGATGTGGTTTTGTCGTCGGCCATCTGTCTTGTAGCTGTCGATCATCTTTCCTGTCGGCGATGTGGTTGTGTCAACCATCTGTCCTATCGGCGATATGGTTGTGTCGGCCATCTGTTCTGCATGCGATGTGGTTTTGTCGGCCATCTGCCTTGTCGGCCATCTGTCTTGTCGGCGATGTAGTTGTCGGCCATCTGTCCTGTCGGCGATGTGGTTGTGTCGGCCATCTGTCTTGTCGGCGATGTGGTTTGCTCGGCCATCTGTCTTGTCGGCGATGTGGTTGTGTCGGCCATCTGTCCTGTCGGCGAAGTGGTTGTGTCGGCCATCTGTCTTGTCGGTGATGTAGTTGTCGGCGATGTGGCCTGTCGACGAAATGGTGTCGGCCATGTGACCCACACCCAGAAAAATTAATGTATGGGAACCAGTGCTTATTATGGAAAAGCACAATAACCCTCGATCACATATTATAAAACGGAACACTATTAAGGCCCAACTACTTCATTTGAGAAAGTCTCATAGGTACCCTCAATTCAAAAGAGAATTTAAGGATACAAGCAATGATAGAGTCGATAGGAAATTGTACAGGAACGGTACATTGGCAACTTTGCCTAATACGAATACGACTGATACAACCAGGTCAGGGCGGATGGTACGGATGCCCGTTAGATTTAAGGATTTTGTGAGATATTGAAAATAACAAGTAAAATTAGATTGTTAAGTATTGTTTGTCAGTAATTCCAATTGGTGTAAATTACGGAATAATTGAATTTCAAAAAAAAAACCTAGCATAAGTATACAATGTAAACCTAGCAAAACCAATGAAGACAAACTTCATTGGAAACAAGAAAAAGGGGACATTAAATAATACACACAGTGGTGGTAATCACACCAGAAGTATAAAATAAATAAAAGAGTTTTATTTAAATATAACACAGAAAGAGATCAATTTTGATATTATCGAAAAATTTGAATATTAAATTCGTCTAAATATCGAAATATTTATCAAGTAACTTATTGTTACTGATACTACTAGGCAAAATGCTATTAAGCAAATGGAACCAGATAATACCTTAAATATCAAACAATCATATTCTTCGACAGTCTCAAAAATTCTCGAATAATCTCGAAAATCTCAAATAATACACCAATAATCTCGAGAAATTTTAAAAAAGTGTTTAAAACATGAAATCCAAGACAAGGAGAAATGAAACAGGAACCCGCTGAAAACAAAAAAAAAAAAACAACAAACACCATCACTAATTGCAAATTTAATTTAGAATTTGCAATTCCCTTAAATTTAAAATAGTTTTCCAAAATAAACCCGGTTTTACCGGTAATTTTAGTTTTCATTTATCGTTTACCGATAGTAAAAAAGATTCGGTAAATCAGAAACTATAAATCGAATGAATTTATTATAGAGACTGACCAGTTTGTATCAGGTATCCGTTGATCTAATGAGGCAAACATGAAATTGTTTTACGTCGCGGTTAGGTATTTTTCTAGGAAGAAAGTTTCAACAATTTTTCACATTTTCAAATCTAATTAGCCTTTTACAAAAGAAATGTAATCTGTTGTCAATCACATTCAATTTTTTGCAAATGAAATTCAACTTTTTCTAATAAAAATAAATTTGGAGTGCAAAACTAAAATCTTTATCATGCGCCAAAACACACTCGCGGAAGGGAGGAGAGGGGCCCGCAGGCCTTATTCGCTACCACCGTTAATATGCACCATATTCTTCTCGAATTTGACAAGGAAGGATAATCAAAATGGTACAAATGATATGATTTTAGAGTCAGATCATTTCCCATTCTGCTAGTAATGAGAATTGATAAACCGTTTAGTTGAAGTCGCTGTAAATTAAATTGAAAGGATTAATTAATAAATTATTAACTAGGAACCTAAAGTTTAATTAATGTAATAATAAATCTACGTTATACAAATATTATTCTATTCAATACAAAATATAAGTCTATAATTTTTCATATAATTTAGGTAATTTTCCATTTATACAAATACATTTATAATTATTGTTTGTCCTATATAAGTATACAATATATTTTATAATATTTTTTTTTTGTTAGGTACTAATTTAGATTACAATTTTTAAGAATTATTTTGGTAATTTTAATTAAAAAAATACAACAAAATCATTATACAAATTATTTATAATTTTAATTTATATATTTATATGATTTTTTTTTTTTTTGGGGTTGAATTATGTCTCAGATGATTTGGGTACACATTTTGAACGAAGTATAGCCGCAATTTTTTGTGTCAATGGCTCGGTTGGTGACTCTGAATCGCTACATGATTGAGAAATATAATTACCTAAAAAAAGTAAAAATATTATTTGAAACCAAATACGCTGGAACAATTATAAGAGCGTATTGCCCATTGAGTATTACCATTAAAAGCATCTTTCAAATCGGCCAACACTAGATTTTCACCAACTTTTTCGTTTACATAATTTGCAGGCAACTGTTGTACATCATCATCATCCTCCTCCTCCTCCAACAATAAACTCGAATATGAATGCGTTGTATTGTCACTGCTATCTGATGCTATGCTATGGTTTGAATGGTTTGAGTTTACGTCCAATTCCTAATAAAGAAATTCAACTTAATATTTACGGACTCAAAAATAGATTTTCTTGAAAAATTTTCGAGCTTAAATTTAAAAAAAAAACTCGTAAAATGATTTTATTCTTACTTCTTTTATACTAGATAACAATCTGCTGTAAACGATACTGAGTTTGTTTAAATTTCAATCCAAAATAAAGAAAACAATCCCTAAACTAAAAAAAATGCTTCAAAGTTTTATCATTCAAATTCTGTTACCGTCGGACGCCCTCATTAGCTGACATTTTAAGTCTTAAAAACAGTGTTCCATAAAATCTTTCAAAAAGATTTGTGGAAGGCTTTATTTTAAATACTAGGGAAAGCTTAAAGCTTCAATTTTTAAACTGATGCTAATTTCGCTAGAGGCTCATCCAATTTTAGGGTTTATATCCTCAAACCATTAATTTAAAACAAAAACTTTTAACCTTTTCATCCGATGAATCACTTGATGTCAATAATCTCGATGATAACAATCTGCTGAAAATGATACGTAAATGATAGTTTTTTTAAATTTCAACCCAAATTAAAGAAAATAATTCCTAAACTAAAAAAAATGCTTCAAAGTCTTATCATTCAAATTCTGGTATCGAATCGGCAAGCATGTGGATGGACAGTCAGACGCCCTCATTAGTTGGGATTTTAAGTCTTAAGAAACACTGTTCCACAAAAGCTTTCAAAACGATTTGTGAAAGGCTTTAATTTAAATACTAGGGAGAGCTTAAAGCTTCAATTTTTAAATGATGCTAATTTCGCTAGAGGCTCATCCAAATTTTTAAGTTTATATCCTCAAACCATTAAATTAAAACAAAAAATTTCTAACCTTTTCATCCGACGAATCACTTGATGTGTTTGAATATTCTGATTCCGAAGCATTACTACATGAACCGCTTGTCTCACTTCCACCACTACCACCTATATTGCTTTTATGTGAATTTCCCAATTCTGCATCACCCTCTTTGGACGGTGTATTATCATTTTCGTCACTATCACTGGAAGGATTTTCCAATCCTATACATAAAATGATCAAAAATTATGTTTCCAATTTTTAAAATACGCATCAAACTTTTAAACTTACTTTTTAGTTTTTCCAATATTAGTGGATGAAATTCTTTTGCAGTGGCATTATTTGGCTCAAATTGTAAAACTTTAAGCATAAATAAAATCTAAATTAGTAATTAGTTTAATAATAAACCAATTTACTTACTTAGTGTACAATATTTTAGTGCATTTTTGTAATCCTTAATCATTACAGCTGATAAAAACTGAAAAATTAACAAAACCCCTTGTTAATCGCTGCTTAAAAATTGTAAAACATTTTCTTTTAATTTTACCTCAGCTAAATATTCGGTTGGTGCTGACATACTCTCGTCCGCGTCTGTATACTCGGACAAACTTTGGCTCAAATCTTCATTCGATAGTGATGTGACAAGTGTTGTGGTATTGGTTGATGCCTGTAAAACGTTCATCAATCCATTACCATTGGATTCATCCATTAAAATTAACTGGAAATAAATGAAACAAAATTGTCAAAATTATTTTAGTTAAAGTTAAGAGAGAGTAGTGGTGTGATTGTATTTATTGAAATTTCCACCCAACTAAATTATCTTCACTAATTAACTAAATCAATTTCGAAATTTGTTCAGAATACTTGTGTTCAAACTTCTATGGCAATAACTTAACACAACGCGAATCAACAAAGACCGATAAAGGCAAAACAATTGCCACAAACCACAATAACTAAAAATATCATTAAAATTGTTTCGCCATACCAAAATGTTCCTCTCGACGCAGCCTGTTAATGATCAACAATCAATTCACTAAATTTAATATTATATTGGTTTGTTCACATTGCCGTATTATATTGATCGGTAATGTAATTTTATTTGTTTACAGCTGCATCCAATATACCACAGTGTAATAAAGCTTGTTTGTTTATCATTCCGCTTCATTTTGTATTATATGTATTTGTAATAAAGGTCACTGCAAGCGGAGTTATGGATAAACGAGCTTTACCGTATATTGGAATCATATTTAATTCAAAATTAATATTTTTTTGTTAGTTGCTTTTCATGCGGCGTGCGCGCAATACCTTATAAATTATAACAAATTAAAATAAACAAAAAAAAAAACGCATTGTATTGCATAAACTAAACTAAATATTGTTTTTAATTGAAGAAAATCGATACAATTAGGCCGCACGCCCGAGTACAAAAAAGTGATTCATTTCTACGATAACGTCTTCAACCTGGGGAGAAAAAGCTCTTCCCAACAATTAACATTGGTGACAGCGATGGGATACGGAAATTGTCCCGCATTCTTCTGCCATATTTCTTCAATTAAAAGGTGTGTGCATTTTATTAGCACAGGCTGTGATCCAGTTGGAACATTTCTACAAGCACATCACCGCATTTTGTGCCCCGTATTTTCTACAAGTAATATTGTTGTGGATCAGCTCCAGCGGAATCCATTTCTTCAAATAAATTGTGTGTGAGCGTGTTGCGTTAATAAATTGTGTGTGATCCAGTTGGTAAACTACATGCACATTATCGCATTTTGTGCCTAAATTTTGCATTTTCTTCAAAAAATTGTGTGTGCTAGTAGTGAACCTGTAAGCTCAACCGCATGTAAATTGGTATATCCATAACGGTTAGTCGATACCGTATAACTTCAGGCACATCGTTGCATTTTGTGCATACCGTATTTTCTTCGAGCAAAATTATTGTGACCAGCCGATTCCAGTTCTTCAATTAAATTCGCATCAATTTAGAACGGAAACCAATACCGTTCATTAAACAATCCGTGTTCCAGTTAATCGACTGATCGAGTTTTTCGTTAGTGAATTGTGCTGAACCAATTACAACAATTTCATCACGTGTTGGAAAATTTCTTCGAATCATTCTACATACGGATCAGCTACCGTACAACAATTTCATCACGTGTTGGAAAATTTCTTCGAAACATTCTACGATACATACGGATCATCTACTGTACAACAATTTCATCCTATGTTGGAAAATTGCTTCAAATATTTTACTACGGATTAACTACTACGTGTATGTACAACAATTCGCATCATCATCGGATTATTCATCATCATATTTTCAATTGGGAATCACAGTTTGTTCATCAACAAGTTTTATCGCGCAACTTGGAAAGCTTGTGTATAATATTATTCTACAATTTATTAAACAATTCGTGTTCCAGCTACATCATCATAGTTCTTCGTACGTACTTCGTAATAATTCCAGCATCGGATTATTCAATATCAAATCATCATATTTTCAATTGGGAACCTGCTAACAACTACAACATCATTTTCAATTGGGAACCTGCCAACAATTTTAAGGAAGTCTATACATATAGGTTGGTTGCTGATCATTAACATCTTCAAGGGTTTGTTTGGACTTCTAAAAAACTGTAAGTACGCATTCATTTGACTAGTCGCAGTTATGGTCGTAAATATTAAACGTTTGAAAAGTGCCATATCAATATTTTTGAACTTTCTTGATGAGCTCGACAAATTTGTTACCAACGAGTTAGAAAATGCTACCGCATCTCAAATACGATTGCGCCGTGACAATCTAGTGTCTCAGTATACTCAATTTCTCGAATATCAGACTACTCTCGAGTTAGAAGAGGAATCTGCATTAGAGACTACTACCCGTACTGATGTCGATCGACACTATTATAAACTGAGACCCTTGTTAGAAGATAGATTAGAGGAATTGAAAGATACCTCTAAAAAATCCCTTATTAAGCCAATTGAGGATCTTGGTTTCTTCCCAAAATTACCTGAACTAACTTTTGAAATATTTTATGGTGAGCCGACCAAATTTCGTAGCTTTATCGAATCTTTTGATACCCACATACATAATAACCCTCGGTTGAATGATTTTACAAAATTTCAGTATCTGAAAAGTTGTTGTAAGGGTCCTGGTGCTAAGCCATTCGAAAATTTGGAATTCCTTGCGGTAAACTATGCACAAGCGAGAGAATTATTGTTTGAGCGATTTAATAAAACTAACCGCATTGTCGAAGAACACGTAAACTCACTCTTCAAAGTCAAAACGATTGAGAAACCAAATGCTCAAAAACTTCTCGAGCTTTTGGATGAGTTCAACTCGCACCTACGATCTCTCAAGTCTCTTGGCCGTCCCACTGAATACTGGGGTGACTTGATTATTCATTTAATGGCCTCAAAGTTCGATTCAGAGACAAGGTTAAGGTGGAGGGAGGAAACTCCAGTAAATTCTATTGCTACATTCGAGGATATTTCTAAATTTATAAAAAAAAGGAGCTACAAATTGGAAGGGCAGAAATCCGAGAGTTCAAATACGTCTCATCAGCATTCAACGAGGGCACCGATCACTACTAAACAGCCTGTTAATCGTTCTCGTCAAAGTTTTCACGCAACTGGAACCTATTCGTGCGTCAATTGTAAGCAAACAAGGCATTCAATCATGCGCTGCTTTCAATTTCTTGGCCTTTCTTCTGACGAACGACGAAAACGTGTCGAGGAACTAAAAATCTGTTCTAACTGCTTGCGATCCAATCACCAGATTGACAACTGTCCTGTTGAAGAACGATGTCGTACCTGCAATGGGAAACATCACAGCCTACTTCACATCACTAATAGTCCTTCTACAGCTCAGCCGTCGTTATTAAATAAAACTAATATTCCGTCGAAATCTCAAACTTCGCCATTAAATAAAGCATCATCAACTCATCTTGCCGTATCTTCAAAACCGACTCCCGAACTTAATTCCGGCACTGCGCTAACCGCAACCATCAATACATCTAGGTATGTCTTCCTCGCCACGGCGCTCGTTGAATTATCTGACGCCAACAACCGTACTGTTGTTGCGAGAGCAATGTTAGATTCTGGGTCCATGCTTAATTTCATTACAAAATCGCTAGCATCCAAATTGGGTTTAAAGACAACGAAATCTCCGGCTCAAATACGAGGTATTGGCGGTTCATCGATCATGGAGTGTAATTCAGCATCTATTGAATTTCGATCTCTAGTCGACAATTATTCTGCTTCAATAGAGGTACACATTTTACCGAAAATATCTGAGTATCAACCGAGTATTCAGTATGATTCATCCAAATGGTCTATTCCAGCTAACATCAAACTGGCGGACCCAAAATTCTGTTCACCTCAAAGAGTTGACTTGCTCATTGGCGCAGAACTATTCTTCGAGTTACAGTCTGTCGGTCAAATTAAATTAGGCGATAACCTTCCAATTCTTCAAAATACAAGATTGGGATGGGTGGTTTCAGGCAAGGTCAATGATCCGCCTGTAGATTATCAGATTTGCAATTTAGCTGTCGTAAACTCTCCATCATCTTATTTGGATACACTTATGGAAAGATTTTGGGCTATAGAGGAAGGAGATGATTTAGCCCAAGATAATATTTCGATTAATAAGTGTGAGAATCATTTCTTGCAAAATTGTACGAGGAATACCGATGGTCGTTTCATAGTTCGGTTGCCATTTTCTAGCACTGAAAGTGAATTAAGCAACTCAGCAGTTCTAGCACGCCGACGATTTTTCAATCTTGAGACAAAATTAAATCGAGACTCTGAGCTTCGCGATTCATATAATGCATTTATGAGTGAATATGTTTCACTCGGTCATATGGAACTAGTCAAGACGATTGAATCAAATCATTTTTATCTTCCGCACCACTGTGTGTTTAAACCAGACTCGACCTCGACCAAGCTGAGAGTCGTGTTTGATGGCTCAGCTAAAACTAGTTCCGGCACCTCTCTAAATCGAATTCTAATGTGTGGTCCTGTTATTCAAAATGAACTCTTCACAATTTTACTCAGATTTCGTTCACATGCATACGCGATAAGTGCAGATATCACAAAAATGTATCGTCAGGTCATAATTCATCCCGATGATCGAAGATTTCAATATATTTATTGGCGATTTGATCCGAATGATCCCTTGCTCACATATCAGCTCAAAACCGTCACATACGGCACAACTCCGGCGTCTTTTTTAGCTACTCGTTGCCTTCTTCAACTGGCTCTAGATCACGAGTCAGAATTTCCAACGGCGAGCTCTACAATTCGTAATGATATGTATGTTGACGATCTTTTGAGTGGAGCCAATTCGAAAGAAGAAGTCATTGCTATTAAGGACAAGGTATCGTTCATTCTTCAATCTGCAGGTATGTCACTCCGAAAGTGGTGTTCAAATGAAGCATCTATTCTTGCCGATATCCCCGATGAAGGTCGTGAGCAACTTGTGCAAATAAATGATGACGAATTTATCAAAACTTTGGGTTTATATTGGCAGTCTAATTCTGATACATTCCGCATTAATGTCAACCTTGGTAAAGATTCTCCGAGAATAACAAAACGCACAGTTATTTCTGAAATAGCTAAAATCTTTGACCCTATTGGGCTGATATCACCGGTTGTTGTACTAGGTAAGATGTTTATGCAGCAGTTATGGCAACTTAAGCTAAATTGGGACGAAAGTCTGCCCATGGATCTACACACGAATTGGTCTCGTTTTCGCGAAAATTTACAAAAACTTCAAGCGCTTTACATACCGAGACATATATTCAATCATTGTCAAAATCCAACAAACATCCAAATACATGGTTTTGCGGATGCTAGTCAAAAGGGTTACGGTGCTGCTGTCTATGTTCGAAGTCACACCTCGAAGGGTGTTATCGTTAGATTATTGTGTTCGAAATCCCGAGTCGCTCCCGTTAAACAAACGACTTTACCTCGACTTGAACTTCTAGCTGCCCAGTTATTATCAAAGTTGGTTGCAAAAATCAAGCCCAATTTAAATTTCCCAGTCGACGATTATTTTTTCTGGACAGATTCCATGATTGTTTTGCATTGGTTAAACGCTCCGTCTGCTCGTTGGAATACATTCGTTGCTAACCGTGTATCAAACATTCAATCTTTGGTTGCAACAAAAAATTGGCGCCATGTTAGTTCCAATCTCAATCCAGCCGATTTGATCTCGCGTGGATTACTCCCAGAACAGTTAATTATTTCTGAATTATGGTGGAATGGTCCGAGGTTTCTTCAATCATCTGACGAGTCCTGGTCTCAACCGTTTTTGCCATCAAATGAAATCGAACTATTTGAGCAGAAAAAGCCTAAACAATTGTTAATTGCCATGAGTTCCATCCAATCCATGCAGTTAGAAGACGCAGAAGGAATGATGCTGCGCATCCATGCAAGAGGATCATTTCTCACTGTTCAAAATGCTATGAGTTACTGTTTGCGATTCATTTACAACACGAGAAATCCTGCTAATCGTCGCACAGGTCCAATTTCTTCAGTAGAAGCCGTTAATGGGGTTCAAGCCGTTATACGGCTAGTACAAATGACGTCATATTCATCTGAATATCATGGACTTCAAAATCCTTCATTTATCATTCGCGATCCGAAGTTGAAGTCTTTATCATTATTTATGGGTGAAGACAAGATTATTCGTGTTGGCGGCCGATTAAAATTTTCTTCATTATCTTACACATCGAAACATCCGGCTTTACTTCCACCGAATCACTTTTTTACGCAAGCAGTTTTTTTATTTATTCACAGAACGCACCTTCACGTCGGACCTCAAGGGCTTCTTGCTGCCGTGCGATGTAATTACTGGCCAATAAATGGGCGTCGTCTCGCTCGGAACGTGTTTAAGCAATGCGTGAGCTGCACTCGAGCAAGACCGATTTTATTGCAGCAGAAGATGAGTGACCTTCCGTCTGAAAGGGTTAACCAAGCATATCCTTTCTATTACGTGGGTGTGGACTACTGTGGCCCATTCTACGTGCACTTCACGATTCGTGGACGAGTACCGACAAAGGCTTATTTAGCTGTCTTCGTCTGCTTTGTCAAAAAGGCCGTTCATTTAGAGCTGGCATCTTCGCTTACAACAGCATCATTTATGGGTGCATTAAAAAGATTTTATTTCTACACGTGGTCTACCAAAAAAAATCGTGTCCGACAACGGCACTAACTTTGTCGGTGCTAACTCAGAGCTTCATGAATTGTTTGAACTTCTTCAATGCTCCGATCTCAAATCCGAAATTCAACTTATGTGCCAACGCGACAAAGTTGAGTGGTCATTTGCCCCACCCGGTTCACCGCATTTTGGTGGTCTTTACGAGGCCGCCGTTAAATCGGCAAAATATCATCTCCGCCGCTTAACGCTAAATGCCAGGCTGACGTATGAAGAACTCAGTACATTAATTAAACAGGTCGAATCGGTATTGAACTCTCGGCCGCTTGTTCCAATAGCTACCGATGATGTAATTGAAGTTCTTACTCCAGGTCATTTCCTTGTTGGTCGACCACTTAATTCAATACCGGAATTAGGATCTTTGAATTCGAAATTGGATCATCTCACTCATTGGAACCTTACAAAGGGGATATTTCAAAACTTCTGGTCTCGTTGGTCCAAGGAATATATCCAAGAACTTCAACATCGCCATCTGTGGACTAAAGAATCGCCGAATATTAAAGTTGGTACAATAGTCATCATCAAGGAAGACGATATTCCATCGCTCAAGTGGAAATTGGGCAAGATAATTGATACCCATCCTGGAGTTGATGGCCGCGTCCGCGTAGTAACGATCAAAACTGCGACTGGAGAACTGAAACGTGCGATTACGAAGATCGCTCCACTACCAATTGATCTTGTTCAATCCAAGGATCAAGGCGGGGAGAATGTTAATGATCAACAATCAATTCACTAAATTTAATATTATATTGGTTTGTTCACATTGCCGTATTTTATTGATCGGTAATGTAATTTTATTTGTTTACAGCTGCATCCAATATACCACAGTGTAATAAAGCTTGTTTGTTTATCATTCCGCTTCATTTTGTATTATATGTATTTGTAATAAAGGTCACTGCAAGCGGAGTTATGGATAAACGAGCTTTACCGTATATTGGAATCATATTTAATTCAAAATTAATATTTTTTTGTTAGTTGCTTTTCATGCGGCGTGCGCGCAATACCTTATAAATTATAACAAATTAAAATAAACAAAAAAAAAAAACGCATTGTATTGCATAAACTAAACTAAATATTGTTTTTAATTGAAGAAAATCGATACAATTAGGCCGCACGCCCGAGTACAAAAAAGTGATTCATTTCTACGATAACGTCTTCAACCTGGGGAGAAAAAGCTCTTCCCAACAATTAACACAGCCATTCCGTATTTCAACAAATCCGAACAAACATAAAACCAAAGCTACATTGCTTCGTGCTACCCTACAGACTCTTGAACTTTTAAGATATTCCCCCTTACGATTATTTCAATATTCCGTTTTTGGAGAAACCTTACCAACCCTAAAAAGTCTGGATTTGTTAAAAATTTCAAATTTTGATTAAGTTCGCATGGAAATATTTGAAAATTTATAAAATGCTAATTTCGTTATATTTAAGTATTTTAAATTCCAAACTTCATGTTTCGAATTACCCTCGATTTGACAAACAAAAAAATCCACAAAAAAAGCAATCCTTTTCTGCTTAAAAGAAAAGAATATTGGGTACATGAAACAAAAGCCGCTGGAACCATTTAAGCATCCACTTAGGTTACCACCCAAACCAACTAAATTATAACCCACAATTCCGAACTAATTTAGTACAATACCAAAGAAATCTGTTGCCTCAACAACAACAGTATGTAAACCGTAAACCATTCACACGACAGAATTACCAACCATTCCAACCAAATAGAGCTATCCTTCCACCTAAATCTCAAAATTTTAAACCCAAGCCTGAACCTATGGACACAATACGTATGGACAACAACCACAATTTTCAACACGAAATCCCTTCCTTGCTAATAGACCAATGAGATTCAATGTTGAAGAACAAATCAATTATCCATGCACATATTACTCAGATGAACAAAATCTATATGATTATGACCATTACACAGAATACAATAAAACTGATAATAACTACAACTTTAATCCCAATGATCCTGTTCACGAACTAACACAACAAAACTGCGTCCAAACCCTAGATAATTAAATTTCTGATGAGGATTTTCACCAGAAAGCCTCACTGAACCCATCGGATATCTAAATATCAATAACCATTCAGGTTACACATTACCCTACATAGAAATTAAAACCCGAGATCACCTTCCAACCCTCTCATAAATCCCAAATTAGTTCAAATCAAACACATAAAGAGAATATAAACGATTATGTACTATCAAAACATTGTTCAATACCCACACTGTTGACCAATCAATAATAATCAACGGATTTAATGAATTTAAAACCAAGGAACCAATGGAATTTATTCTCTTCAAATTCCACGAATATTTTGACGGACTCATAGGCCTAGAATTAATGCAAAAATGGCAAATAACGACAGATCTTGGAAAATCCAAGTTAATCACACCTAACACCCAAATCCCCTTACTTTTTAAGCCAAATTACATGTCTCAACAATATAAAATACTCCCGCTTAGCAAGTTGATTGCCCAACTTCCAGTATAGACAAAGAAAATGGAGAAATATACATCAAACCTATCGTCCTACATGGAAACATTGTAGCACCCGAAGGTGTATATCAAAGTCATAATTATTACGCCACTGTAGAAGTAATTAGCTACAATAACCAAAACATACGTTTGTACTAGAACACCCAGTAAAAACGGAGAAATTTGAAAACTACCACTTCGAAATGTCTCATCAAACAACCTATGAACAAATGTCCATTGATAGCGAGTCTATCACCCAGCTTATTCGAACCCAACATCTTAATACAGAGGAAAACAAAGCCATAGAAAAACACTGCC
Organism: Tipula vernalis; assembly: GCA_958295665.1. Taxonomy (NCBI): domain Eukaryota; kingdom Metazoa; phylum Arthropoda; class Insecta; order Diptera; family Tipulidae; genus Tipula; species Tipula vernalis. Next base: position 320,493,572 of record OY282560.1, on the reverse strand, counting down.
TAAATTTCGAAGAAATTCTTCAAAAGGAAAACAAAAAACTTACGTTTACTAACGCAATCAAACACGTAATCGATACAGGAGACGAGAAACCCTTTTTTATCAAAAGTTATCGATATCCTCATATTCATAAAGAAGAAGTTGAGAAACAAATTATGCACATGTTGGACCATGTGCATAATTTGTTTCTCAACTTCTTCTTTATGAATATGAGGATATCGATAACTTTTGATAAAAATCTTCTTGGACCAAGGCATCATTCGCCCAAGCTTCTCACCCTGGAGCAACCCTATATGGATAGTTCCTAAAAAGCTACATGCCTCAGGAAAAACCAAATTGAGACTTGTGATAGATTATCGCAAGCTCAATGAAAAAACGGTATCAGAAAGATACCCACTTCCCAACATCACTGATATCCTGGAAAAACTAGGAAAGTGCATCTTTTTGACTACTCTGGATCGTGCTTCTGATTTCCACCAAATAGAAGTCAATCCCAGAGATATACCCAAAACCGTATTTTCCGTCGATCATGGGCATTATAAATGCATTCGAATGCCCCTTGGTCTCAAAACTGCACCCAGCATATTCCAACGAGTAATGGCCAATGTTGTTGGCGCACTTCAGGGGAAGATAGGCTTATGTTATATGAATGACATAATTATCTTCTCCACATCCCTACAAGAACACATAGAATATCTAACTAAACTTTTCCAAAGACTCCGTCAAGCCAACTTAAAATTACAACTTGACAAATATGAATTCCTACTCTGATAGTCGAATTCTCGATAGTCGAACGACTTTTGATAGTCGAATTCTATACTATTTAATTTATATTAGCAGAATTGTAATAGAATTATAATGTTTAATTTGCAGTGCAGTGTCGAAAATTATAAACATCGATGCGACATCTGTGATGAATATATCATATTAAACGTTCGAACATAATTTTCGACTCCGTACAGCTTTTTTGTCTTGTCAAATCAGTACAATTGTAACCACAGCTGAACAAACAAATAAAATACAAAGTCATAAGGCGAATGGTAAAAAATAAAGTTTTATTTCAAGAAATCCACAACATACAGTCCACGTCAATCAACTTGGGAAATTTAAACGCAATCTTGCTAATCATAGCACATAATTTAGATTGTGCCCCAACATATGGTCCTTCGAGCCGCATATTCTGGAAAAAAATCTCCATCGTTTTAGGAAAAGTGTACTAATTCGCCATTTTGACAAATCAAATAATAAAGTATTGAAACATTTTGTCAGCTTGTGGTTACTTTCGGCAGCAATATCTGTTAGTTGTGGTTAAAACAAAAACATTTTCCGCTAAAATTATCAAAGTATTGCAGATAAAAAGAAAGCAAAAAAAGTAACTTTCCACGGTTATATATACGCGTTAATAAGTGACTGCGTCAAGTCATCGTTGTGTTCAATTCAACCATTAGTGCATTATCATACGTGATTAACTGTCGAAACGAGCCACCTATTGTGTTGTTGGTGATAATTTATATGGGGGAACCCAATTTCTATGGGAAAATCAGTACACCTACAACGTGGTTGCCGTTTCAATAGCCAACGAACGGTGGTAATATTTTACTCGGACTGTATCATATATGCGGTTATTTGTTGCCGTTATTGGCATTAAAAATTATTTCTGGGAGATCGTCATCATCGTCGACATAATAATCCAGTTATTATTATACGTGATTAACTGTCGAAACGAGCCACCTATTGTGTTGTTGGTGATAATTTATGTATAGTAATCCAACTTCTACGGGAAAATCAGTACACCTGCAACGTGGTTGCCGTTTTAATAGCCATCGAACGTGCAATTATTCTTTGTCGTTACTGACCACACTTAATGCTGTAACATCGTTATCATCGTCGACGCAACAATCCAGTATCACGCGTGGTTAACGGTCGAAACGAGCCGCGTTTTGTATTTTTGGTGGTATTTTATGTACTGTAATTTATTTTCTGCGAATAAAAAGAAAAGATACACCTGCAAGGTCAACACTGTTCATCAACGTGGTTGCCGTTTCAATAGTAAAGGAACGGTAATAACATTGTCATACGACTGTATCATATATTCAGTTATTCGTTGCCGTTACTAATACTATTTAATACTATTGTTGTGACATCGTTATCATTGTCCAATTAAAAGGGTTCGAGATACTTCTACACGTTCGGTAACGGTTTATGTATGTGCTGAGTCATAACTGATATTAGTGAACAGTAATGTGAACGAATAAAGAAATCGAGTGCAATATATAGTGATAATCGGACAAATATTTAGTTAGTTGCTGTTCTATTTATTATTAATAATTACACCACGAGTGGACAATCGTAATAAATATTTGCACACGCAAAACAAAGTTAATCATTCAGTGAAACATTTTGCGAACTATTAGTGAATTCGAATGCTATTAATACTGATTATTAAACTTAATTTAAATTTGATTAGTGTTTCTTCATACTGCCGATATTTATATCATAAGTGGACAATCGTGATAAACCATTGCATAAGTTCAGATTACAAATCATTTAGCCGACTCAAGTGTTTCAAGTTAAAATTGTGAAACATGTCGCAAGAGATGGCAGGCCTTAAGAAACAGCGTTCATCAAACAAAGATAAGCTGACACAAATTGTCGAGCATGACGGCACTCATATAGAATAATTTCGAACTCGTCTGATGCGTGTCGAGAAACTAATGGCTGAATTCACAGAGATCGAAGGCAAAATCTTTCGCATCAACCTAGAAGAGGAAATTGACAGCCAATACGAAGAATATTATTATAAGGCTGTTACCGGTCTAAATACTTTGATTCGATGCAAATCAGCAACAGTAGGATCAGGCATTAATTTTGACAACGCACTAAGATTGCCCAAAATTAAAATTAGTAAGGAACGTCAAATATTACCGAATCTTGCGTCAGAAGAAAATCCCTTGTCCCAAATAAATATCTTTTCCGAAGTAGGCCAGTTACCACAATGGGCAAAACGAAAACCATTGGCCGGTGAGACATTATCACGAGATAATGCAGCACAAATTTTGTTTACAAGCCCTAGTCAAATGGAAATGTATGGAAAGAAGGAGAAGCCAAAGGAGCGATGAGCACAAAGAACACAATTTGAGCTGGATACTTTAAATCCGAGGAATACTATGGATAATACAACCGAAATTCTAATCGATAATAATGTTTCATCTGACTACAACAGTTCCAGATCTAGAGATGTTTACAGCAATATTCAATATCCGAGTGAGAATAGTTCAATCGAATGTGGAAAGTAGAATCGTCGGGACTTATTCCTGTCAGTTAGAGGGTTTGTTAAAGCAGGAGAGCAAATGAGTTTAAACGGTCTTAATTCAGAATCAAATACAGAACACGTTACTGATGTTGAAGATATATCAGACGGCGAACGCACTAATTCAGAACATGGTGTTTTATTTTATCCTACCGCCTCTCTCGGTACTCCAACTGAACTCAAAGTAAACGAAATGAACGAAACAGTACTACGTAAATCTATCAGGAAGCAAAAATTAGAAAAACAAGGTTTAACACTTGCTGTAACACCGTCAATATTGTCAATAGCAACCGGAATTAGTACTTTGTATAATAATAGTGATGGGAGTAAAGTTCTTCCAACCATATCGAAATCTTTAACCAGGACAAAAAAAGAAGAATTGATGAAAATCATCAATGATGCGAAAGAAGAATTACAACACATGGGTTACTGATCAAATTTTAGATCTATTCAAAGTATATTCGACCTAAGTTATGCTGCAAATATGGAATTAATCTATCGGGGAAGTAGTCAAATCGTTCGAAAAGAAAACCATGCAAATAGCTGTATGCCTGCACATGATGTTGATGACTTATCTATTAGGCGTGCTTGTTCGCTTAGTGATTTGACTATGGGAAAAGATTTTAAAACATTATCCATGTTAACAAGTCATAAGCAAACTTTAAATAATAACAATATTCGACCGTCTGTCCCAAATCATGCGACAAATAAAATAATGACTGCTGGACCCAAATTATCCGTAAGTGAGATGGGAATAAGAAGCGTTTCTGTTGGAATGTTAGATCAAGCTAGCGATTCGGAACCGGATCCGAGTAGTTCGCAAGGCGGAATCTTACAAGCAACTATTTCTTTACAAAATAAGACATCTAATAGTAGTTGTGTAGCTCCAAGTACGTCACACAGAAATATAAAAAAAATCAGCTGGTATTATTAATCGGCAAATGGGTTTACAGAATGCACATAGTAGTGTAAATCTATCGTCAATTGATCAGGATAATTCCAGTGCAGGAGAGACACCATCTGCTCCACCAACTAAACCAATAATTCCTCCAAGGCCTAGAAATATATCAGTAGACAAACGAATCGGTGATGCTTTGCCAAATACAAAAAATCGCGTCTCTGTAGATTTATCAACTATAAAAATTCCATTGACATCACAGTGTTCGAATTTAATAAATGAATTAATGCTGAAAGTGAATTCTGTAATGGGGCTACATCAAAGGCTTCAGAATACTAGTGGACTAAATGGTTCTAATAGGAATAGTATTATGCTAAAAGAATTAGAAAATGCAGTTATTGTGACACAAAATATGCTAACAAAGATTACTCATTAGAATTCCAATGACATATCTCTTTTTATTTCCAGGCATAATATTACCTGGCATTTTAGACCACCCAGGACACCTAATTTCGAAGAAATCCGGAAAACAACAATCAAGTCTACAAAATTCCGCTTGAAGCGAGTGATAGGAGACTCAACTCTAGCAAAGGAAGAAATGATGACACTACTGGCCGAGATGAGAGTTTCCTCAACTCACGTCCACTATGTGTACTATCGTCAGATGACATGGACGCACTCACCTCGTCCCACTTTCTCACCCTCCACAAAGCTTCCTGAATATGACATCACACAACTAAAACCATCGTATTTATCACGTTGGCAAATGGTTCAGCAAAGGGGTCAACATTTTTCCAAGAAAAACACAAATGGCCAAATAAAAATCGTTCAAATATCTACATCAACGGCATCGTCGTCGTAAAAGATGACAATTTATCATCAAATCAATGGCTGTTAGCAAGGATTATCAAAACTCATCCCGGATCTAACGAAATAGTCAGGGTTGTTACTCTGAAATCAAAGTTCGGCGAAATGAAACGAACAGTAAACAAATTATGCATCCTGCCAGTCGCCAACGATTCATCAAGTCAGACCAAAGAAGTTCCATCAAGCGGTCAGATATCTGTTGAACCGATTGGTTCAAGAGCGGCGGTATGTTCGGTACTAAAATAAGGTCAAAGTTGAAAACATAAAATTGTATTATCATTTTTTATTTGTAAAATTTGTTATACTAAACCTTAAAGACTAATAATTAATTGTAATCAAAACAATTATCTGTAAAATTCCATTTGACATATGTAATATCAAAATGGTAGTCGAATTCTACTATTTAATTTATATTAGCAGAATTGTAATAGAATTATAATGTTTAATTTGCAGTGCAGTGTCGAAAATTATAAACATCGACGCGACATCTGTCATGAATATATCATATTAAACGTTCGAACATAATTTTCGACTCCGTACAGTTTTTTGTCTTGTCAAATCAGTACAATTGTAACCACAGCTGAACAAACAAATAAAATACAAAGTCATAAGGTGAATGGTAAAAAATAAAGTTTTATTTCAAGAAATCCACAACATACAGTCCACGTTAATCAACTTGGGAAATTTAAACGCAATCTTGCTAATCATAGCACATAATTTAGATTGTGCCCCAACAACCCTGATTTTAATATACCCTTCCTAGTAACCACCGACGCTAGTAATGTGGCAATTGGAGCAGTCCTTTCTCAAGGAGACATAGGAAAAAATTAACAGGTCTTTTATGCCTCTAGGATATTATCGAAAAGCGAACAAACTTTAGCTATCGTTTGGGCAACTAAATATTTTCGCCCATACCTATTCGGAAAACCTTTCACCATTATCACTGATCATAAGCCTTAATGGCTATTCTTATTAAAAGAGCCTAATAGTAAATTGGTCAGATGGCGCCTCAAGCTCGAAGAGTTTGACTGTAAGTTACAATATAGAAAAGGAATTCAGAACTCCAACGCTGACGCTCTCTCTCTCGAATGGAACCAGAATCTGTGTAGTGATGTATCACTCATTTTTTCGAACACTGTATAAATTGATAAAGATGTTTATTTTTACCTCCCTATATATATTCTCTATTTTTTTAGAAAACACTAATTTCACTAAATTATAATTGTGCGTCTGTGTAAGGTAGACGGTCTAAAAGAGAACCTAAAATTATAATTAAAAAACATTAATAAGTTCTTTTTTGGGATCAGCTTTGGACGACGACGGATTGTCATAATGGTAAATAAAATCCAATTAGATATAAAAAAATTCCTACCTAATATAAAATAAATTTATATTCCTATATCCTATAAACTATAATTACAATTTTTTAATAAATTCTAATAAAAATATAATTCTTGTAATTCATGAATAATAATAAATTATAAATTTTTCAATAATTAAAATAAATTGAATTTTAAATAATAATAAATAAAATAAATAAAAACTTGTTCGAAGAGTTTAATTTAAAGTGAATGTGCCTTTTCTGACCAGCCCATAATTTCGCAACATCTGTATCAACTTCAATGGAAATAAACACTTCCGAATGATACGCTAATTTCCACTAAAGAAATTACAATACCTGTCACATCAAATCACATTAATCATTTTAATCAACAATTAATATTATATCTTTCTTCGACAGTATCAGAACCTCTAATCAAAGAAGAAATTTTTTTCGAAACAGAAAAACGTGTACCAGCATACATACCCAACAAATTAGGAGCTCAAACAATCATAAAAGACATCCTGAAAAAACTTACAGGACATAGCGAACCACGACAAATTTGCGTATTTACCACAAAGAAAGTATTCGCCCTAATAGACGAACCACTAATCCTAAGGCCACAGTCCTTCGATCAATAACCTTCCTACAAGACATATTAACAGTTACAGAACAGAGGGAAAAAATAAAACACTTACATGAACAAAATGATCATAGAGGAATTACAGAAAATTATGATCACTTATGATGCACACATTATTTGAATTAATAATGGATAATGAGTCCTCTTTCAAAGGATCAAAAATCTAACAATTTATAAAGAAATATAACAACACCATACAATTCCACAGGGAATTTCCCTGTAGAAAGACTGCATTCAACACTCAAAGAAATATTAGAACCAAAAATCTTTCAATGGAACGCGTCATGAACAGAGCAATATTATCTTACAACCGTTCTATTCACTCTACAACAAAATTAACAACCTTCGAACTCCTTTCCAGACATTACACCAACAATCAAATCAACTTTACTAACAAACATGATTACTTAGCAAACCATAAAAACTCCTATAATCAGTTATGTAACAATATATATGGTATACATTGATAAAAAATAAAAAGGAAGAATTAATAGACAAATTTAACAAAATAAAGCAACAAAAGCCACTGATAAATCCTAATCAAACGGTATTCGTACGAAAGTATAGAAGACATAAATTAGAACCTATGTATCCCAAATATAAGATAACCCAAGATAACGGCATAACATTAGACACACTTAAAGGTAAAATACACAAAGCTAAGATTAAACGTATGTTCAAGATCAGCAACTTGCCAAGGACAATCAATCCAGATCCAGACCAACAATAATGGACGAATACAAAAATCTCATTCAAAATTACTACATATTATAGAACTTCAACCATATGCCGACATAATCAACCAACTAGATGCCCAAGCAGAACAACTAGCACAACTGACATCCACACAAAACCGTGTATACTGTAATACTAAATGACAAGAGAATCATTACCCAACATAAACTAGCATCTCTAAAGGAAACCTACAACTCACTAAAATCAAAACGACTTAAACGAGGACTAATCAATGGATTAGGATCCCTAATAAAATACTTAACTGGATATCTCAACAATCAAGACCTTATATATATTCAGAGCGCAATTAATACCGTCTCCCTCAACTAAGAATCCCTGAACCGACAAATAAACATACAATTACACATAAATGGACAAATGATTCAAAGACTAGCTGCTTAGCCCGAAACCATGCAACGAAATACAGAATCAATACTTCTGTGAAAAAATCCAAATGTCGCCAATACGTAACACATGTATGCCAGCCATAATATCTCAGCTACCAGCCAAATGTTCCTTTCAGCAAATTATCCGCACTATGGAGATAGACTACACAATGGCAAACTACAAACTACAATAAGACAAACTCTATGTACAACCCATAGCACCAATGGAATATTCATCTAACTGCAACCAGGGAACTAACTAAAGTAATCAACGAGCAAACCAACAAAAAACACAATTGTGAAGGAAAATTATACAGCATCCACATGACCAGACTCGGCAAACGTCACTTAAATATACTCCTCATAAACTTGTTTAAGAACAGATCTATGGTGAGCGGTTATTTAAATACACACGAGGGCAATGTTGAGGGTAGAGATACTATCGCCAGGCCCCCGAACGTAAGATTCAGTACAGTTCCAGAACACATAACAGCCACAGTAGTTCCAGAGGCCGACCTACACTATACGAAGCTCCCCTCCATTGTTAACCGCGCCCAGGTAGTCAGCAAAGAATTAACTCTTTGCACATTGGCTGGCAGCCTAATAGACATTCTTACCTGGCGAGAGCAGCGGGTACACTGCCACCGCATGATTTTGCTTGCTTGAGTGGTGTGCAGAGGGCCGAAATGAAGCAAACAGAGTGTGTATCGCTTACTGATGAGACGTTATATGCCGGTTGTAGGCGTGTGCACTCGTTTATTAGGCTTAATTATGTATTAGGCACCACAATGTATGTACTCGGGACAAATCCAACTTGGTTTTCTCAATTTAACAAAACGCAAAACAATTTTCTTATAAATACACTTTATTTTCTTTTATGTTGTCACTTCGACTCACTGATTGCAATTAAAATAATAAAATCGAAAATATTAACACCACTCAATAGAAATATTGCCGTTAAACTTCATGGTTGTGTGTATAGATGGCGCGAATACTTTATACCAATTTGTCGACCTTAATTCGGCCAGTTTTATGTTTCGAACAGTTTGTGTAGTTCATAATTGTTTTGAATATTTGACAGCACTACAAAACAAGAAAATTTGGGTTGTTCTTGCGAATGAACAACAAACAAATAAAAACATTAAATTTGTAAGTAAAATTAAATCTATAATAGATATTTAACCATTTTTGATTATTTTCCTTCCTTTTTAGTGTACGTGTTAACTAGTGTTGCAGATCAATTTATTTAAAGTTAGGGATTGGTGGCATCAGATAAGTATTTGTGTTTTTTTTTTAATTTTTAAGATCTGTTTCTTTGTGTTGATTTAGTTTTCTTCTCTTTCAGATGGACTAATGAATGCCAGATTTTTGGTCTCTATTTTAGGGAGAGACTGGCATTAGTTTGAACATACCGCCGCCGTTGACTCGATAGAGTCATAATTAGGTAATAATGTTATCTTGGTTATTGGACGTTTTAAAATTGATCCCCCGGGCAACTTCAGGGAGACTACTCGGACAAACGTATCGTTTCCAGGATGAACTTCACAGATTCGAGCAATGGGCCATTTTGTTGGTGGTAAATTTTGATCGCGTAAGATTACTAGATCTCCTGATGTGAATTGGCGATTCTCCTTGTGCCACTTGTAAAACTTATTCAACGACGTGACGTATTCCTGTGACCACTGCTTCCAAAATCCTTGTATCATCTGCTGAATCAACTGCCATCGGTTTAGATTAGATATTTTAATCGGTTGTAGATTTGGCTCCGGCAGCATCGTCAGTGGTTGTGTAATAAGGAAATGTGATGGAGTTAAGGGATTCCATTCATCATCTGGGATCTCTTCCAATGGCCTTGAGTTTAGCAGAGCTTCAATTTCCTTGATTAGTGTTAAAAATTCCTCATATGTCAAATGAGTATCTCCAAGGACTCGTCGTAGGTGATATTTACACGACTTTACGGCGGCCTCCCATAATCCGCCGAACGTTGGAGTAGCCGGTGGTATGAAATGCCAATTAACGTGATGGTCGGAACACCAAGCCTGGATTTTCCTCTCTTGGACATCATTGAGGTATTGTGTATAAAATTCTTGTAATTGGCGTTTAGCTCCTACAAGGTTGGTGCCATTATCACAATGGATATGGTTTGGTACTCCTCTCACTGCGCAAAATCTTTTCAATGCCGCAAGGAAAGTGTCACTACTCATGTCTGTGGCTATCTCGATAGAAGTGGCTTTGGTGGCCATGCAGACGAAAAGAACGATGTGACATTTGTACAGCTTCGCTCCACGTGAACGGTTTGTCTTCAACATAAAGGGTCCTGCCAAATCGACACCGACTTCTATAAAAGCTCGTATTGGTGGATTGACTCGGCATGAAGGCAGTTGTCCCATTACTTGTTGTTGTTGTTGAGCCTTGTAACGGCGACACACAATGCATAAATGGATGGTACGGCGAATCAGGTTCTTGCTTCTGGGAATAGCATACCTTTGCTTCAGAATAGTGTTCATCAATCTAGGTCCGGCATGCAAATTGTTATGGTGCATTTCTCGAACTATCATCTCAGTAAT